>SJXQ01011931.1:0-18946 GCA_006408695.1 Aepyceros melampus
GAGGGTGGGATGATTTGGGAGAGTGGCAGTGTAACATGTATGATATCATAAGTGAAACGAATCCCGGTCTAGGTTTGATGCAGGATGCAGGATGCTTGGGACTGATGCACGGGGATAATCCAGAGAGATGGTGTGGGGTGGGAGGGGGGAGGGGGTATCAGGATTGGGAGTTCATGTACACTCGTAGCTGATTCATGTCAATGTATAGCAAAACAAATACAATATTGTAAAGCAAAACAAACTAAATAAAAATTAATTATAAAGAAAAAAAGAACTTAAAAAAATAAAATCTATTTTTCATGTGGAACATCAAAATGCTTTTGCTTTGACTCATTGTGGCTGCTACAACAGTTTGTTTTAAAATTTCTGAAGTAAATGTCTTTATAATGATAGAGGCCATGTCTTAAACTTGAATGTTATCTAATATTTGTAATGTTTTGATTTTAGTCATATATGGGAAATTATAAACACTAATTGAAAAAATTCACATACTCCCTGTGTTCAAATATCTTTACCAAGCTATCTTTCATTATTATGAAGCTATATAGTTGTAAAAGCTTGAGTATTATTATGTTGACTTAATTTCTGTATAACTGAATATTTTTCAAGTTATAGTAATCTAGTAAAATCACATAGAAGAGAACAGCAAGCAAAACATACTCAACTATCCACATTTAGAAATATTCTTTCTATAATGCTTTTGTTGGTCTAATGCTTTTGTTGGTCTAATCAGTGACAGGTTAAAAATAAATAAATTTTAGAAATACATTTTAGAACACATTTTATGAATACATTTGCCTCAATGGTTGATAGAATAACAAATTTAAGTTGCTTTGATTGTTCAACCTTTGTTTTTTAGTACTTTAGAAAAGTACTCTGTAATTAGTAAGAAAGGAAAAATTAATTAGGACAGTGAGGCAAAAAAAAAAAAGTGCCAATAAAATAAAAAGTGGTAAATAATGTAACTTGGATATATGTTTATTAACCATATGGCAAAGAAAATCATACATAAAAATGAACATTACTGATTTTCTTTTCTAATTTACACATTTCCTAAAATCTCTTTAAAATCAATTTAGGAAAATAGTAACTCTGATTAAGTGTAAATGTGTAAAAATAAATTAAATCAATTATTTCTTTTCCTAGAATACTTATTCCAGAATTATGTGGTATTAATTGTACATATTCCTTCACATTTTATAAAATCCTTGTATATAATCATATAAAATTCTGAATTTCTATCCATTAAGTAATTCACCTATGCAAATCATGAAGAATGACATCGGTTTCATCAGAAAACCAGTAGAATCTTATCTACTCACTTAGCTCCTCTTAGATTTATGATTTTCTTTCTTTGGCAACTATTGATTGAAATGTTCTACTAATATCTTCCTGGTCCTTGTGAAGGATTTTTTTTTTGGATTTTCTTGAATGACATTCATTTAAACCACCTAATAGTATATCCCCCTTAACTCATATTTTAAATATATATCTATCTCTATCATTTGGATTTATTTACAGATATTATTCCAATCCAGTTATTGGGTTTTCCAATCATATTCTTCTTTCCATGATTTGGAAGACATATATAGAATAGCATGAGGTAGCTGCAATTTTTTTGCTTTTCCTAACTCTGTTGGTGAGTATTATCGTGGATGCCACTCACTTTTTGTAGAAGCTATAGCAGAATTTTTTAATAAGATTATGAAAGAATACATGGGCATCCATTTTGATGGAGTGAACTGTTAGCTAGGTCTACATGTTAGCTTCCAGATTTCATGACTCGGTGTGGCCAGACTAGAAGCTCATGATGAGACAGATCTGTGGAGTCTTTATATATATACATACACACATACTATGTCCTTAGTATTGATCCTGCTCCATAATCTACCTAAAGATTCAATAAATATCAGTCACCTAAATTAAATCCCTTTCTGTCATCTGCAACTTTATCACAACAGTATACCTTTCTGCCCAGTTAGGACTCATAAAATGGACAGGAAGGACTAAATAACTCCCTCTACTGTTGAGTATGTTGGAAGTGATGCATACCTTGCTTGAGTGTGGAAATCATTACCATTTCAGTATTTCCCTGAATTACTCTACATGATGACCTTGTTGTTATTTAGTCACTAAGTTGGGTTCAACTCTTTGTGACCCCATGAACTGTAACCAGCCAGGTTCTTCTGTCCGTGAGGATTCTTCAGGCAAGATTATTGGAGTGAGTGGCCATACCTTCTTTAGGGGATCTTCCTAAGCCAGGGATCAAACCCACATTTCCTGCATTGAAAGCAGATTCTTTATCAGAGACGCCCTGCATGAAGATCTGCAGAACCTCAGTTTCTTGGTTCTCTCATCCTTGACTATTTTCTTCATTCGGAAAAGGGCTTCTCTGAAGCTTATTGGCCTGTGTGTGTGTGTATGGAACCAGAGAGCAACAACTGGGCAACTTGTGTTACTTTCAGAACTTTGAAACTGATCTAGGGCACATGGAGACATGCTTTTTAGTGAAACACATACATGCTGTGCTGTGCTTAGTTGCTCAGTTGTGTCTGACTCTTTGTGACCCCATGGACTGTGGCCTGCCAGGCTCCTTTGTCCATGGGGATTCTGCAGGCAAGAATACTGGGAGAATGGCATTGAAACATGTATAATATCATGTAAGAAACGAATTGCCAGTCTAGGTTTGATGCAGGATACAGGATGCTTGGGGCTGGTGCACTAGGATGACCCAGAGAGATGGTATGGGAAGGGAGATGAGAGAGGGGTTCAGGATTGGGAACTCATGTACACCTGTGGTGGATTCATGTTGATATATGGCAAAACCAATACAGTATTGTAAAGTAAAATAATAAAAAAAAGAATACTAGAGTGGATAGGCATGCCCTCCTCCAGGGGATCTTCCCAACCTATGGATTGAAACCAGGTCTTCCACATTGCAGGCAGTTTCTTCACCATCTGAGCCACCGGGGAAGCCCATGAATATTGGCGTGGGTAGCCCATCCCTTCTCCAGGGGAAATTTCTGACCCAGTAGTCAATCTGGGGTCTCCTTCAATGAAGGTGGATCTTTAGCAGCTGAACTACCCAGGAAGCCCCAAACAAACACACACATACATGACTGAAAACACAAGAGTGCACAGGCTATTCAAACAGGCAATTGCAATTTTGGAGTTTTATTTGCAATTTTATTAAATGTTCTTCAAGTTTGTGAGCTACTCTTGTGAGTCCTCATTTTGATAAGGACAAATCTTAATAAATGTGTTGATATGTTCAATAATTATCAGTTGAGCACTAAATACTTGCCAGGGTACTATCTCATGTCCTGTCGGGGAGTCACTGAGTTATTCTAATGATGAAAATAGTGTGATTAAATCTGTGCTTTAAAAAGACCTCTGGATCCAGTGTGGAGAACTGATTGAAATTAACAAATGCTGGAGATAAGAAGATTGGTTAAGAAGGTTATTGAAGCAACACAGTATAGGAATGATTGGGACCTGAAATAAGACGGTGATCAGGGCAAAGATATGAAATAGATGGATTTCTTCAGTAATAAAGGAGCAGGAGAAGTAGGACTTTAAGGGTGATTAGATACATGGTTGAAGTAAAGAGGTTGAAGAAGGAAAGAAAACTAAGTATTACATCCAAGTTAATTCCTAAGCTACTGATTGTGTGAGGGGTATCATATACTGTGCTAAGAAACAGGGATAGAAATAAATTTTGAGTCATTTTTAGAGTTAGATAATTGTGCCACTGATTTTTTTAAAATATATGTCATAAAAACTTCAAATATATTTGAAAGCAGATAGAGCAGTACCACAGTACTATGTATTCTCATAAATAGAATAGTACAATTTACTGACATAGACTTATCATGCAATTTCAGCAAGATTTGTCACATTTATTTTATTTATCTCTTTTTATTTGTTTTTCATCTTGAACCTCTTTTAAAGCAAGTGGCAAGCATATCTTTTTTAGGTCATACTTTAGTAAACAGTATGCAGTTTTAAAACTAAAGGCATTTATTTTTATATAACTACAGTATCATTTTCGTACTTAGTAAAATTGACAATAATTCTTTAGTTCATCTCTGTGCAGAGCACTGTGACATATATATGGTTAAGTGAAGTTGCTCAGTCGTGTCCGACTCTTTGCAACCCCATGGACTGTATAGCCTACAAGGCTCCTCTGTCCATGGAATTTTCCAGGCAAGAGTGCTGGAGTGGGTTGCTATATCCTTCTCCAGGGGATCTTCTCCACCCAAGGATCGAACTCAGGTCTCCCACATGGCAGGCAGACGCTTTACCATCTGAGCCACCAAGTAGATTAACATAAAAATGCACAAATCTGAATTGTACACTTTAGTGATTTATCTTAAACTCTATAACCACCACCTAGATCAAGAAATAACACTGTTATCACATTAGATCTCCATTCTTGCCTCTGTGAATTAGTCCTTGCTCTCTTTTACTTATATATGACATTAACTTTGATTTCTAAAACTATTGACTATTATTTATATAAATGGAATAACATGTTAGGCATTATTTTATAACTGACTTCTTTCATCCAGTCTGATGTTTATGATATTATTCTATATTGTGTGTAGTTAGTTTATTCATTTTTATTACTGCATACTATCCAATTATGTAATACATAATTTATTTATCTAACATATTGATGATAGTCATTTGATTTGTTTCTAACAGAGATAATAATACTTCTATGAATATTATTGTTGATATCTTTTATTGTACATACAAATGCATTTCTCTTCTTTATGTACTTAGGAGTACATACATGGTCATAGAAATATATTTAAGCTTAGTTTGAAACTTAAAAGTTTTCCAAAAGTCGTAACAGCTTTTCACTCCTATCTGTAATTTGTGAGAGTCCCAGTTGCTTCACTTCCTTTGAAATATTTGGTCTTGTTTGCATTTCTTCTTACCCATTATGGTTGTTGCTTAGTATTGTTTAATTGTGTCTTAATTTTAATTTTCTCAGACATAATTAAGAATTCACCTCTCTGCCCAGATGCATTGGTTGGATTGCTTAAATAAAGTTCCTATATAAATCTCTTGATAATTTATAATTAGGTTTGCCAATTTCTTATGATGAAAGTTGACTTTTATGTTTATAATCTCTTTCTCAGTTAACATGTGTTGCTAAATATTTTTTCCCTTTTCACTCTCTTAAAGATTATAAAAAACATAATGCTATATTATCATTTAGAAAGTTTTGTTTAGTTTTCTTTTCACAGTTATATCCATGAAATAGATGGCATTAATATTAGGATAAAGTTTGAAGCAGATATCAAGATTCTTATTTTTTATATGATCAGACAACAAACCGAACATTTATTCAATGACTATCCTTTTACCAATATATTTTTTACTCATTTTTAGATAATATTAATATCTATGAAAGTCTGAGCATGTCTATTTCATCTATAGATTGTGTTTCAGTTCCTAGAATGATGAGTGATAAATATATAATATTTAATATATAATATATAACTGCTATGAGCTCATTATTTTTTTCTGTGAAAACCAACCTTAATCTTAATGATAAAAGACACAAAACATTTATACTGCACTTCCTTTCCCCAGTGTCACAAATACCTTAGATATATTTACCACAATTTTCTGCTAAAACTCTTAACTACAAATTTGGAGGTCAGGTAAGATATACATATTTGTACCTGAAGTATATTTGTTATTAAAGAGTCCATAGGGTCAAAAATGGAGAATTAAATATTCTGACCAAGAGGAACATGGTTTCTATATATTGTTGTTTGTTTGTTTTCTTTTTGGTATAGATGGACTCATAAGATATTACAGAAAAATCTTAAGAGTTAATAAAGACAAAAGATATAATTCAATAATTAAAGAAGTACAGTTAAGCAATGGAAATAATGAGACTTCCAGATGTACTTTCTTTGGATATACTTCATCTTTTCTGTTGTTACTTACATATTTTCTTTCTTATTTAAATTGCCTTAATCTTTTTGATACTACTTATCATCTTCATTTATTAAAACTATTATACATAAAGATGAAAAAACAAATGCACAAAATGCAGCATTGAGGTAGCAAATAAGAACTCGACTGATGTTGCTTATTGGATATTATCGGCTTTACTACTATAAATCCTATTCTGTTTTTAACTTATAAAAGTACCAAGATTTACATCTTTTGTCTTACAAATATTGATTGCACACTTGTTTGATACCATAATGGCTTTCTGACATTTTAAATTTATAGATATCCACATTTTGGGCAATCAAATATATCATCCATACTGATTTTTGGAAGTGTATGGAATTGTATGTTTGAATGTAAAAGGATGCTCTTGTACGCAAATGTGAATATGAGCATTATTTCCTTTTTCCTGGCTTTGTGTATAGAGATCTTCAAATCATACTCCAGTTGCTTTAGGTGCTATATTGACATAACTTCTAAGGCAGACAGGTCTGAGTTATAATCATGTTAAGGGCAATCTAACAAAGGTTTCAGGAAAGTGGAGATTGGACATTTATTGAATAGCTGTATGTGCCAGATATCAGATATGTTTACACACAGTCTCTCCTACCATCAATCATTATACCCTATTTGTTCTTCCTACTAAATATATCTTGATCTACCCTTTTTTCTTCATAACACTACCTGGCTTTGAATTATTTCAGGTACAAATCATCACTCTTTCTTGGGATACTCCCATTATTTTCTAACTACTCTTCCTGCCAAAAAGCTTTATTTCAAGACTCCACTATTAGTAATTCTCTTTCCAAATTACAGATTTAACCATGTTTTCATGTGTCTCTTAAAATCATAAGTCATTTGCCTATGGAACAAATGACATAGATTATTCCTGACCTACTCACAGTCCTCATTTTCCATAATGTTTACTAATTCTACTTTTCCTTTCCTCTTTTCCATCCCAAATGTACCTAGTGGTCTAATTAATTATAAGTTCTGGTTTATAAGTTCCATTTATTCTGTTTCCTAGTTCATCTTTCTCTGACATTTCTGCCACTTGCCCTTCACACCTTCTCAGCCATTCAAGTTGTGAGTTACACTCTTCTCAATTCTCTTGTAGCACCTAGTTAATACTAATCACTGCCCTACAAAGATCTTTGAATCTCTATCTAAAGCAATTTAGCCTTTAAAAGAAAAATACAAATTCCATATTTTTCCAAATTTCTCTGCCAGATGAATCAGATTATTTCATCAAAAGATTTTTCCATGAGACCCATGGAAATATTAAGCTATTCATTTTATTTTTTAATCTCTATAATCATATACAGGATTCTAAATAACTATAGACGTAACTTTCCTCAAAGGATTCCCAGTGCTTGTGGTAAAGAATCCATCTGCCAATTCAGGAGCCATGAGAGACATAGTTTTGATCCCTAAGTCAGGAAGATCCTCTGAAGTAGGAAATGTCAAAGGAGTCCAGTATTCTTGCCTGGAAAGTTCCAGGGACAGAGGACCTTGTCAGGCTACAGTCAGTCCATGGGGTTGCAAAAGAGTCAGACACGACTGAGCACCACATATTACCTGTAAACACAAGTGCTCTTTGCCCATCTTCTTCTTCTATAACTTTCCTCAGTGTAAAGTTATTAAATTGGAATAATATCTTGAAATATTAATATCTGTTTCCTTCCTTTTATGCAACCCTCCACCAGTTCAGTCAAATAAATTCATTTAGTCAGGTAAGACTAAGATTGATCAGTTTTTCTTAAATTAATAATATATCTTACTATCTGACAGAATTTTGAAATCATGGCACAAGAATCTTTAAAGCAAATATTTTATTTTGTAACAGTGAGGTTTATAAAGTAGAGAATGTGTTTATAACCTGAAGCTAAGTCATGAAAAATTTAGGTTTACAATTTGAAGAAAAGGTGAAGGAGGTACAGATGTGTGGATCTCCAAAAACTGCCACCATCCACTCTGTTACCTAGGGACAAATTACAATGGAATGATAATAGAAGGTTCTGGAAGCTTGATAGTAAGAAATTAAGGAACAAGTGCTCAGTTACAAAATTATTTATTTTGAACAAAAGCAATATCCTTAAGATTTCCTTCCAGAGTCTTACAAAATTCTCACCCAATAAATAATGGCAGTGTGTGTTCTCTTTATTTCCATGATATTTTTAGGACCAAATCAGCATGGGAACCTGCTTTATGAACTGCAACATATAAGGGAATTTTTCACATGATCTTGAAATCTTGAAGATCAAGAGATGATGGCTTAATTTCAAATCATTTTTATACCCATAACTCATTTAAATAATCAAAATATTACATAAAACATTTATTTATATTCAGTATTTAATAAGACATGAGCAAAACAAGAGGGAAATATGAGGAGTTTTACCCTTGTATCATCTTAAATACTTAGGCAAGTGGATTGGGCAATGAAAAACACTGATAAAACACTTCTTTATATATAGTTTTGTGGTTTCAGCAGATCATAGGTCCTCACTAGTTGTTATATATTCTATATTTCTCATGGTGATTTCTTTTTTGTTGTTGGTACTTCGTAAAATCATCTTAGAAATGTCCATACATCTTCCTTTCTCACTATTTACCTTGCTGTGCCTTTCCAAGGCAATTCTCTCTCAATCTAGATTCTTAAGTAGATATCTAAAAAGCAAAGATGACAAAACATTTCCTTGGCTCAAGCTAAATCTAAACATAAATGACATAGAAATTTGACTATTATCAAATAAATAGATCCATTGAGATAACCAAACAATGTCAGAACAAAGAAAATTAAATTTCCTAGACTGAAAAAAGAAAATGGATAGTTGCCATATGCTCACTTCTCTTTCCACTGTGTGTGTCAAACTAATTGCCAGTGACAGTGCAATGTGTAATCATCTCAGTAGCCCTGCATATGACTTAAAGATGCTTGTACACTCAGAAATTTTAGTTCCAGAAATAAAAATAGAAATGCATTTTTATGTGGATGTGTATTCCATTTTAATAAGTGACAAAGTTTGTTTTGGTTTTGAAATGATGGTTGTCAAATAGAAATCTGTCATTTAAGAAACTGAGAAATCTTTCTTGCAATCCTATGCATAATTCCTAGCTAGATCCAGAATCAAAGAACAGAAAAAGAAGAGATGGAGGAGAGTAGTGCCCTTTCTCCCCCTATGTCACTTCTTATTCATGGCTTTTCTTTTTCTGTCCCAGTCATTTTCTCCCAGGTTAGGCACCAAAGAAGAGTGTGTCAGATTGTGGGAGAGGGAGATGTAGTGAGTTTCAAAAATAAAATAGTACCTATTTAATATCATTTTGTGGCAAAGGTAAAGATAATGAATTCAAAAACTTCATGATAAAATTGTTAAATTACTATTTTTTAAATTAATTTGAATAAGATAACTTATTTACTAAGCATATGACTAAATACTTACATTCTGGTCACCAGAGGCATAAGTAAACTTTTCAATTGTGTAATTGTTGATGTGTTTATTTTTGACTTTCAGTCTTGAGTATCCCTGTGTTTTTAGTATTTATATTAAAAAAACACACACACACACACACACACACACAACCTTGCACTGGAATACTTCAATAATCTCAAATACACATGAATGATTACTTTCTCCAGGATGTGTCCATTCAAAATAATATAAGAATGATTCCATCTTTATAGTCTTATTTCCAACAGACTTTCACATCTTTCCTGTGATTCATATCAATAACTAAATTCTGCTGGCAGACTCCAAGTTTCCCCTCTTCTGTGTCTTTGATCTTGCTTTCCCCTGAGGAATTTTTGCCTGGCCTCACAAGCGAAGGTATTAGGGAGCCTTACTCCACTGTCCTCTTTCCTACTACCATTTTATCAGCTCTTGCTTGGACTTATTTATTGATTCTGATTCCAGCTTGGTATTATGCAGGATGATCACATCTGCTATTGCCTAGTTGTTTTATCAGAAGAGAAAATTTTACCTGTTACTCCTTTAATTAAAATCATCTACTAACTACAGAAAAATGACAGACTTCCTATAAAACAAAGTCTCCATCAGTTCAGTTCGGTTTGGTTCAGTTCAGTCCCTCAGTCGTGTCTGACTCTTTGCGAACCCATGGATTGAAGTCTCTGCAGTTCGGGCCAAATCATGTGTGCAGTTGCATGTCCCAGATGTCCTGACAGTAAGTCTCTTACTGTATTAATCTTGAGTCACTTGTAAGTTTACTTTACATATCTTGCTTAGCTTCTCTCTCCTCACTGCCTCCTCTGTATCTGCAACTGGAAAATGTACTACTAAACTTTCAAAACACAAATTTTCCATAGGCAAAATTCTATGATGGTCATCAGTATTTCTGTCCTGAGTCCACATACCTTATATAATCCATGGAACTTGTGAGTATGATGGATTTCATTCCCAGATCAAGTTTTGTGATAAAGCACATCTGACTTTAAGAAAACAAGATTATCTTCAGTGGGTAGGATCTAATTAGGTAAAGCCTTAAAAAAGACTAGCCTCTTTCTGCAAAGAGATTAAAAACATGAGAAGGACTCAACCTGAGGGAGATTCTCCTGAGATGACATTGAACTTGGTGGGGGGAAAATGGCATGGAATAAAAGCTCAGAGTGGTATCTGAGTGACAGCTGGCAATGGAATGGGAAGTCAGTTCCACAACTGCAAAGAACTGAATTTTGCCAAACCACATGAGCTTAAAAAGAGACTCACATTCCAGATGCAAACACAACATGGCTCATATCTGTATGTTTGTATTGTGAGACTCTGAACAGAGAATCAGTTCAGTGCTCGCTTCGGCAGCACATATACTAAAATTGGAACGATACAGAGAAGATTAGCATGGCCCCTGCGCAAGGATGACACGCAAATTCGTGAAGCGTTCCATATTTTTATACAAGAGAATGCATTGCCTTTAATGCTTGCTGAGCCGTATGTGTCCTGATGCACCTCTATCCCATGTTACTTTTTTTTTTTTACTTTCATTATTAAAAATATATTCATGTTCATTTTAGAAAAGTTAGAAAACAATGAAAAATGAGGAAAGAAAAAATATGTTATCTCCCTCCCTTCCACACTATTAATATTTGAAGTAGAGGCTTCTAGATGTTTTTCTATGTAAACTTGGATTTGTATACTTTTTGCTTAAAGGAACCATATAAAATGGTTAAATACTTAAAAAAAAAAAAAAAGAATCAGTTCAATTGTGATGACTTTTGTTCTGGAGACACTGTGAAATAATAAATGAATGGAAAACCACTAAATTTGTGGTACTTTTTTATACAACAATATTAAATAAATACACATTTAAATATAATTTCTGAAAGGATCTTATCTCCATCTGAAGACTGAGCTAAATGCCCATTCTTCACCTTCCTTCCAATTGCTTTTCAGTACCATAGTTAGATAGAACTCTTTGTTCTTCACACACTCAAAGAAAAACTGTAACTCTAGCTTAGAGTTTTTGCATAGGGCATATAAGATTTGTAATTAGGTTACACCTAGTGCAATGAAGAAACAAACAATGAAAGATATTCTATATGCATATAGATATAGATGCCTACAGAAAATAAATTATTTTTCCAGATTTTTTAATGTAAATATTTACTACTGATAACAATGAGTATACTAGCACCCAAATCCTGGTTTCCAATACTGCCCTCCAATAAAAGGAATAATGGCTTCTAAGAGAAATGGATAATTCAAGAATAGGCAATACATAAGAGGATCTTGAAGCATCTTGTATGATCCAAATTAAGAAACTAAAAAATAAGAAACACAAAATGAAATAAATAAAATAAACAATAATAAATAGAAATCAAAAGCACATAAAAGCCCACTGAAAGAATTTGCACTGACCTAAACTGGAACATTCGAAAAAGCAAGAGAGTTCCAGAAAAAAACATCTATTTCTGCTTTATTGACTATGCCAAAGCCTTTGACTCTGTGGATCACAATAAACTGTGGAAAATTCTGAAAGAGATGGGAATACCAGACCACCTGACCTGCCTCTTGAGAAATCTATATGCAGGTTAGGAAACAACAGTTAGAACTGGACATGGAAAAACAGACTGGTTCCAAAACAGAGGTTAAAGCATCTGCCTCCAATGCGGGAGACCCGGGTTCGATCCCTGGGTCAGGAAGATCCCCTGGAGAAGGAAATGGCAACCCACTCCAGTATTCTTGCTTGGAGAATCTCATGGACTGAGGAGCCTGGTGGGCTGCAGTCCATGGGGTCACAAAGAGTCGGACATGACTGAGTGACTTTACTTACTACTTACTTACTTCCAAACAGGAAAAGAATATGTCAAGGCTGTATATTGCCATCCTGCTTATTTAACTTATATGCAGAGTACATCATGAGAAATGCTGGGCTGGAAGAAGCACAAGCTGGAATCAAGATTGCGGGGAGAAATATCAATCACCTCAGATATGCAGAGTACACCACTCTTATGGCAGAAATTGAAGAACTAAAGAGCCTCTTTATGAAACTGAAAGAAGAGAGTGCAAAAGTTGGCTTAAACCTCAACATTCAAAAAATGAAGATCATGGCATCTGGTCCATCACTTCATGGGAAATAGATGGGGAAACAGTGGAAACAGTGTCAGACTATTTTTTGGAGCTCCAAAAATCACTGCAGATGATGACTGCAGCCATGAAATTAAAAGATACTTACTCCTTGGAAGGAAACTTATGACCAACCTAGATAGCATATTCAAAAGCAGAGACATTACTTTGCCAACAAAGGTTCGTCTAGTCAAGGCTATGCTTTTCCCTGTGGTCATGTATGGATGTGAGAGTTGGACTGTGAAGAAGGCTGAGCGCTGAAGAATTGATGCTTTTGAACTGTGTTGTTGGAGAAGACTCTTGAGTGTCCCTTGGACTGCAAGGAGATCCAACCAGTCCATCCTAAAGGAAACCAGTCCTAGGTGTTCACTGGAAGGATTGATGTTAAGGCTGAAACTCCAGTACTTTGGCCGCCTCATGTGAAGAGTTGACTCATTTGAAATGACCTGATGCTGGGAGGGATTGGAGCAGAAGGAGAAGGGGAAGACAGAGGATGAGATGGCTGGATAGCATCACTGATTCGATGGACATGAGTTTGGGTGAACTCCGGGAGTTGGTGATGGACAAAGAGGCCCGGCATGCTGCAATTCATGAGGTCGCAAAGACTCGGACATGACTGAGCGGCTGAACTGAACTGAACTGAAATCTGGCTCAACAAAATATCATAATTATAAAAATCACATCATAAACTTTCTAATTTACCAATATGCCCCATATAAGGTCAAAGAACTATGCTGAAGAAATTTCTGCTTCACATTTTTATACACTAAGTTTTGCTCAAGAATCTAAAATTCTGGAGTCTGTGTTAGATAGCATAACAATGAAAACATAACCCCAAACTTAGAAATACAAAAGCAAGGAAATATTTTAAATCTGATTAATTCTAAGAACTTCTAGTGCCACTTAGTTAACAAGGTGTTGAGCAAAAGGAGTTGGATTTCCTTTGACTATACTGTGAATTAAATTTTCCTAAAACTAACATAAAATATTTTTTTACATTGGTGATTATTTGGTTCAATAGCTCAGAGTTCTATTCCCATTAAACACTGTCTACCTTTGAACATGGACTACTGGCTTTGCACTTAGCTTTCCTGACTTTTGCTATGCCATTTTTAAATTTGTAGCTTCGATCTGGATGACCTCTTTTATTACCAATTTCTAATTTCCGTAAAATTTTAAACTTGTATCTTCAGAAATTGACTTTCTTGCATTTAATAAATGAGAATAAGAAATATATGAAATCACCAAATACTTGTGTTAGATAACAGAATGGGTAATGTCACTATTAACAGACACTACCTGAAGATCAATATTTGATAGAGTAAACAAGGGTAACACTGCAATCAGGTCTAAAAGGATTTTAAATCACTAAATATAGAAACTAGAAACACAGGTCTTGAAATTATCTTCAAGCAGAATCTAAGTTCCTCCATTAAGAGTTACAAATCCATTCTTATCTTCTAAAGATACTAATAAGTAAATGAATACATAAAAAAGAAAAAGAAAAGAGTAACAAGCAATTTCTTTTCATGTATTTTTCACAATCCATATTTATTTTCTAATCCTATAATTTTCTTAAAGTGTTAATATATTGACCTATTTTATTTTTTTCCAGTGAAAGTTTTTCTTGAATGAGGGCTTGCAAACTGGATCTCTTTAAAATTTACTATGGTTTCCATTACTTCAAAAAATGAACTCTTCATTGCTATCTCATTAAGAAACTGAGTTTGGAAACAAGTAAATATAGGTCATTAAATGTGCCTGTGTGTGTGCACACGTGCACTCAGTTGCTCAGTCATATCTGACTCTTTTAGATCCCATAAACTATAGTCTGCTTTTTTTTCCAGTGAAAGTTTTTCTTGAATGAGGGCTTGCAAACTGGATCTCTTTAAAATTTACTATGGTTTCCATTACTTCAAAAAATGAACTCTTCATTGCTATCTCATTAAGAAACTGAGTTTGGAAACAAGTAAATATAGGTCATTAAATGTGCCTGTGTGTGTGCACACGTGCACTCAGTTGCTCAGTCATATCTGACTCTTTTAGATTCCATAAACTATAGTCTGCCGGACTCCTCTGTCCATGCAATTTTTCCAGGCAAGTATAATAGAATGCGTTGACATTTCCTACTTAGGGGTACTTCCTGACCCTGCATCTCCTGTGTTTTTGCACTGGCAGGCAGATTCTTTTCCAATGCACCAGCTGGAAATCCCATAGGCCATTAAATATAAACCATTAATAAGCCAATATCTCTGTACATTCTACATAAAGGCGAATTTAACAAGTGACTCTATGTGGAGGCTATTGACTTCTAAGGGAGGAAAAATGTTCCTCAGAAGTTGTTAGTGTGATTAAATATAAACATTAGTGCTGTGTTAGCAGAAGGAATAATGATCAGAATAAAGCATCTTATCATGAAGGTGAATTAAATAATATAGCAAATATAATGAACTCAGTGAAAGAGCTTTCTATGTTTTAATTTTATATTCAGGATTTTTATTCCTAAAAAATTTAGGAGTTTGGGATTAACACTTATGCACTACTATTTATAAAGTAGAGCATCAGCAAGGACCTACTGTATAGCACAGAGAACTCTACTCAATATTCTGTAATATCTATATGGGAAAAGAGCCTGAAAAAGAATGGATATTTGAGCATGTAAAACTGAGTTACTTTGCTGTACACCTGAAACTAACACATTGTAAATCAACTATACTCCAATATAAAATAAAAATTTTAAATGATATATAGAAAATTTCTATTTTACAAATTGTAATTATCAGAAATGTCCCATATTGCCTATTTCTTGGCTGGATGATTTTCCTCATGACTAATATGCTTACCTCCTAGACTCACACCAATCTTAAACATCTTCTTTCTCCTGAGCTATCTTCCAGCATCTTTTAATGAAATCTCTTTGTTTCATCTCCATTTTACATTCACTGACTCTTCCCTAATGGTCTGAATTTCTTATTTTACTGGTCACGCATTTAACACTCTTAGGAAGGAAACGATCTTTTGCTTGTGTTTAGTCTTTCTTTGAATGTCTCTCTGTCCACAAGCTTAACCAAATTTCATATTGATCTGTTTTCATCTCATCATCTTTTTTCAAATCTCTTTCATTCTTGAAACTTTTTATACAACATGCTTCAATATAGGTTCTGTCTTTCTAACCAGTACCTCACAAGAAGAGTCATAGAGATGGTAACATAATGACTAAGGAGAGAAGGATAAACTGCTCTGAGGCCATATGAGATTGTTTTGAGTCTTAAATATATAAACAAGGAGGATAATCTCATTATAAGTAGGTTACAGGAGTCATAAACTTTTGTGTTTCATTGGCACTAATTAACAAATAGTGGAAAACTGTAGTGCCAAACTGTGAATATGCCCAAACATTCCCAAAGGTCATAAAAATCATTATCATTATACACTCACTATTTATTAGCATATTTTGGGAAATACCCTCTAGGATCCCTTAATAACCAGCATCATGCCCTTTATTATATGAATCTATTTGATAACAACACTGAACAGTATTAGAACAACTAGGAGGTTGAGACTGAAGACAGGAATGCATTTAATAAGGATTTCAGAATGTCAGATTCAAAATTGGTATACATGAGAATATGGAAGGAGTTGAATCTACACAGCAGGATAGTAAGATTGTGTGGCATACTGGGCTCAAAGGGATGAATCTTGTGGAATTCCAGATGGAAGTTATTAATATAATGGTGGTACCCAGAAATATTAACATCTCATATTTCAAATTATGTCACAATTTCCCAAAGAGACATAATGGAATAAATCTTCTGTACTGATACCTATGGAGTATCCATATTGCTTTTTAACACAGAATATCTCCACTAGATTATAAGAACTATCCTTAATTTCATTAATTTTTTATTGTAAATCAAATTTTAAGATTTGTTGAACATATAACAATTATTTATAATATTTATTTATATATTGCCAATGGCCTCCAATTTTTTACAGTGGCTACAAAAGATGAGAAAGATAAAGACAAGTAAAAATGAATTAAAAAAAAACAGGAAAAAAATGAACAAGAGAGCATGTAAATGTGAGACAGTGGTCCTATATTACCCAATGAGAAATTTATTATAAAAGTAAAGCAAAGTTAAAAGTTAAAGAACATTAAAAATCTGAGAACACAGATGTATAGAACAGTCTTTTGGACTCTGTGGGAGAGGCAGAGGGTGGGATGATTTGGGAGAATGGCATTAAAACATGTATAATATCATAGAAGAAACGAATCACCAGTCTAGGTTCGATGCAGGATACAGGGTGCTCGGGGCTGGCGCACTGGGATTACCCAGAGGGATGGTATGGGGAGGGAGGAGGGAGGAGGGTTCAGGATGGGGAACACGTGTACACCTGTGGCAGATTCATGTTGATGTATGGCAAAACGAATACAATATTGCAAAGTAAAAAAAATAATGCAGAGGGTGGGATGATTTGGGAGAATGGCATTAAAACATGTATAATATCATAGAAGAAACGAATCACCAGTCTAGGTTCGATGCAGGATACAGGGTGCTCGGGGCTGGTGCACTGGGATGACCCAGAGGGATGGTGCGGGGAGGGAGAAGGGAGGGGGGTTCAGGATGGGGAACACGTGTACACCTGTGGCAGATTCATGTTGATGTATGGCAAAACCAATACAATATTGCAAAGTAAAAAAAAATAATAATAAAAAAATAAAAAAACTCTGACTACCACCTTAAAAAAAAAAAAAATCTGAGAAGTATCCAAGAGTAGACAAACACAGGAGGAGAGTTTTATCCCAAACAGCTGAAAATGGTAAGAATAAGAATTGAATTGTCCTTTATCCAGGACACTAACAAACCCCCAGAGCTATGGCTACAGAAATTACAAGCTGGAAATTTCAGCGCTCACTATTATAAGTGTTGGAGATAAAAGTTAAGGGATAGAAAAGCAAGCGGTAACATAAAAGGAAAATGTAGTAGTGTAACATGCACACTAAGGAAAAGAACCAGTATGTTACAAGAGAAGAAAATTTTAAGTCAAGAAACCTGATTACACAAGTGTAAAAATTCTCAACAAAATATTAGCAGACTAAATTTAAAAACACCATAAAAGAATCATGTATTATAAATGAATGGGAGTTCCTACTGAGATGCAAGGATAGTCCAACAGATGCAAACCAACAAATGTGATAAACTACATTAACAGTATGAAAAGTAAAATCACATCATCCTCAAAATAGATGCATAAAAAGGATTTGATAAAATTCAACATTCTTTCATGATACAAACTCTAATATACCTCAACATAATAAAGACTGGCCTACAGCTAGATTCATATTTAGACATTAGAAGTGGAAAATATTTTCTCTAAGTTCAGGACAAGGATGCTCACTGGAGGAGTGTTATTCAACTTAGCACAGGAAGTCCTAACTAGAGTTAGGACTAATTAGACAATAAAAAGAAATATAAGGCATCCAAGTATAAAAACAAAGGCAAAACTGTCTTTACTTGTAGGTGGCGTGAAACTGTATATAGAAAACAATAGAGACTCCACTAAAAAAAAAACTATTGGAATTAATAAACAAATTTAATATGGTGCTCAAAGCCACAGAGAAATCAGAAACTTTGAGTATCTCTAACAGCAAAGAAATAAAAGAGAAGATAAACCCCACGTATGTTTATTTATGGGCAAGAAGAGGAGTCAGGTAAATAAACATATACCATTTTATTTATTTATTTTTAAAATTTTTATTTTTACTTTATTTTACCTTACAATACTGTATTGGTTTTGCCATACATTGACATGAATCTGCCACGGGTGTACATGAGTTCCCAATCCTGAACCCCCCCTCACCTCCCTCCCCATATCATCTCTCTGGATCATCCCCCTGCACCAGCCCCCAAAATATACCATTTTAATGTTCTTATATTTTACCTGAAGTAATTAAATATTTATACTAAGTAAATTACTAAAGGTAAAATAGTGACGATATCTAGAAATCATCAGATAAATGAAAATGAAATGTTAAAGATGATTAATGCAAAAGAAAAAAAAAGAGAAAATATTAGAGATAATAAAATAGCAAATTTTCAGAGTAAACACAAAAATATCAACAAATGAACTAAATGCAAACTGATGCTTCCACGAAATAGGCAGGACTGTCATACTGAATAAAAAAGAAAAGCCACCTATCTGCTGCAACAGACACATTTTAAATACATAGCACAAAGAGAATAATAGCAAGAAACAGGAAAAAAGACGCTATATAGAAAATAGCCATAAGTTAGCTTGGGTTGTTCCAAAAATGTCAGGAAAATAAAATCAAGAATTACTGTAAGAGTAACTTTATAATAGTAATGAATCAGTATACTTGCTGGGGT
>SJXQ01011931.1:20931-53974 GCA_006408695.1 Aepyceros melampus
CATCTCTTTCAGAATTTTCCACAGTTTATTGTGATTCACACAAAGGCTTTGGCATAGTCAATAAAGTAGAAATAGATGTTTTTCTGGAACTCTTTTTCCATGATCCAACGGATGTTGGCAATTTGATCTCTCATTCCTCTGCCTTTTCTAAAACCAGCCTGAACAACTGGAAGTTCACGGTTCATGTACTGCTGAAGCCTGGCTTGGAGAATTTTGAGCATTACTTTACTAGCGTGTGAGATAGTGCCATCTGTGTGGTAGTTTGAGCATTCTTTGGCATTGCCTTTCTTTGGCATTGGAATGAAAATTGACCTTTTCCAGTCCTGTGGCCACTGCTAACTTTTCCAAATTTGCTGGCATATTGAGTGCAGCACTTTCACAGCATCATCTTTGAGGATTTGAAATAGCTCCACTGGAATTTCATCACCTCCACTAGCTTTGTTAGTAGTGATGCTTCCTAAGGCTCACTTAACTTCACATTCCACGATGTCTGGCTCTAGGTGAGTGATCACACCATCATGATTATCTAGGTTGTGGGTGGTTTAGTTCCTTTAAGTGTCATCCCAGCTGGTTAAGGCAAGTCATCGATTTTTTCAGCAGAGTCTTCCATTAAGTTGGTGAGGGTCTGGCCTAAGTGGAATTGTTCAGGTCTTAGTCACTATCAGCTTTGGCTGTTTGAAGTCAACTATGGTAAACGCAGGCTTGTTTTGATATCTGAAAGGTATGTGTTGCTGCGAGTGGAAAAGTTTTCTCTTAGAATATGTATGCAAAAAACAAAATATATATATGTATATGTATGCTGCCAAAATGTCACTTGCCATCTGTCTCTACAAGAATTATGTCCCTAGCCACTGCAGTTGCTGACCTATAGCACACTCTCAGAGGAGTTCTAGGTAGAGATCAGGAATAAGGCACTCTGGGAAAAACTGGCAGAACAGGCCTTTAGATGGAGACTGTTTTCAGGAGAAGATTTATAAGCCCAATCTTTTGTGTCTTCTCTTATCTATGAACGGAGAAGGCAGTGGCACCCTACTCCAGCACTCATGCCTGGAAAATCCCATGGACGGAGGAAGCACTTAACAGAGACATCGTTAACAGAGACACCTGCTCCTCCTGACTAGCACCAACATTCTGTCAAAATGTGTGCTTGAGTGCACAGCAACCCATTTCACCAAAATCACATATACTGACTCCCCTGTCCGCTCCCCCCACTTCAGTGAGCAGTTGCGCAGAGCTGAGAGGCTGTCTCCTCATTTTGCCCCCAATAAAACTAAGCTTACAACCCTCTCCTTGTGCATTTTTTTTTTAAAGATATCCGTGCACTGCAATTTGTCTTTTCACTGGTTTGTATATGTGTGATCTGTTCTTGTTATGTACTTGAAACATTAAGGATGACACCCACGTTTTGGTGTTACATCAACTGAAAATACGGTGGGGCAGGGAAGAGAAGCAGGTGTGGAGTTAATCTGTGTGTGTGTGTGTCGGGGGGACATTGCAGAGGTACTTGAAATTTAACTCACCTACAGTCAGTCAAGTAGCCTCTTCAAGTACTCTTCAAGTATCTTAAAGGGAAGTGAGCCAGATTGTCTAGCCTGTGGCCACCGTATGTTCTGCAGGTAGAAAATAGCCCCTTCTCATGGTAGCAAACTAGGTGAGCAGGCTAGAGGGACCATCTCCGATGGCCTGCATCTGGTTGACACTTGGCGAGGACTGGAGCCCTCCGTTAACGCATCCTTCCGAATCCAGTCTCCGACACGCTCCTTCCCCCATCGGTGACTTCCACCGCAGGCCTGGCCAGCTCGCCAGGCCTCTGTCAAAACTAGACTCCAATCCTGGGTTTCCGGCCTTTGGCCAGGCCGTCTTGGATCTGGGACAAGTGCTGGACGGCCCTGCCCGCGTCCAGCTTTCGGGACACAAGTGCTCGGAGACTCTCCCTGCCTCGGGGACTCAGCACGCGCTGGGCCGTCGGCAGCAAGCCGCGCCTCCAGAGCGCAGAGAGTGCGACGACTCCGNAGAAATAAGAAGATCTTCTAGAACTATACAAAAAAAAAAAAGTCTTAATGACCTGGATAACCACAATAGTGTGGTCATTCAACTAGAGACAGACATTCTGGGAGTAAAATCAAGTGGGCCTTAGGAAGCATTACTAAAAACAAAGCTAGTGGAGGTGACGGGATTCCAACTAAGCTATTTAAAATCCAGCTAACCTACTGAAAATCCTGTTGAAGTGGTGCACTCAATATGTCAGCTAATTTAGAAACTCAGCAGTGGCCACAGGACTGGAAAAGGTCAGTTTTCATTCCAATCCTAAAGGAAAGCAATGCCAAAGAATGTTCAAACTATTACACAATTGTACTCATCTAACATGTTAGCAAAGTAGTGCTCAAAATTCTCCAAGCCAGGCTTCAACAGTACATGAACCAGGAACTTGCAGATGTTCAAGCTGGATTTAGAAAAGGCAGAGGAACCAGAAATTAAATTGCCAACATCCACTGGATCATCGATAAAGCAAGAGAGTTCCAGAAAAACATCTACTTCTGCTTTACTGATTACCCCAAAGCCTTTGACTGTGTGGATCAAAACAAACTTTCAAAAATTTCTAACGAGATGGGGATATCAGACCACCTTACCTGCCTCTGGAGAAATCTGTATGTAGGTCAAGAAACAACAGTTAAAATCGGACATGGAACAATTGATTGGTTCCAAATTGGGAAAGCAGTACGTCAAAGCTGTATATTGCCACCCTGCTTATTTAACTTATGTGAAATGTTGGGCTGGATTCAACACAGTTGGAATAAAGATTGCTGGAGAAATATCAATGACCTCAGATATGCACATGACACCACCCTTATGACAGAAAGTGAAGAAGAAATAAAAAGCCTCTTGATGAAAATAAAAGAGGAGAGTAAAAAGCCGGCTTAAAACTCAATATCCAGAAAATAAAGATCATGGCATCTGGTCCCATCACTTCATGGCAAACAGATGGCTACATTTACAGGTAAACAGTGACAGGCTTTCTTTTGGGGGCTCCAAAATCTTTGTGGATGGTGACTGCAGCCATGAATTGAGACACTTGCCCTTGAAATGAAAGTTCTTACAAACTTAGACACTGTATTAAAAAGCAGAGATATTGCTTTTCCAACAAAGGTCTGTGTAGTCAAAATGATTGTTTTTCCAGTAGTCATGTATGGATGTGAGAACTGGACCATAAAGAAGGCTGAGTGCCAAATAATTGATGCTTTTGAACTGCAGTGTTGGAGAAGACTCTTGAGAGTCCCTTGGCTAACAAGGAGATCAAACCAGTCTTCTTAAAACAACTCAATGCTGCATATTCATTGGAAGGACTGATGCTGAAGCTGAACCTCCAATACTTTGGATACTTGATGGGAAGTGTGGACTCATTGGAAATGTCTGATGCTGGGCAAATTGAAGGCAAAAGGAGAAGAGGGTGGCAGAGGATGACAGAGTTAGATAGCACCACTGACTCAATGGCTAAGTATTTGAGCAAACTCTGGGAGATAGTGAAGGATAGGAAAGGCTGGCATTCTACAGTCCATGGGGACACAAAGACTTGAACACAACTTAGTGATGGAACAAGAGCAATAAGATATTTTTCCAAAACTTTGCTGTTCTTTCCCAAGGGAAAAATATATACCTCTGTCCTATCACTTCAGAGTCAAGCTTGACTCTGAACCTCAAAATGTTCCTCTCAAATAAGGCACAGTCTCCTTGATGATAAAGGAAGTATCTATATTGATCCCAGTGACTTGCTCGGCCAGATGAAAAATAAGAAGTAATGTAAGTGTTGCTTCTGAATATAAGTTCTCACTTCAACTACTGGTTCATCTCAACATTCTCTTCCCCCTCTCAATGTACAGGAAAGATCCAGTTAGGTTCTTCTTGATCAGGCAGAGTCTCAGTGTTATAGCAATATTAAGCCAAAGTATATCAATGATGGAAATGTAATGTGATTACTTCTTCTTAAAGGAAGCTAAGATGTTGGGGTATTTGTTTATAAAGAATAACTAAGTCTATCCAAAATTATGTTAGTTATAAGAACCAGATGCTTTTATTTCTATTTCCTCTCTGCTAAATTTGTAGGTCTGAGAAATAATTTTATATTCCAAAATGAAATCTGAATAGAAATGCATGAGATAAAAGGTTTTAAGAGGGGCATTTTAAAATGTCTTTTTGAGAAAATAATAAGTATTTGTTTAATAAGATGTTATGTATTGAATGTTGTGGACCCCCACTCCCCAAATTCATATAATGAAATCCTAACACCCATTGTGATGGTTATCTAGTAGATAATTAGGTCCTTGTACCTTTTTTCCAAAAGGTACTTGTACCTTTATAAGGATAGACACAGTATTTGCTTCCTTTCTCTGTACTTCTTACCACATGAGGATAAAATGAGAAGATGGCCAATTGCAAACCAGAAAAAGGGCTCTCATCAGGCACAGCACCTGCTGGCACCTTGACCTTAAACTTTCTGGCCTTCAGCACTGTGGGAAATAAATGTTTGATGTTAAGGCCACCCTGTCTGTGGTAATTTTTATAGTAGTCTGAACTAAAACAAAGATTTTAACAAACTTAAAAAACAAAAGGAAACAAAACAGATGCTCCCTGAATCAAAGACCATGAATTCTAACTACAATTTTTACTAAGCCAGATTAAAGGCAAACCATAAGTGCCAAGCATATGCAATTACCTATTTTATGATCTTGGTGTCAGGAAAATGATAAACAGAAAACACTGTAGATTTTAAACATGTTAGCTTAAAAGGGTTTCCTGTCTATTTTAGTTTAGGGTAAAGTACACTTCTCTGATATGGACTAATCTAGGCAAGAGGGGTCAGTAGCTGCTCTTGGATGACAACTTGAGAGTCCATATCATCTCCCACTTCATCCAGCACACTTTCTACAGACTCATATGACTTCTTTGCTCAGTAAAGATTTAAAAACTTCTTTAATGTCATGCAATGGACTGGTTAAAGATACTAACATCATAGACAATACTTAGATTTTAAATGTTGAATACATCAAAAAATATTTAATACTTATCCTGGGTGATATATGGAATAATATCCTGTCCCCCACCCAAAGATGCCACTTCCTAATTCCCAGAACCAATAAACAGATAGACTTACAAGACAAAAAGGACTTTGCTGATGTGATTAAGGCAAGGATTTTGAGGTCCTGAGAGCATCTTGAATTGTGTGGGTGGGCCCAATGTAATCACAAGAATCCTTATAAATGTCAGAAGAAAGGAGAGTCAGAATCAGAGAGTATGTGATGATGGAAGATGAAGAGACAACGACACAACTGCAGGTTTTAAAGATGAAGGAAGGAATGGAGGTGAGTTCTAGACAACAAGAATGACAAAACGAAAACAGAAAGAGGCTCCTTCCTAGGTCTTCCAGAAGAAACACAGTCATGTGAACATTTTTATTTTAGACTATATATTTCATATTTCTAACTAGATGAAATGTAAAATAATAAATTTGTGTTAAGATACTATTCGTGGTAATTTGTTACAACAAAAATAGGATATTAATGCAACATGTGTTCAACACTGATATAAACAAAAACTATTGGATAATTTTGTGAATTTCATAGACTTTAATAAGCACTGATAATATTGTCAATGTGATTTAATATAATATTGAAAGGAAGAAACTATCATAATTTAAGTGAGTTTGTTATCACCTAGAATAAAATAAAATTATAGTTTAGAATAACATAATACACAGAACATGACCTGGAAGAAATATGACAATATCACAGAACACATTAAGGCTCCCCTGGTGGCTCAGCAACAAAGAATCCACGTGCAAAGCAGGAAACTTGGGTTCTATCACTGGGTCAGGAAGATACTCTTGAGAAGGAAATGGAAATGAATTCCAGTATTCTTGCCTGGGAAATCCATGGACAGGAGCCCGGCAGACTACAGTCCATGGGGTCACAAAAAGTCAGACACAACTTAGCGACTAAATAACAACAGAAAAGTGCTTGCTATGGAAATTTAGGTGCTTGTAAATAAGCCAAGATTAAAGCAGTCTATATAGGATCTTAGATATTAATAAAACAAAATGATGTCTGATTACATATCAAATTGTCCTACAGCTGTTTTGAAATATCACTTCACAGATTGGCATGTTATTATAGTTTGGCCTAATAAACATAGAAAATATAAAGAACATGCTTTTTTTGAAGTTATTGATCCCAGTTTTAACTTCATAGTTGAGCAGCCTTGACACTTCTGAATCTCACTGCATCTCAATATTCTCAAAAATAAATTGTGAAAAATTATGCTCTCCTTATATGGAAGAGGTATGAAAAATATGTAAATCACCTGACATGGTGTTTGACACATAACAGAGCTTAATGAATGTCAGGTTTCTTTTTCCTCTGTGCCCCTCATCCTGCACTAAAAATGCCAGCATACTTAGTTTTTATAGTGGTACTGTGTTATATTTGGCACATATTCTGCAAAATACCTCTGAAAATTCCTGTGAAAATTGTTTATTGTAAGGTCTAATCCCAGCTTCTATAAATACAAACAATTTCAACTCACAGTTCTTTAAGGATAGCAGAGTTCCATTAAAATAAATTCTTATTCAAGGGTATATACTTACTATAATCTATTTTTTTAGCTGGAAGTTACATAGTGATGTAACAACTAACTTGAGGAGGGAAATATTAATGAGGAAGATAATTTTGGGTCTATGTCCTTCTTAGATGCAATAATTAAATAATGTATGACAGGAAAAATCTGGAAATGCTATGAATGATTGAAGTGTAATTATTCTAATTAAGAAATGATAATTATTCATTAGGAGAAAATTCCACAAAAGCTATTCTCTCAGCATTTCAAATGTTGATATTATGGTAATTATTTTATATTAAAACTAGTATGATAAGGATGAAAATTTAATTTTTGATGTTTGACTCTTGACAGCTTTCAAGACTCATGGTTTCCTCCTCATCTTTCCTCCACATCTGAGCAAGCCTTTAAGAAATCAGCAGTACATCTTGGCCAAAATAAAAATCAGTCACCCACTTCCACACCTCTTGCCTCACTCCAGACCCAACCCGAGCCTTTCTCTTTGGAAATTATTTTTGTTGTTTTCTATATAAGAAATAACTTTTTATTCATACCAATTGAGGCCTATGTGTTGTTTGTCCTGACCATCCCTAGTGTGGGGGCTGTTCAGAACACCTCGATAAAATAGGACAAGCAATATACCATCTGGGAAAATGATCTGTAACTTCTTCATCCTCTCTCAATTTAGTTCTGTTACTCAATCATGTTCAACTCTTTGTGACTCCATGGACTGTAGCACTCCAGGCTTCCCTATCCATCACCAACTCCTGGAGCTTACTTAAATTCATCTCCATCAAGTTGGTGATGTCATCCAGCCATCTTATCTATTTAGCCATTAATTTTTTTCTCTTGCCCACTCCCCCAAATGGTAAGAGTAGCTTCCATTTTAACCATCACCTTGGTCAATTTAGCATACTCAAAAGCAGAAACATTACTTTGCCGACTAAGGTCTGTCTAGTCAAGGCTATGGTTTTTCCTGTGGTCATGTATGGATGTGTGAGTTGGACTGTGAAGAAGGCTGAGCGCTGAAGAATTGATGCTTTTGAACTGTGGTGTTGGAGAAGACTCTTGAGAGTCCCTTGGACTGCAAGGAGATCCAACCAGTCCATTCTGAAGGAGATCAACCCTGGGCTTTCTTTGGAAGGAATGATGCTAAACCTGAAAATCCAGTACTTTGGCCACCTCATGCAAAGAGTTGACTCATTGGAAAAGACTCTGATGCTGGGAGGGATTGGGGGCAGGAGGAGAAGGGGATGACAGAGGATGAGATGGCTGGATGACATCACTGACTCGATGGACATGAGTTTGGGTGAACTCCGGGAGTTGGTGATGGACAGAGAGGCCTGGCGTGCTGTGATTCATGGGGTTGCAAACAGTCGGACATGACTGAGCGACTGAACTGAACTGGCCAATTTAAAAATAAATTTGCGAATACACACACACACATGCATATCTGTATTCATGCCAATGAGGAGCTACACATGAAATTACTAAAAAATACAACAACAAAAACCACAAAAATTGGGATTCCTTAGACTCATTGGAAAAGACTCTGATGCTGGGAGGGATTGGGGGCAGGAGGAGAAGGGGATGACAGAGGATGAGATGGCTGGATGACATCACTGACTCGATGGACATGAGTTTGGGTGAACTCCGGGAGTTGGTGATGGACAGAGAGGCCTGGTGTGCTGTGATTCATGGGGTTGCAAACAGTCGGACATGACTGAGCGACTGAACTGAACTGGCCAATTTAAAAATAAATTTGCGAATGCACACACACACATGCATATCTGTATTCATGCCAATGAGGAGCTACACATGAAATTACTAAAAAATACAACAACAAAAACCACAAAAATTGGGATTCCTTCACACATATTATGTGACTTCACAGACTATTCTCTTCATTTGTCTGCTCAGGGAAGAGACAAGTTCCAATGTATACAAAGCATAAAAAGCTAAACCCTGTTTTCAGTTGTTTCTATCTTGAAAGGCAAATCCATGAACATGTTTGTGAATTGAACTAAAACTGTCCCTGAGGTTTAGGCAGAGACATATAGGAGCCAGATTGTACCTGTCAAAAGTCACTATTGAAAAAGCACTGGTGTGGGAGAATGTATTAATGTCCTTAATTGTTAATGTTTGCTTTGTGACCTTCCCATCAGCAGATCTGTGTGCCTCTCCTTACTGATCTGTTCATCCATCTCTCTAATGGCTCTGCCTCTATAGCTGCTGTTAGTACCAGTTATTCATCACGGCAAGTAGAACATGTTCTACTCTTGACATGGCCTTCATTTCAGCTGAATGTGGGTTGGAAAAGTTACACATCCAGGCAAATTTCTCATTTTTTATTTTTAATGGCGTATAATACTGAAAATTTAAAATTCAGAAACATAGTTGTCTTCCTCCTTTGGAATTTGAAGGAAAATATATTCTCTGAGCTAAAATATAAAGTGAGATGGAAGACAAACTTACATAAGTGACAGATTATTATATGTTGAAATATATTACTTTATACCTTAAATCAACATTTGCCATTCTTTGGTAGTATCAGAAATTAAATCAAAGATAGATAATATATTAAAAGGACAGTTTATTCTTACGGAAATATAATCAAAGACAGTCCTCTTACACAATTCATGTGGTTCTTTCCATTTATTGTATACATTTTAACTTTCTTAGAATGAATTATCTTTGCAGTATTCACATTTTTATTGTTGTATTTTCATTTTATTTATCATGCATATAGATTTATTATATAAACCCTTTTATTCCATTTCTTAATGATTTTTCTATGACTGCTGTTTTGAACAAGCCCAAGCTGGTTTCTCTGAGATGCCTCAAAACATGTATATTTACCTCAATAAAACACACATGCAACAATTGATTTTCTTAAAAATCTATTTTAAAATATGTTAAAAAATACTGGGCAAAAATATATTAAAAGAATAAAATTTTGAAAAATAACTACAATATTGTTGAAATTGTAAGAAAGTGATAATTTCTATGTTTTAATGTAAAACTGTGAGTTTGAGTTTACAGATTCTTTATCTTTCCAGATTTAAATTTTATGTGTATATTTTAATGTCCTGACTAGTACCCATAGTTTGTAAGAATGATTAAGAAGTAGATGCTTCTGTTACATTCCTGAAACTTAATTATTTATTGGTATGGTGTATGCCCTACCACAGCTAAGTCCGATTGGATTTGAGGCATACTGAGAACCCTGTCCCACTGAATAATGAGAATTTATGTAGGTTCTCTATCTGGATGGGTCAGAGACATAGTTTAAAATAGTGCATTGCAGTCTTTCAGGGAATCTAGTATGTTAGCGAATCACAGGAGCAGAATGTTCTAGGCATTAAGTGACTGATTTGAGAATTCAGTGGATGGCACTTCATTCATTTTGTGTCATTAAGTTGTTTAGAACAAGACCTTTAATTCCACCAGATTGCTATAAAGATGTTTTATAATATTGGTTTCAGCTTCTTAGAAGTTGATGGCAAAGTAAACAGGACTTCAGCAAACTTATAATTCATCTTTGGGAACAGGACATATGTGAAAGAAAGAAAGGTTGTTCTCTAGTAGCAGAATGTCAAGAGCTAAAGAAGACTGGAGTCTGGGAGAACACGTTTAGAGTTTGTCTTATACCTATTGGAAATCTGACCAAATCTAGACCATGATTAAGAAGGTGGTGACTCTGACTGCTCTAGTCCTGAGTGAGTGAGCCCATGGACTTGTGACATCATTTCACCAGCAGATGTAACTGTCTATATTTCAAGACTGTCTGTTTCACTTTAAGTGATTAAAGTCAAAAGTAATTAGAGAAGAAAGAGCACATCCAAAGAAGTATGGAGGATGGTGGAAAGATCAAAATATAGTTCATTAAATGTTCCAGGCCAGAATATTGGAGTGGGTAGCTGTTCCCTTCTCTAGTTACTGTTAGCATTTTTATTACTACATTACTATTTTAAAGGTTTAGTGCTTTTAAAATGGGAATATCTTATAATTTACTACAAAATGAATTTTATTTGATGGTCTGATCATTATAAATACAAAAGATTTCAATTGCAATGCTGTTCACTGAGATGATGAACAATTTTAATAAATAAAATTGCCAAAAATATGATCCCATTGTTTATGGTTTATAAGTAAGTATTTACTTTCATACCTAAGCCCAAAGTTAGATGTCTATTATATAAAATGTTTTGCTGGTCTAGAACAATCTCTGAAATATGTTGCTCCATAAATGATACCTATGTCAAGACTGTGAATGTATTCCCAATTATTAAGAATCCATTTCCTAAAAAAAAGATCCATTTCCTAAAATTTCTAAATATTTAAAGTTAATAGGGAATCAAATTTCAAAGTATGAGATTGTGTATTTATGTTGAAATTCAATCTAAGATTATTTATTTACTACTTTTGCAAATGAATTAAATGAATGACATAAATGATGAAATTATGCTGGTAAAGACTCTCAAACATAATGTATATACAATTTATTTTTAAAAAATATGATCGATTGACAGGAATTATAATTGCAAGTTTGGAAATTTATATTAGAAAAGACCCATACACACTGACTGTAAAACTTCTTATAGAAACAAAATTCAATTGAAAGTGCAGGATAATGGTTAAAGCTTAGACTTTGGACTGACAATGAACACTGGTTATATGACTTACTAATTGGGTGACCTTGTCCAGTTATTTAGCTTCATGGTTCAGTTTCCCCATCCAAAATAGGAATAGTGATAACTGTAAAAATAATAATGAATTCTCTCATAATCTTTTTGAGGATTACATGAATCAATTATAAAATACTTAGAACTGTGAGTGATTAAGATATAATAAACAGCATGGTATTTTGCTATTGTTATTACTGAGCTGTTTAACCATAAAGGTAACAACAAAAACTAGTAAGTAACTTTGAGAAAATCTATTTTTCTCTAGTTTTTGTTTTTTAATATTGCACATAGAAACCAAAGTTAGTAAGAAATTAAATGACTTTCTCAAAGACTCCCTAGTTGTAACAAGAAGCAGAGACTCCATTTATGGTCTGAGAAAGGTCTATCTAGTCAATGTTATGGTTTTTCCAGTAATCATGTATAGATATGAGAGTTGGACTATAAAGAAAGCTGAGCACTGAAGAATTGATCTTTTGAACAGTGGTGTTGGAGAAGACCCTTGAGAGTCCCTTTGACTGCAAGGAGATCAAACCAGTCAATCCTAAAGGAAATTAGTCCTGAATATTCATTGGAAGGACTGATGCTGAAGCTGAAACTCCAATACTTTGGCCACCTCATGCGAAGAACTGACTTCTTGGAAAAGACACTGATGCTGGGAAAGATTGAAGGCAGGAGGAAAAGGGGACAGCAGAGAATGAGGCATCACCGACTCAATGGACGCAAGTTTGAGTAAGCTCCAGGAGTCAGTGATGGACAGGGAAGCCTAACGTGCTGCAGTCCATGTGATCAAAAGAGCTGGACACGACTGAGTGACTGAACTGTATTGAATGGTCCCTACTCGAAAAAACAGTAGTACCCAGATAACAAACAGCTGGTTGCCAGAGGGGAGGAAGGTTGAGAAATGAGTGAGATGGGTAAGGAAAATTAAGATGAACAAACTTTCAATTGCAAAACAAATGCATCACAGTAATGAAATGTACAATCTGGGGAGTATAATCATTATATTCTTTTTTATGGTGTTAGATGGTAACTAGACTTTTCCTGGTGATTGCTTTACTATATATAGAAATATCAAATTACTATGTGGTATACTAGAAACTAACACAGTTTTGTAAGTCAGTTGTACCTTAAAAAACAAACAAAAAAATAAAAAAAAAAAACTCATAGAAAAAGAGATCAGTTCTGTGGTGACTAGATGTGGGAAGTCAAGGGAGAGGGAATTCCATGCAGTTGATCAAAAGGTACAAACTTCTAACTATAAGATAAATAAGGACTAGGGATATAATGTACAACATGATTAACATAACTAACACTGCCCTATATAATGTATCGGCTACGCAGGTGGCACAGTGGTAAAGAATCTGCCCACCATTCAGAAGATGGAAGAGATGTGGGTTCAGTCTCTGGGTTGGGAAGATCCCCTGGAGGAGGAAATAGCAACCCACTCCAGTGTTCTTGTCTAGAAAATTCCATGGACAGAGGAGCCTGGTGGGCTACAATGGGGTAAAAAAAGAGTCGGACCCAACTGAGCACACACACACACAATATGTAATGTATGAAATTTCTTATGAGAGTTAATCCTAAGGGTTCTCATACAAGGAAAATTTTTATCTATTTCTTTAATTTTATATCTATATGAGATGATGGATATTCACTAAACTTATTATAATAATCATTTCATGATTTATGTAAGTAAAATCATTATGCCATACACCTTAACTTGGAGTGGTGTATGTCAATTATATCCCAATAAAATTGGAAGAAGAAATTAGCTCTCAGAAAATTCAATGCATATCATAAATTTGTTCATGTGCTATGTATTTCCTCACTAAGTGGTAAGCTTCTTGATCACAAATATTATATCTCATTATCTTTATACGGCAGCACCTAACACAGTTTAAGCTAACATAATAGGTATCCAATAGAAGTTTCAAAATTGAACTTAGGTGACACTTGGAACTTCAAGGATGAATAAAAATTAAGCTGGCAAATAAGTTAGTAAAAGATTCCAGGAATAAGAAAGAAAATTTGAAAAACATAAATGTGTGAGAAAATATGGTATTAGCTAATCCTAGAATATGACTGGGAAATGGATTTCATTCTAGGAATTTGCTAATTTATTATCTTATCCGCATATAAGACAACATAGTTACACTAAAAAAAAAATGTGTAAAGTTTGTAAGTCTGGGATAATGAAATTCAGAGACCACGACTTCTCCCTTAATGATCTTCAATATGCTGATTTCTCCTGTCATCCATGTGACAAGATGAGCCTGATCAAGAGACTAGAACAGAAAGAAAACATAAAGGATGAAAACAAAATACCACAGAATACAGGTAAAATCTTGAGCTTAAATATTTCCCCCAAGATCTAAATTTTTAATTGTGACCTGAATAACATCATTCCGCAGGTACACAAGCATTTTTGTTCATCCTCAAATCTTTTTCCTCTACCTGCATTAATGCCTTTAATTAATGACATGCTTATTTATTACATTCACAAATAATTATTAATCAGCTAGATTGTATCTTTCACTTTATTAAAAGTTTGGTATATTCCAGTGAATAAAATACACATAGTTTCTACATTTGAGGAAATAGTCCATCTGTGTAGCCGATAATCCCACTTGCATGCACACTCAGTCACTTCAGAGGTGTCTGACTCTTTGCAATCCCATGGACTGTAGCCTGACAGACCTCTTCTTTCCCTTGCATTTTCCATAGCCTCTCAATTATTTGGTTACCAGACCTTTTAGTCTATTTCCTTATTACTGGGCTGACCAAAAAGCTAATTTTAGTTCTCTTGTGACCTATCATGGAAAAACTTGAAGGAGCATTTTGGCCAGCTGAATACAATGTCTCTCAAGTCTATCTCTTCTCTATTTATATAATTAATTAAATTTGGAAATTGTATCTTTCACTTTATTAAAAGTTTGGTATATTCCAGTGAATAAAATACACATAGTTTCTACATTTGAGGAAATAGTCCATCTGTGTAGCCGATAATCCCACTTGCATGCACACTCAGTCACTTCAGAGGTGTCTGACTCTTTGCAATCCCATGGACTGTAGCCTGACAGACCTCTTCTTTCCCTTGCATTTTCCATAGCCTCTCAATTATTTGGTTATCAGACCTTTTAGTCTATTTCCTTATTACTGGGCTGACCAAAAAGCTAATTTTAGTTCTCTTGTGACCTATCATGGAAAAACTTGAAGGAGCATTTTGGCCAGCTGAATACAATGTCTCTCAAGTCTATCTCTTCTCTATTTATATAATTAATTAAATTTGGATTCTTAAACTACTTGCACTAGAATTTTAATAGCTTCTTAAGAATAATTTCCCTGCCTTGTACTTAATATGTATCTTCCACAATATTTTTTTTTCTTTTTTTTCTATCTACTATTACTTTTTTAAAACTAATTATTTTAATTGGAGGATGATTGCTTTCCAATTGTGATGATTTTTGCCATATAGCAACATGAATCGGCCACAATTATACATGTGTCCCCCCTATCATGAACCCTCTTGCCACCTCCCTCCCCACCCTGTCCCTCTGGGTTGTCCCAGAGCACCAGCTTTGGGTGCTCTGTCTCATGTATTGAACTTGGACTGGTGATCTATTTCATAGATGGTAATATACATGCTTCAGTGCTATCCTCTCAAATCATACCACCCTCACCTTCTCCCACTGAGTCCAAAAATCTATTCTTCACATCTATGTCTCCTTTGTTGCCCTGCATGTAGGGCTGTCAGTACCATCTTTCTAAATCTCTTATATATGCATTAATATACAGTATTTGACTTTCTCTTTCAAACTTACTTCACTCAGTATAATAGGCTCCAGGTTCACCACCTCATTAGAACTCACTGAAATGCATTCCTTTTTATAGCTGAGTAATATTCCATTTTAAAATATATATCACAGATTCTTTATCCATTTATCTGACAATGGATATTTAGGTTGTTTCCATGTCAAGCTGTTGTAAACAACACTGCAATGAAAATTGGGATGCATGTGTCTCTTTAAATTCTGGTTTACACAGAGTGTCTGCCCACCAGTGGGATTGCTGGATTGTATGGCAGTTTTATTCCCAGTTTTTAAAGGAATCTCCACACTGTGCTCTATGCTGCCTGTATCAGTTTGCATTCCCACCAACATTGTACAATTATTCTCTTTTCTCCACACTTTTTCCAATATTTATTGTTTTTAGACTTTTTGATGATGGTCATTCTGACTGGTATGAGATGATACTTAATTGTAGTTTTGATTTGCAATTCTCTAATAATGAGTGAAGTTGAACATTTTTTCATGTGTTTATTAGTCATATGTATGGCTTCTTTGGAGAAATGCCTGTCTAGGTATTTTGCCTTATATTTTATTAGGTTTATTATTTTTCTGGTTTTGAGCTGCATGTGCTGCTTGTATAGTTTGGAGATCAATTCTTTGTCAGTTGTTTAATTTGATTTTATTTTCTCCCTTTATGAGGGCTGTCTTTTCACCTTGCTTATAGTTTTCTTTGTGGGGCAAAAGCTTTTAAGTTTATTTAGATTCTGTTTGTTTATTTTCATTTTTATTTCCATTACTCTGCAAAGTGGATCACAGAAGATCTTGCTCTGATTTATGTCATCAAGTGTTCTGCCTATATTTTCTTCTAAAAGTTTTATAGTTTCTGGTATTACATTTAGGTCTTTAACCCATTTTGAGTTTATTTCTGTGTATGGTATTAGAAAATGTTCTAGTTTTATTCTTTTACATGTATTTGACTAGTTTTCTCAGCACCACTTGTTGAAGAGACTGTCTTTTCTCCAGTGCATATTTTTACCTCCTTTCTCAAAGCTATGGTATCCAATGAGTATGGAATTGTCTCTGGGTTTCTATTTTGTTCCATTGATCTATATTTATGGCTTTGTGCCAGTACCATACTGTCTTGATGACTGTAGCTTTGTAGTATATTCTGAAGTCAGGAAGGTTGATTCCTCCAACTCCATTCTTCCTTCTTATGATTGCTGTGACTATTCAGGGTCTTATGTGCTTCCATACAAAACTGTGAAATTATTTGTGCTAGTTCTTTGAAAAATAATATTGGTAGTTTGATAGGGATTGCATTGAGTCTATAGATTGCTTTGGGTAGTATACTCATTTTCACTATATTGAGTCTTCCAATCCAAGAATATGGTATATTTCTTCCGCCATTTGTGTCATCTTTGATTTCTTTCATCAGTGTTTTATAGATTTCTGTATACAGGTCTTTTGTTTCCTTAGGTAAATTTTTTCTTTTTTTTTTTTTTTTTTCATTGCAATGGTGAATGGGAATGCTTCCTTAATTTCTCTTCCTGATTTTTCATTTTTAGTAAGTAGGAATACAAAGGATTTCTGTATTAATTTCATATCCTGAAATTTTCCCATATTCACTGATTACCTCTAGTAATTTTCTAGTGGCATCTTTAGGGTTTTCTATGTAGAGAATCATATCTGCAAACAGTGAGAGTTTTACTTTTTCTTTTCCTTTTTTTTAAATTTCATTTTCTTTGATTTATCATACATGGCTTTTATTATGTTAAGGTCTGTTCTTTTATGCCTACTTTCTGGAGAGTTTTTATCATAAATCAGTGTTTAATTTTTTCAAAGGCTTTCTTTGCAGCTATTGAAACAATCATATGATTTTTATCTTTCAATTTGTTAATATGGCATATCACATTGATAGATTTGTGAATATTGAAGAATCCTGGCTTCCCTGGAATACAGTCTATTTGATCATGATATATAATCTTTTAAATATGTTATTGTATTCTGTTTACTAGAATTTTCTTGAAGATTATTTTCATTTATGTTCACCAGTGATATTGGCCTATAGTTTTCTTATTTTGTGGCATCTTTGTCTGGTTTTCATACGGGTGATGGAAGCCTCATAGAATGAGTTTGGGAGTTTATCTTCCTCTGCAATTTTCTGGAAGATCTTGAGTAGAATAGGTGTTAGCTCTTCTCGAAATTTTTGGTAGAATTTACCTGTGAAATTATCTGGAGCTGAGCTTTTGTTTTGGGGGAGATTTTTGATACACTTTTGATTTCCATACTTTTGATTGGTCTGTTCAAATTTCCTATTTCTTCCTGGTACAGTTTTAGAAGATTATACTTTTCTAAGAATGTGTCCATTTCTTCCAAGTCGTCCATTTTAATGGCATATAGTTGCTCATAGTAGTCTCATGTGAGACTGTGTTGTATTTCTGTGCTGTCTGTTGTAGTTTCTCCATTTTCACTTCTAATATCATTGATTTGAATCTTTACTTTTTTTATTTGTTTTTGTTGAGTCTGACTAACTTTGTCTATTTTGTTTATCTTCTCAGAGAACCAGCTGAAGAGGTTTATAAAAATGCACCCATAACAATAAAGTAGATGGTAATGGGGTCATGTTTATCAATAATTACATTAAACATAAATGGATCAAATGCTCCCATCAAAAGACACACTGAATGGATATAAAAACAAGATATATGCTGTCTACAAGAGACCTACTTGAAGCCTAGGGACACATACATACCGAAAACAGGGGGCTGGAAAAAGATATTTCATGCAAATGGAGACCAAAAGAAAGTAAGAATAATAATACTCATATCAGATAAAATAAACTTTAAAGACTGTTATAAGAGACAAAGAAGGGCACTATATAATGATCAAGGATCAATTCAATAAGAAGATAGAAAAATTATAATTATATATACCCCAGAGTCAATGTGGAAAGACTGAATGATTTTTAAGTGGGATAGTAATGATTAAATCTATTTATAAGAAAAAAAAATTTTGTTTATCTTCTCAAAGAACTAGCTTTTAGTTTTATTGAGCTTTGCTATAGTTTCTTTAATTTATTTTTCAATTATTTATTCTCTGATTTTATGATTTCTTTCCTTCTTTGTCTTTAGCCACTGCTATTTTGGACTTCTTTTCCCTATCCTAACTACCTAACAGAAAGAAATTACACCACTTGATGTAGCCTCCAGAAGACTTGCACCCATTATGCTGCCAGTGTGAGAATTAAGTCAACATGAACTGTAATGATATTTAACTCACCTTTCTAAGTTACTATCCTTTGGGCCACCCTGACTCTGGACATTAAACAAATCTCTTTCTTTTTAAAGTCCACTGAGTGAAGATTTCTTTTATACACATCTTTATGCATGCCAGATAAAAACCTTCTATGATCTGCCCTTGTTTTTCAACCTTAGCTCTTGTACCCCTAACATTTGGAATTACAGTTTTAGTGACAATGGGTTGAAACATCAAGTGTTAGTTGCTCAGTCATGTCCAACTTTTTGTGAGCTATGGACTTCAGCCTGCCAGGTTCCTCCATCCATTGGATTTTTTCCAGGCAAGAATACTGAAGTGGGTTGCCATGCCCTTTACCAGCAGATCTTCCTGACCCAGGGATTGAACCCTGGTCTTTTGTATTGCAGGCAAACTCTATCATCTGAGCCACCAGCGAAGTCAAGGGGTGCATACAAATCATCTGGAAACTTAGAAGGCAGACTCTGATTTAGTAGGTTTCAGATAGGGTTTGGGATTCTGCCTTCTAGGTTATACAATGCTGCTTCTGCTAAGTCGCTTCAGTCATGTCTGATTCTGTGCGACCCCATAGACGGAAGCCCACCAGGCTCCTACGTCCCTGAGATTCTCCAGGCAAGAACACTGGAGTGGGTTGCCATTTCCTTCTTCAATGCAGGAAAGAGAAGTGAAAGTGAAGTCGCTCAGTAGTGTCCGACTCTGTGCGACCCCATGGACCGCAGCCCACCAGGCTCCTTCATCCATGGGATTTTCCAGGCAAGAGTGCTGGAGTGGGGTGCCATTGCCTTCTCTGAGGTCAACAATGCTACTGGTCCATAAATCACACTTTGGTTAAGAAGGAACTAGATTACCTATGAGGAGGCTTTTTAAACAATCAAGGAGAGAAATGACAAATCCAGAACTGAAGCTATGTGTATTATGAGATTGTTTTATTCTGTCTTATAAATCTTTTCTTTATAAAATGCCAACTCCTTTTGAAGATAGTTAAATTCTCTAGTAAAATAAGATGAATGGACCACACATTTTTAACGCAGAGAATCAAAGGATATCTAGCTATACACATACACACACACACACACACACACACACGAACATACTCAAAATGGTTTGACTTCATCCTTATTGTCATGTTTACTTGTTTGCTCTGTGTGTTTCTTCTAGATTAATGCCAACAATAATCTAAACCAGGGATTTAAATGTGCTATTTTTCCTAAATTGGTTCATTAATTTAAAAAAAATCTATGCCATTTAAGAAGAACTCTTTAAGAAGGAGCTCCAGATAAAGTTTAAGGCAATATTAATTACAAAGAACTAGCTTCCTGCAGTTAAGGAAAGCAAATTATCTGGGGTAATTGAAAATAAATACCTACTGTTATTAGCATAAAACTTTGTTTTCTAAATTACCATTAAAAATTATCTGGCTTTTATCATTTTTCTCTATTTATTGGTTTCCAGGCTGCTCTTTTTCTTTGGAGCTGAAAAAGTTTGAAATACTGATAATTAGCTTCTAAAGGATTCTGACATTTGAAACATTTAAACCATAGGAAAGATTTTTCCATCTTCTCTTATGCAGTTTTCTCTTATGTGAGAAAATGTAGTTACTGATATCAAGAAGATCACACATGACAACTATTACTCAAATCAAGGCATTTGGAAGCACTGCAGTGTAAATATTTAATAATTTATACCTAGAATAACTATGAAATCACAAATTACTTAAACTTTAGTTAGAATGTTAGTGCTTTTTAATGAAGTACCCCAATGAATATATTTACAATAACTGCTTTGTGAGAATAAGATTTATGATTTTCTTACATTTAGTTGGCTGTAGTTTATTTTTCATAAAGATTCAATTTAAAATTAATCACACGAATATAATCTTAGTTATAAAGGAAAACTTTTTAAGCTCTTTCCCCCATTCCATTAGAACTGAGTCAGAGAATCACATACTTAAAAAAACAATCACAGGAAAAGTTTTTTCATACTTAAATTCCTCCTTACTTCTGCTCACATTACAATAAATTAGCCTGGAACAAGTCTCTTTGTAAAATTTTCTTTTTACTGGGGGACATCCAGAGGTCCATTACTTACAATCATCAGTAAAAATTAATATTATACTATTTGTTTTTCAAATATGGCAGGATTGTTTAAAATTATTGGGTGTAATGGATTAAAAGATATGTTATTCTTGCTAGAAGAATTATTAATCTCTTCAATGATTTTAAAGAATCAGATTAACAAAGAGAATAATATCAATAATAATAATAATCAAAGGAACAGTTACTGTGTACCAAACTATTCTATCATACTTTTCACAACCAGTTTAATATTGTTGTTTCTTTCACACTAGTCTGCTGCAGAGTAAAATAAATTTACCTGGGTAAATGATTTTCTTAAAATTCTTTTTTTTTTCTAGAAACATTCTGAGGTCCAATATTCATAGTCATGAATTTGAATAGTATATTACCTTGGAACATGAAGATCTATTACTTTTGTGTTGTCAGTTATGATGTTTAATTATTGTTTAATTATGAAAATATTATCTCACAATTATACTATGAAATTAATTCAAGATATATTAGTTGCTCCTTCAAAGATTATTAACTTTATAGGAATTTAAATGAATCTACTTAGCAATTAAAATAATTATAGTAGCAGTTATAATAAAATAATGATAATAATAGGCACATTTACTCTGTGCTAAACTAACAAGTTTGCTCTCATTATCAAACCATGCTTCAATGCTTTTCTCCATAGTCCTACTACACAGATATTCCCCTCCTCTATAAGACAAGGTGTCTCATGAAATCTCAATTTTATTTCACTCTGGTAAAATCTTTACTTGCTCACTCTCAGGTTCAGATTTCTTGTTTCTCCTTCTCCCTGGTATAGACACAAAATTGGGCTCCACTGTGATTTTTAGACATTTTTGTAAGAATGCTTATTTATTTCCTTGTATTTTAAATGTGCCCAGAGGTTCCATGCTCTATATCTGCAAATTTAAATGTAGGTCTAGTTGTTTAGAAATAAATGAGAAAATAAATAAAATATGTAGGATGGATGCAAGCAAATATACAATACATTTTGATTGTTGACTAGAAAACATGGGAAATTTTGTCATCTTCAATTTACCTTGCTTCATTCTGACCAAAACTTTCTTGACACAAATAATGAAGTGCAGAATGGAGATGTGGTTTGTGGAACAGTTGAGATTTTGTATATGTTTATGTGTGTTTTCCCCTGAAGCAGGATATAAGCACAAATGCCATTCAGCTGGAACACTGCCTACAGGTTGAACACAAAAGGTCCTGGCCTCATTGAAACAGTTATTTATGGTGAGGCAATGTCTGCAAATAGCATCCATTAGGAATAAATGCCTAGTGCATGAGATGGAGAAAAGGCACCTTCACACAAAAATGTAATATCCAGATTAGGTGCCTATTCCTGAAATTACTGAGTTTAGCAAAGGAAAGTTGTGTTTGCTCTCAGACCTGAGAACTACAAAATGTATTTTCCTATCTCCAAAAATCATCCCTGAGTAGAAGAGATATACTTTTAGAAGTAGAAAGAATGCTAATATTGATTGGATTTATTTCAAATTTTTCTTGACAGGGCATTTTCCCTCTCAAATCCTTTCATATTCTAAGGCATGTCTTGGCAGTATATGCATATTTGTACATGTGCAAATAATACTGATATACAAATTTTAGAACTTGCTGAACTAAAATAGATGGGGTAATTAATTTTACTAAATCTGCCAAGATGTTAATGCAGATATCAAATTTCAAACTGAAGCATATATTCTTCTAATACAATGTCATCAGCTCTTAGAATGTGGTAGTGGTTTAAGCTTTAAGTAAGAAGTTGAGGAGGAGAGGGTTTTAGGTTAACTATGTTCCAGGAACAGTTTGGGAGCTGTTACATGCATTTCTAATTAAATATTTTACATGTACACATTAAAAATTAAAATTACACTTTAATCTTTTAATTTTAAATCTCATATAAGGCAAATGTCATGCTCAAAAGCATTTGACTCATGAATATTTGTGTTTTTATATTAAATCTGTGGAGAAAAAAAGCTTTAAGGATAGATACATAGATGAGAAAAACATATAGTTCAATTGTTAGAGTTTTGTGGCACACCTATTTTTCCAAGGCCTGGCATTAGGTGAGGGAGAATTTACAAATACAATTTTTAAATCAGTAAATCCACTGAAGTATTAGAACTCAAACTGCTTATGCTTTACCCAGACCAGAAAGATAACATGTAGATAGTACTATGACAATCAGAGGAGGTTTGTATGTTTATGCTTACTTCTTTCCTGGATTGTTCTCTTTTTATCTATCAACTCATTTACTTGAACTAACTTCTATCATGTAGAATAAATTCAACCTTTTGAACCACAGCAATGATGGTGATTGTAGCCATGAAATTAAAAGACACTTACTCCTTGGAGGAAAGTTATGACCAACCTAGATAGCATATTCAAAAGCAGAGACATTACTTTGCCAACTAAGGTCCATCTAGTCAAGCCTATGGTTTTTCCAGTAGTCATGTATGGATGTGAGAGTTGGACTGTGAAGAAAGCTGAGCGCCGAAGAATTGATGCTTTTGAACTGTGGTGTTGGAGAAGACTCTTGAGAGTCCCTTGGACTGCAAGGAGATCCAACCAGTCCATTCTGAAGGAGATCAGTCCTGGGTGTTTATTGGAAGACCTGACGCTAAAGCTGAAACTCCAATACTTTGGTCACCTCATATGAAATTTGACTCATTGGAAAAGACTCTGATGCTGAGAGGGATTGGGGGAAGGAGGAGAAGGCAATGACAGAGGATGAGATGGCTGGATGGCATCACCGACTTGATGGACATGAGTTTGAGTGAACTCCGAGAGTTGGTGATGGACAGGGAGCCTGACATGCTGCAATTCATGGGGTTACAAAGAGTTGGATATGACTGAGCAAATGAACGAATGGAAAATTAGGTTTTTTCTTGGATCATTGTAACAATAGTCATTCCAACACATTATGCTCACTTATCTAATTATCCCAAACTCTATAAAGACAATAAGGGTAGAGACTTTAGAGCCAATATTCACCACAACTTTCTTACACAATATGGAAGAGCAGATGATCAATAAATGTTTGCTAAATTAATATGCATATGTAATTGCATACACTATTTCTCACTATATATTTTTTTTGCTTCCTCTGTGCATAGGCTAATTGATCAAATATGTCTGTAATAGTCTTGAAGAGGAAGAGTATGTTCTACATATATTTTATGTACTTGCTCAGTGGTTTTCATGTAATTGATTCTTGATATATGTATATATATGTATATATGTACATTTTTTTCTTTCTTTTTTTTCCTATCAAGGAGCTCTGTAGAGTGAATTTAAGTAGATATATTTCTAAATCGGGCTTCCCTCCTGGCTTAGAGATGGTGAGGACTCTGCCAGCAATGTGGGAGACCTGAGTTCAATCTCTGGATCTGGAAGATCCACTGATCCACTGGAAAAGGGAATGGCAACCCACTTCAGTATTCTTGCCTGGAGAGTTCCATGGACAGAGGAGCCTGGAAAGCTACAGTCTTTGGGGTTCCAAAGAGTCATGTGCACCTGAGCAGCTAACACACACACACATACACACATTGCTAAATTAGAAAAATAATAAACAAAAAAGCACAAACATTGGCTTACATATGCCCACATTGTCAATTAGCAGTGTTTCCTGTGGGATTTCACTTTCCATATCATCCATGATAATATATTTTAAACATAATTAGCTGACTGAGTTTCTGAAATTCAGTTATCAAGGTAGATAAGAAGAAACTAATTTCTCTGTTAATGCATTTACTTTTAGTATTTATCAATGACTCCTTTTTTTCTTCTATAATTGTGTAAGGAGAGATGCTTTAGATCCTGGAAAAAACTAATGAAACTGTCCTCACAGTAATAAGCACAATATTTGGCTCTTGATATCCAGTGACTAAAGCATGATTCTCTATGTTTCTCTTCTTATCTTTTATACTGACAACTGTTGGTTCTTCCAGTTTTGTGCATAACATATAGTAGGTACTGTGAAATGGAGATCAAGACACTGGTTCAAGTCCCTTCATTTGATGATCTAAGTTACCAAGAGGAAGTTTTGATATGTCTTTGTAACCAGCTCAACAGTACACAAGAAAGCCTTTTACATTACCACAATTTAGTGACGCACTGAGTCTCTTCTACTTTTTGTCTCTTATTTCTCAATAATTGAGAATGAAGCACCAGCAAAGAGTGATAGATACATTTCCAAATGCATAAAATTGATTGATGGAGTTATAAGAAACTGTTCATATACTATATAGTATGTAATCAACTATAACCTGCTGGAGGAGTATTAATAACTTGATATTAGAATAGGGTTCGGTTTTACTCAAACATAATATCTAGGCTTATTATTACTACTCTTACTTTTATTCATTTTTGTTTTTTCCCATGCTATTGATATACTTCTTAAGAGTTTGAGTATTTTGAGATTTCTCATTTTGCAGTGAATAATTTCAGGTAATTTGCTCAGCACTTTAACAGTTTTTCTACTCTGTTTGAGTTTTGATCAGAAAACTGCCTCTAACTTTTGAGACACTTGTAATATACCTATATTAAACACTATTGCCAACTTTGACTTAAATGTGTAGTTTTTATATATGCCAAGTGAAAGGTAAATACCAAATGACATAGTTTCTCTTTCAGAAAAAAAGATACAATATTTGAGAGGTGCAAGAGAAAGGAATCAATTTTAAAAAAAAATGCCATTGTCCTGGTGGGAATAGTAAAGTTTCACCAGCAATAAAATTCAAGTTTTAAGAATAAGCCAGCAACTCCCCATCACCCTGTGTCTTGGCTAAAATCTGTAGCTGCCAGAAATAAACAGAAGGAACTCATCTTCAGGACATTGACATTTAATTCTATTTGAGGCTTGTTAAAGGTCACTCAATTTCTTTGCTTGCATTTTGGTTTCATTATCTGCAAGCTACTTTGGTGAATTAATTCATTTAATACTGTGAAGATGAAAATTGATTTGTATCAGATCATCTCACTTTATAGATAAGTTGCTAATTTCAGAAACATCTCATTCCTATATGTAATAAGGAAAAGGGGGCTGAAAAAGATTCATAAGAACGAGACGATCAAGGAAATTGGATATTATACTAAAGGCATTAATTTCCTGAGTTTCTTTTAAAAAAATGACCATATTTTTATTTTGTTATAATAGTAAATGGGAGAAGGAAATGATAGCTATAAAAAAACTGTTATCAAAAACCAAGGGAAACAAATAAAAGTATAAACATTACTAGAAACATCATACTGAGACCCAAATAAAAATATCCGGAGAGATCTAAAGTATGTGTTCAAGCTGAGAGCAGCTATAACAAACACAAGGAAGACAAAATTATCTCTACAAAACCTTATAGTTACAAATGCAAACAAAAGAGGAGTGTAAAATTGATAAGAGAATAGAATGAACATGATTAGATCAATTCTATTAAAAGCTATGAACGACAATAAATGATTCAATAGAAGTAATCTGCATCCAGGTTTGTTCAGTAATCCACGGGAGGACTTTGTCAAAATCTTTTGACAAGCTAATTAAAAGCAGACAGTTATGCAGCATTTGATGTTTACCTTTGTAAAATGAATCAACTCATCTTCAAGCTTCTGTATTCATATTTCCATTGCCCTGTCATAGTGACCTTTATGGTACAATACTGTGAATAAACTGCATATTCATCAAGACAGCCTCAAAGTCACAGTGAAAATAAAATGTCCTCCAGAAAAATATCTTAACCAGGAATAAACTCAATGAAATAAATATTCACTGAACATCGGATATGTCCTGGACATTGCACAGAATGAAAGTGTCACAAAAAAGTCAAAGTCCATGCCCTTGAGGAGGTCTTGATATATCAAATATTTTTTAAAAAGATGTAGTCTAAAATTTTCATAGTTAGCTTGCTTTTTAAGTGTTTTTTTTTTAAAGTGAAATGGGCATATTTTCCTCAGGATAATTATGTTCCTTTTATAATACTGAATTCCTGATAGTAATATGTTAACATGCAACAAATCCCAAGAAGTTTACTAAAATAAGGAAAAGATAGGAAAAAGGTTGATTTTGTTTTATTGCTGATTTTAATACATAGTTTGGAATGATTTTGCAGTGGTTCCACAGATAAGCTGCTGCCTTGAGGCCAATATAGTTTATATTTTCCCTAATGTCTAATAAATAAGTAGAAACTGGAGTGAACTATTCTTTACACTAACAACATCCTTCAGGGTCATTTTTGCTTTAACAAACTCCTTCTATCTAAAAATTCAAAGGAGACCAACTTTTCTTCTGGTAATCCATCTCAGACTCAGGCTCACAACTAGGCCAGGAAGCTTGGCCAGGCCAGCTGTTTTTCCACGCTTCTGGTTTTGAAAAATCATATTGCAGGGTTTTGTGGCTTTGAAAAAATTATTGAATGGACATGTTTTGAACAAAATGGGGAATCATAATCTGACTATTGTGCTCAGAAGCATTTCTTTAAGTGGATATGTCTGTGTCTACTGTCTCTCAGTCATGTCCAATCTGGGAAGTCCCTTAAACAGATTCAGTAGCATCAAAAACAACTTACTTTTTAAATTTTTTGAATATTTTAAATCAATGCAAAAGCTTAAGGTAAAGTGATACTTCTGTGTTTTTGGCACTGATTTTCACTGTAGCTTTTTAAATGAAGCCAAAGTAACGTTTCTACAACATTTTATTAGTACCATTTTCTTTGTTTTTATTATAATACACTAGAAATGAGCACTCACTATGGGCCTGTCCCAATACTAAGCACTTCACAAATATTACCCCACTGGAGCTCCTTAATAGCCATATGAGGCAGATACAGCTACCATTTCCATTTAGCAGACTAGAGCATTAAGTCATCAGTGGTGAAGCAACATTTTCGGTATAACTTAATCACACAGCGGAGCAGAGATTCTAAATCTGGATGCAGATTCTTAGCTTTTAAACAGACACATTGAGCTTCTAAGTGTAAGTTGTAACACTGAGATAACTTTGTTTTAATTTATATTTATTTCAATCAAAATAATATATGTACACAAATATACAAACATTAATAATCAATAGCAGTCTTCTGATCTAATTCCTACTGCCTCAAAAAATTATTTTTAATTTTCTTTCTTTGTAATTTGTTTACATAATTCTAAAAATAAAACAAAGTATGTTCATACTATTCTTTCTTGATTTTTAAGTGCATTATACTTTTTACCAGCTACAAAGATATTAGAATCACCATAGACACACATTCACGCATGTACTCCTGCCTTCTTACCAAAGGTATTTTATCTTAAATCTTTTTCTTAAATCAATATTCAGAATGGCATCATGATATCTAAACTTGGGCCCAGCTAAATAATCACAGAAGTTACATTTTCATTCCTGCACAGCTTTTCATTTTCCATGAAGTTGTTAATTGCCTCATTTCATTCACTTAGATTTCTAGGTACCTACCATTAATTCATTCCAAAGTATCCTGACTAACTATAAATTTTCTTTCAGCACAGTAAAATGCATAGTTAATCTGTCAAGTGCTTTCATTTCCTGTATCAGCTGACCATACTTTCTTGGAGTCCTCCGACTCCCTGTATTGATCTGAACAGAATGGTCCTGGTACTGGAGAGTCCCAGGAAATTCTTTCATTATGATTATGAAAAGCTGTCTCCTACTTGTCTAGGTTTGGCCATTGTTCCTTAAAAAGATTTTCAATTAATTCTCCAGTTTTCAAATCCACCCTCAGAAGCAACCCGCATTCACAAGCATCTGGTATCACCAAATCCCCAGCCTTTCTAGAAATAATGTAAACAAATGATGATAACATTTATTCTATCTCCTCTCTCACATACGTGTGTGAGAGAGTGTTAGTCATTCAGTTGTGTCTGACTCTTTTGACCCCATTGCCTATAGTTTGCCAGGTGCCTCTGTCTCTGGATTTCTCCAGGCAAGAACACTGGAGTGGGTTGCCATTCCCTTCTCTGGGGGATCTCTCAAACCAGGGATCAAACCTGGGTCTCCTGTTACTGCAGGCAGATTTTTTTTTTTAACTGACTGAACCACCACCTACTCCCATTCTCATAAGCATAAGTCTGCAGCTTTCTTTCTTTTTCTACTAAATATTTATTTATTTCAGGGAGGTTGAAATCAGATGACCCTGGTGGATCGCTGAGTTAAGGAGACAGAGATGGGCCTGAGGAGACCAAAGAGAAGTGGTATATATATACCACTATGTATAAAACATAATTTATGAGAACCTAATGTATAGCATAGGAAACTGCTCAATGCTTTGTGTATATGTATAGTTGGTTCACTTTGCTATACAGCAGGAACTAATACAACATTTTAAAGCAAATATACTCCAACATAATTTAAGAGAAGGATCAGAATTCACAAAGAAGAAGAATGGAGAAAGCTATACAAAACTGTGTGATAATATGAAAATCAGTCATGTTTTGCTATTTTATGAATAATCAAACAAAAACTGAAAATAAAATGATAATATTGATATACATATAATTGTATCATAGTATCAAAACATGAAATACAGGTATATTTGACAAAAGACAGAAAAACTACCAGATTAAAAAAGTCCTAAATAAATGGAGAGCTTTACATAAACAGAAGATGTGATGCGATGCCTCCCAAAATGATTTATATGTTAAATGTATAACCTAAATTAAACTCCAAGAAGCTTCTATGTTTTGTGTTTGTTTTGGAGGAAATTGGCAAGCTGATTCTAAAATTCATACAGAAAAACAAAGAATCTAGAGTAGCCAAACATCTTTCAAAAAAGAACACAGAGATGAAAAGCTAATAACAACTTATTTCACATCTTATTATGAAGATAAGGCAACAGAAACCTCATGGAATTGACAAAAGTATAAACATGTAAGTTGGTGGAATAGAGAGTTAGGAATATACCTTTACACATATAAACAACAGATTTTTGAAACATCTGCAAAGATAATTACAGAACAGAGGATATTTTTACCATGACACTGATAAATATAATAAATATATATATATGAAAGATTAATTTTATGCCTACCTTACAGGATATACACAATTTACTTATAATTCTTTTATCTACTGCATGGATAACAGATCTAAAAGTAAAATGTAAAATTATAAAATTATGAAAGATAACATAAAAGGCTTAGGTTAAACAAGCAGGACTTAGATATGACATCAACAAGTAATAAATTGATAAGATGAACTTCACCAAAATTAAAAGCATTATATATATATACACACACACAGAATCAAATAAAATGAAATATTTACATATATATATATAGAGAGAAAGAGATGCTGTTAAAGTACTGCACTCACTATGTCAGCAAATTTGGAAAACTCATCAGTGGCCACAAGACTGGAAATGTCAGTTTTCATTCCAACCCCAATGAAAGGGCAATGACAAAGAATGCTCAAACTACCAAATGATTTCCCTCATTTCACATGCTAGTAAGGTTATGCTCAAAATCTTTCAATTTAGGTTTCAGCAGTAGATACAAGCTGGATTTAGAAAAGGCAGGATTAGAAATCAAATTGCCAATATTTATTGGATCATAAAAAAGCAACTTCAGTTCAGTCGCTCAGTCATGTCTGACTCTTTGCGACCCCATGAAATTGCAGCACACCAGGCCTCCCTGTCCATCACCAACTCAGACTCGCGTCCATCGAGTCAGTGATGCCATCCAGCCATCTCATCCTCGGTCGTCCCCTTCTCCTTCTGCCCCCAATTCCTCCCGACATCAAAGTATTTTCCAATGAGTCAACTCTTCGCATGAGGTGGCCAAAGTAGCAAGGGAATTTAAAAAAATATCTACTTCTGCTTCATTGACTATGCTAAAGCCTTTGACTGTAAGCATCATAGCAACTGTGGAAAATTCTTAAAGAGATAGGAATACCAAACCACCTTACCCACCTCCTGAGAAATCTGCATGAGGTCAAGAAGCAATAGTTAGAACTGGACATGGAACAATAGGACTGGTCCCAAATTGGAAAAAGAGTATTTCAAGGCTCTATATTGTATCCTGCTTGTTTAGCTTTTAAGCAGAGTGAAAGTGAAAGCCACTCAGTCATGTCCGACTCTTTGTGACCCCGTGGACTATATAGTCCATGGAATTCTCCAGGCCAGAATACTGGAGTGGGTAGCCTTTCCCTTCTCCAGGTGATCTTCCCAACCCAGGAATCGAACCAGGGTCTCCTGCATTGCAGGAAGATTCTTTACCAACTGAGCTATAAGGGAAGTCTTAGATCATGTAAAATGCCAACCTGGATGACTCACAAGCTGGAATCAAAATTGCCAGGAAAAACATCAACAGCCTCATAATGCTGGTGATAATCACTCTAATGGCAGAGAGTGAATAGGAACTGAAATGCCTCCTGAATAGGGTAAAAGAGGAGAGTGGAAAAGCTAGCTTAAAACTCAACATTCAGAAAACTAAAATTATGACATCTGGTACTATCAGTTCATGGCAAATAGAAGGGGAAAAATTGGTAGCAATGACAGATTTTATTTTCTTGGGTTCCAAAATCATTGTGGATGGTGACTGCACCCATGAAATTAAAAAACAAACAAACAAACAAAAACAAAAACAAACAAACAAAAAAAAACTTGCTTTTTGGAAGGAAAGCTATGACAAACCTAGACAGCATAATAAAAAGCTTTGAGACATCATTTTGCTGACAAAGGTCTAAGTCAAAGCTACACATAGTCAAAACTATGGTTTTTCCAGTAGTCATGTATGGATGTGAGAGTTCGACCATAAAGAAGACTGAGCACTAAAGAATTGATACTTTTGAATTGTGGTGTTGGAGAAGACTCCTGGACAGCAAGGGGATCAAACCAGTCAGTCTTAAAGGGAATCAACCCTAAATATTATTTAGAGGGACTAATGCTGAAGCTGAAGTTCTAATACTTTAGCCACCTGATGCAAGGAGTCAACTCAATGGAAAAGACACAGATTCTGGGAAAGGCTGAAGGCAGAAGAAGCAGGACAGCAGAGGATGAAAGAATTAGATAGTGTTATCAACTCAATGGACATGAATCGAGCAAACTCTGAGAGATGATGAAGAATAGGGGAGACTGGTATGTTTCAGTCCATGTAGTCTTAAAGAGTTGGACATGACTTAGCAACTGAACAACAAAATATATAGTGGATCTTATAATTCAATAATGATATAAGAAGCAATCTGATTTTTAAAGACTTGGGAAATTTTTGAGTCATAGCTTCACCAAGAAAGATATATGGAAGATAAATAAATACAGAAAATGCTATTTGACATCATTTGTTATTGTTTAACGGCTAAGTCGTTTTCCAACTCTATTGTGACCCCCATGGACTTTAGCCACCAGTCTCTTCTGTCCCAGGGATTTCTCAGGTAAGGATACTGGAGTGGGTTGCCATTTCCTTCTCCAGGGGATCTTTCTGACCCAGGGATCGAACCCATGTTTCCTGCATTGCCAGGTGAATTCCTCACTGCTAAGCCAACAGGGAAGCCCAGCTGACATAATTTGTCAAGCTAGTTATGAAATTTAGTCATAATTAGTCAAGAAAATGCAAACTAAAATCATAATTAGATACTACTATATACCTATTAAAATGGATAAAATATAAAAGTCTGATTATTCTTTGTCTTGTCAAGGATGGGAAACAACTTAAGCTCTCATACTACTGAAGAGAATGAATTTGGTCCCACCACTTTAGAAAACAATTTTGGATTTTCTTAAATTGTCATACATTCATCAACCAGATAAACCAGTCATTCTAGTCCAAGGAACATATTCAAGAAAAATGAAAGCACATGTTCATATGAAAACTCACTCATCAATGTTCATAGTTGTTTAATTGAGAAAAATCCAAATTCAAAAGCAACTGAGACATCAACCAAATGGTCAATGGATAAATACATTGGAATACTACTTAATGATTAAAATATTTAACTACTGATACAGGAAGAACATGGATGTATCTCTTATGCTGACTGAAAAAACAACGTAAGTTTTAATTTATATAGATTTCTAGAAAATGGAAAACTAACCTAGAGACAGAAGCAGATCAGTAGTTGCCTAGAATGGGCGTAGTTATGGTAAGAGAGAGATGAAAATGAGTAGGATTACAAAGCTATACAGGGACTCTTCTGGATGATGGGTAAATTTATTATCTAGATTGTGATGATGAATCTTAATTTTGTGCAAATGTTTAAAAAGTTTTAAGTGTTATAAATAATATAACCAGGTCAATGAAAAGTAAGAAAAATATATTTTCTCTATTGTTTATTTTTTTCTTTATAGGGTTATGCCTTTCAAAATTCTGTTTTTCTAAAGTTTTACTTGAGGGAGTGGGGAAAGCTAAGCTGAGATAAACATGTATATTCAGTCATAATTAACCAGAGGCATCATTTACGTTTCATTTCAGTTCAGTTCAGTTGCTCAGCCGTGTCCGACTCTTTGAGACCCCATGAATCGAAGCATGCCAGGCCTCCCTGTCCATCACTAACTCCCAGAGTTCACTCAGACTCACGTCCATCAAGTCAGTGATGCCATCCAGGCATCTCATCCTCGGTCAACCCCTTCTTCTCCTGCCCCCAATCCCT
>SJXQ01011931.1:55223-75740 GCA_006408695.1 Aepyceros melampus
AGATTTGCTGGCATATTGAGTGCAGCACTTTCACAGCATCATCTTTCAGGATTTGAATCAGCTCAACTGGAATTCCATCACCTCCACTAGCTTTGTTCATAGTGATGCTTTCTAAGGCCCACTTGACTTCACATTCCAAGATGTCTGGCTCTAGATTAGTGATCACATCATCATGATTTTCTGGGTCATGAAGATTTTTTTTGTACAGTTCTTCCATGTATTCTTGTCTCCTGTTCTTAATATCTTCTGCTTCTGTTAGGTCCAGACCATTTCTGTCCTTTATCGATCCCATCTTTGCATGAAATGTTCCCTTGGTACCTTTAGCATCATTCCTTCCAAAGAAATCCCGGGGTTGATCTCCTTCAGAATGGACTGGTTGTATCTCCTTGTAGTCCAAGGGACTCTCAAGAGTCTTCTCCAACACCACAGTTCAAAAGCATTAATTCTTCAGCACTCAGCCTTCTTCACAGTCCAACTCTCACATCCATACATGACTACTGGAAAAACCATAGCCTTGACATTTATGTTTAGTTTATAGTTTATTTCATTTTAAACTGAAACTCCATTATATAACAATCCCAAATAAAATTGTATTCCAAAAGAAAGTTTTTAAATGACAAAACAGTTAATTTCCTCTATATTAGCAAAGACTAGAATACTATAGCCTATCTCTTGGTGAGAAATTCCATACAGGACAATAGGACAAATGATGAAAATTTTCTTGCTGATATACTACAAATTATTTTCTCCACACCTTTAAAACTTGTGAATGTAGTAGGATTTAGGGTTATGACCGACCATCGGAGTTGCTTACCTCTTACTCCTCAGTTTCCTTGTACAGTCATAATGGTATTTATTCTGAGTGCTATTATGCATATTAAATGATAAAATGCATGAGAAGTTCTAAAAATATCCCAAGCACATAATAATTTTTATTAGTAATACATTGTTAGTAGTAGTATCTCATTTGAAAAGTTGAAAAACTCAGCGATTCCCAATTATATTAAGATACTATTTAAAGAATATTAACTATAATCCTGATGACAGAACGATAACATTACATGAAACATAAAAAATAATCATCAGGACAACACTGTAAAACTTTATGAGCATTAGAAGCATTATTCAGATATACAGTTTCCATATATGGTACTGAGAAATACTTGTATAGCTTTGTATTTGGCAATAAATGTCCTATTTTGATTTCAGCACGTTTTACTTTTCAAGTTTTTATTAGGAGGATTTAATTGAATCAAAATATATGAAAGTAACTTATTCTGCTCAGCATGATTAGAGTAGATTTCTGTTTTGGCCTAGGTTTATTGGACTGCTGTAACAAACTGACCCAAATCTGCATCATAGATTATTTTTCCCTTACAGGTCAACAATGCATTTCCCTCTGTTGATAGTTATTTATTGACCATGGAAACAAGGACTTTGCCACTTTGAACAATGTGTGCCCAAGGTCACCTTGCTACTTGTCTCCATTCCAGCATTTTGAAGTGAAAAAAGGACTGTAAGCAAGTCTACATAGGAGGTTTTTATGGGGCAGGTCTGGGAGTCAAATACATCATTCTGCTCATAGTCTTCTGAATGCAGCTGAGTCACAAGGTCACACAAAACAGAAGATCTAGAAAAGTATCTTAACCGTGCATTCAGGCAAAGTAGCTTTGTGTGACGTTTATAGCAATATCTACCTTAGTATTTTAGACTCTGAAATCTGTGGTTAAAGGATCTATCCACTCAAGGTAGCTCCTGATAGAATAATTCCAACATATTTATTTCAAAAATTTTAACTTATGAACCTCCTTTAACTTTCATTATTCTCATTTTGCTCCCCACAACAACCCTCAGAGGAATAATACAGATGCTATTATTCTTTACTTAAAATGGAGAGAATTGAAACAAGGGTTAAGAGTACCTGGGTCAAATGAAGCAGAACTATTTAACAGAGAAATGAAGTGGAGGTAGTTAAGAGGGATAAAATAAAGCTATTCTTGATTCTTAAACCTCTAGAGAGGGCTCAGGCGAGAGGTAGATTTAATAAGTCTTTACTCTTAGGGACATTGCTTTATGTATATCCTCACTTCAGGTTACACTTAAACTGTTTTTTTTTTTTTTCTTTATATATATTATTTTTTTCCATGAGAAAAAATGTGCTTGTATAAGACGATGTGTTACACACATAAAATTGGGCTTCCCGGGTGGTGCTATGTGGTAAAGAACCTGCCTCCCAAAGGAGACATAAGAGACTCAGGTTTGATTTCTAGGTCAGGAAGATATCTTGGAGAAGGAAATAGCAACTCACTCCAATATTATTGCCTGGATAATCCCATGAACAGAGGAGTGTGGCAGACTAGAGTCCATAGGGTTGCACAGTCTGATGCAACTGAAGCGACTTAGGACAGATGCACATACAAAATCACTGTACTTTTTAGAAATTCATACTGTGTTTAGTTACTTAGTCATGGCCAATTCTTTGCACCCCATGGACTGCAGCCTGCCAGGCTCCTCTGTTCGTAAGGATTCTCCAAGCAAAAACAGTGGAGTGGCTTGCCATGCCTTCCTCCAGGGGCATCTTCCCAATGCAAGCGTCAAACCCTGGTCTCCCACATTGCTGGCAGATTCTTTACCAATTGAGCCACCAAGGTAGCTCATGATTACTGGAGTGGGTAGCCTATCCCTTCTCCAGGGGATCTTCCTGAACCAGGAATTGAACTGGGGTCACCTGTATTGCAGGCAGATTCTTTACCAACTCAGCTACCAGAGAAGAAATCATACATATGTATAATCTGACTCAAAATTATTTTATTGCCTTATCTTTTCCAAACGTTGATTCATTCTAAGTGGTTGAAAATAGGAAAGGAATTATAATTTAATGAGCAGGTGTGTATGTGTAAAGTGTTCTGCATATATTATCTCATTTAAAGAAAATTTTAGGACAATAGTATAATATAAATTTTATACATGTAAACCTTGAATCTAGAGAAATTAGTGTTTCTGGTGAATCAGGAATAAAATTCTGGAAGATGGCATTGTTTCTGAAATAATGGTGATAGAAAGCAATGGCGATTTTCCTGGAGAGTGTGAAGGAAATTTTCCATAATAATTATCACATAAAAGGCCGAAGAATGTTTACATAGATCTACACTAGGTAAAGTTGTCAGTGTTGACTTTAGCAAAACTAAATATTATGGTTAAAACATTAAAGGAGTCTTGTTGTATTGATAGCTTCAGGAGTCAAATAACAAAAACTGATTTAAATATAGCACCATTGCTAAAAACAAGCTGTGACAGAGTGGAGAAGTTAATTCTTGAGTAAATTATATTCTGAAGCAATTACATTCTGAAGCTCCTTTTAAGTGCAACTGGGTCACTCTAGAGCCAAGTAACTCATATATCCCAAGTACACATGCTGAGACCCTGGCAGAGGAATGAATAATGATGCTTCAGAGAACAGGTGGACAGCTTGTGGATGCAGAATCACAAAGAGTAGATCTACAAGTACTCTCTAATTGCTTATCTTTTATCTGCATATGTTTTGAACAAACCATCTGTGAGAAAAAGACAACTAATCTGTGTCATTATCATTCCACTCACCTTGTGATTCCAGATGAGAATCTATGGCCAGAATTTTATGTTCATCTTTGTCATGTACTGACTGTGTGCTGCTGCTCAAGCCACTCTCTTTGAGTTTCAGTTTTCTCATCTTGTCAGATTGAGAGAATAATAACTACCTTGCAAGTCACAACAACTGGAAATTTATAAAAATAACAAAAATGATTTCTAGCACATAATGCTGCTATGTCACTTCAGTCGTGTCTGACTCTATGCGACCCCATAGACGGCTCCCCCGTCCCTGGGATTCTCCCGGCAAGAACACTGGAGTGGGTTGCCATTTCCTTCTCCAATGCATGAAAGTGAAACGTGAAAGTGAAGTCGCTCAGTTGTGTCCAACCCTCAGCGACCCCATGGACTGCAGCCTTCCAGGCTCCTCCATCCATGGGATTTTCCAGGCAAGAGTACTAGAGTGGGGTGCCATTGCCTTCTCCAAAATACGTATAGTTGCTATTTTATCATTAGGATGATAAGGATGATGAGTGATAATGATAACTGATTTTCAAAGCTCAACTCTTTTAACATATAGAATATCTTAACTGTGTGTGTGTGTGTGTGTGTGTGTTTAAGCATAATAAGTCTAAAATTAACTGAATGACTGAAACTTTTATTTGGGGGAAACATTTTCAAACATACCATCTCATTTGATCCCCAAGTTTATTGTCTCCCATTTAGGAATGAAAGAGCTTCCCAAGAACCCTCCTGCCAGTGCAGGAAACATAAGTAGGCAGTAAAAAATCTCCTTACAGTGCAGAAGACCCACGTTTAATCCCTGAGTCAGGAAGATCCCCTAGAGAAGGAAATGGCAACCCACTCCACTATTCTTGTCTGGAGAATTCCATGGGTAGAGGAGCCTGACAGGCTACAGTCCATGGAGTTAAAAAGAGTTGGATATGACTGAGCAACTAACACAGAGTCTAATACTGATGTCTCATAGCCAGTGGGTTTCCCTGGTGGTTCAGATGGTTAAGAATCTGCCTGCAGTGTGAGAGACCTGGGTTCAATCTCTAGGTTGGGAAGATCCTGTGGAGAGGGGAATGGCAACCCACTCCAGTATTCTTTCCTGGAGAATTCCATGGACAGATGAGATTTGCGAGCTCCTGACAGGCTACAATCCTGTAGTTGGAGAGTTGGACACTACTGAGTGACTAACAAGGAGTCTAATACGGATGTGTCATAGCTAACGGGTTTCCCTGCTGGCTCAGATGATAAAAAATCTTCCTGCAGTATGGGAGATCTGTGTTTGATCCTTGGGTCAGGAAGATGCTGTGGAGAGAGGAGGCAACCCACTCCAGTATTCTTGCCTGGAGAGTTCCATGAACAGAGGATCTGGTGGGCTCTGTAGTTGATGGGGTCACAAAGAACCAAACACAACTAACATTTTCACTTTCCTATAGCCAACACTGTGATTCTGTTCCTATGTTATTTCCTTTTATCTCAATATTTCCTCAAGAAATATTTTAGTACTTAGTACAAATATATCATTGAGAATAAAACTGAACCACCAAACTTAAGTATATAATTTTATTAAACAATATAAATCACTATTTTTTTGTTTATCTAAAGCCAAGTATTACATACATGTTGCATGAGAAAATCATTATAAATGATGTTGCCAACAGATTCAGTGCTGAAGTAAATTTATTTTCACCTAGGATAGACTGAACAAACAACCTGATGAGGCCTTTGGATCTTGGGGCCAGAAAGAAATGGGAACAACTTTGGATGATGTGATTGCCCTCAGAGCAGAGTATAATGCAATGGAAAAATGGAAAAGTGAACAGTTAAAAATAGAACAAGGTAAATGTTTATTTAGATGTTCTGCCCATTTCTAAAATTTACTTATTTTTAATTGAAGAATAATTGCTTTACAGTATTATGTTGGTTTCTGCCAACATCCATATGAATCAGCCATAGTTATATGTGTGTCCTCTCCTTCTTGAACTTCCCTCCCACCTCCCTCCCCATCCCACAACTTCAGGATGTTACAAAGCCCCATTTTCAGTTCCCTGAGTCATACAGCAAATTCCCATTGGCTATCCATTTTACTTATCGTAATGTATGATTCCATGTTTTGACTTGGTTTATTTGTTTTATTTTGTTTTGGTACAGAGCTACATGAGCTATGTATTTTCGAGATGAATTCCTTGTTGATTGCATCGTTTACAAATTTTTTTTCCCATTCTGTGTGCTGTCTTTTCGTTTTATTTGCGGTTTCCTCCAGCACATGAAAAGATTCTCAATAATAATTATTAGTGAAATGTAAATCAAAACTACAGTGCGGTATCACCTCATACCTGTCAGAATGGCCATTGAAAAACCTGGTAACAATAAATTCTGGAGAAGGTGTGGAGAAAAGGGAATCTTTCCACACTGTTGATGAGAATGTAAATTGATATAGCCACTATGAAGAACAGTATGGAGGTTCCTTAAAAAAAAAACAAAAAAGAGCTACCATATGATTTAGCAATCCCACTCCTGGGTATATATCTGCAGAAAAACATAGTTCAAAAATATACATACACTCCCATGTTCAGTACAATACTATATACAATAGCCAAGACATGGAAGCAACCTAAATATGCATCAACAGATGAATGGAAAAAGAAGATGAAGTATTATTCAGTCATAAAATAATAAATATGCCATTTGCAGAAATATAATATGTTAAATTATCATACTAAGTGAAGTCAGTCAGACAGAAGAAAACAAATATCATATGACATCACTTATATAGGTAGAATCTTAAAAAAAATGATACAAAGAACTTATTTACTACTACTATGCACATACCCTAAGGAAACCAAAATTGAAAAAGACACATGTATCCCAATGTTCACTGCAACTCTATTTACAATAGCTAGGACAAGGATGCAACCTAGATGTCAATTGACAGATGAATGGATAAAGAACCTGTGAAATATATATATATAATATATATATATATATTATATATGTATATATAATATATATATATATATCTCAGATCAGATCAGTTGCTCAGTCATGTTTAACTCTTTGCTACCCAAAGAATCACAGCACGCCAGGCCTCCCTGTCCATCACCAACTTCCAGAGTTCACTCAAATTCACATCCATCGAGTCAGTGATGCCACCCAGCCATCTCATCCTCTGTCATCCCCTTCTTCTCCTGCACCCAACCCCTCCCAGCATCAGAGTCTTTTCTAATAAGTCAACTCTTCATGTGAGGTGGCCAGAGTACTGGAGTTTCAGCTTTAGCATCATTCCTTTCAAAGAACACCCAGGGCTGATCTCCTTTAGAATGGACTGGTTGGGTCTCCTTGCAGTCCAAGGGACTCTCAAGTGTCTTCTCCAACACCACACTTCAAAAGCTTCAATTCTTCGGCACTCAGCTTTCTTCACAGTCCAACTCTCACATCTATACATGACCACTGGAAAAACCATAGCCTTGACCTGATGGACCTCTGTTGGCAAAGTAAGGTCTATGCTTTTCAATAACGCTATCTAGGTTGGTCATAACTTTTCTTCCTAGGAGTAAGAGTCTTTTAATTTCATGGTGGCAGTTACCATTTACAGTGATTTTGGAACCCCCCAAAATAAAGTATGATACTGTTTCCACTGTTTCCCCATCTATTTCCCATGAAGTGATGGGACCAGATGCCATGATCTTAGTTTCCTGAATGTTGAGCTTTAAGCCAACTTTTTTACACTTCTCTTTCACTTTCATCAAGAGGCTTTTTAGTTCCTCTTCACTTTCTGCCATAAGAGTGTTGTCATCTGCATNAACACGACTGCGTGACTGAACTGAACTGATGTTAAAGATTAATTAAATCAGTTAATGTGTGTTACAAAGAACAATAGCTAGCCTTTGGAAACATACTGTTAAAATTAACTACCATTACTTGACAGCTTTCAGGCTTCCCAGCTGGCTCTAGTGCTAACAAACCTACCTGCCAATGCAGGAGACATAAGAGGTAGGGTCTGGAAGATCCGTTGGAAGAGGGCATAGGAACGCAATCCAGTATTCTTGCCTAGAGTATCCCCACGGATGAGGAGCTTAGCAGGCTAGAGTCCATGGGGTCACAAAGAGTTGGACGTGATTGAAGCAACTGAGCCTGAGTGTACTGGATAGTTTTTGGGCTTTAAGCTTACAATTTACTCTTTCCTTTCTTAAAGGCAATAGAGTAACTTATCTTCCACTATGGGAATACCAGACCATCTGACCTGCCTCTTGAGAAACCTATATGCAGGTGAGGAAGCAACAGTTAGAAATGGACATGGAACAACAGACTGGTTCCAAATAGGAAAAGGAGTACGTCAAGGCTATATATTGTCACCCTGCCTATTTAACTTATATGCAGAGTACATCATGAGAAATGCTGGGCTGGAAGAAGCACAAGCTGGAATCAAAATTGGCAGGAGAAATGTCAATAACCTCAGATATGCAGATGACACCACCCTTATGGCAGAAAGTGAAGAGGAACTAAAAAGCCTCTTGATGAAAGTGAAAGAGGGGAGCAAAAAGTTGGCTTAAAGCTCAACATTCAGAAAACGAAGATCATGGCATCCGGTCCCATCACTTCATGGGAAATAGAGGGGAAACAGTGGAAACAGTGTCAGAATTTATTTTTTTGGGTTCCAAAATCACCACAGATGGTGACTGCAGCCATGAAATTAAAAGACGCTTACTCCTTGGAAGGAAAGTTATGGCCAACCTAGATAGCATATTGAAAAGTATAGACATTAATTTGTCAACAAAGGTCCATCTAGTTAAGGCTATGGTTTTTCCAGTGGTCGTGTATGGATGTGAGAGTTGGACTGTGAAGAAAGCTGAGTGCCAAGAAATTGAGGCTTTTGCACTGTGATGTTGGAGAAGACTCTTGAGAGTCGCTTTTGAACTGTGATGTTGGAGAAGACTCTTGAGAGTCCCTTGGTCTGAAAGGAGAGCCAACCAGTCCATTCTAAAGGAGATCAGTCTTGGGTGTTCTTTGGAAGGACTGATGCTGAGGCTGAAACTCTAGTACTTTGGCTACCTCATGCGAAGAGTTGACTCATTGGAAAAGACTCTGATGCTGAGAGGGATTGGGGGCAGGAGAAGAAAGGGACGACAGAGGATGAGATGGCTGGATGGCATCACTGACTTGATGGACATGAGTCTGAGTGAACTCCGGGAGTTGGTGATGGACAGGGATGCCTGACATGCTGTGATTCATGGGATCACAAAGAATCAGACACGACTGAGCACCTGAACTGAACTCAACTGATCTTTCAGTCTCTTCACCATCCCCTTTAAAAAAAAGTGTTAGTTTTGTCAAATGCTTTTTCTTCATCTATTGAGATAATCACATGATTTTTGTCTTTCATGCCATGTGTCATGTTTCACATTTATTGATTTAAATCATGATTATGTCCCAGGGATAAATCATACTTGATGATGGTTTATAATCCTTTTGTGTGTGCTAAGTCACTTCAGTTGTGTCCAGTTCTTTGTGACCCTATGGACCATTGCCTGCCAGGCTCCTCTGTTCATGGGATTCTCCAGGCTAGAATAATGGAGTAGGTTGCCATGACCTCCTCCAGGGGAGGATTAGGATAGTAATTCTGGGACTTTCAAGAGGCCTGCAGGTCCAGTGGCAGGCAGTGGTGGTAGTTGGAGTCTGTCCTATGCACAACCTGGGTTGGGGCAGGTTGCAAATACACATGTATTGGTGGAGGCCAGGACCGGCAGCAAAAGCCAAAGCCAACTGCACCTGCTCTGGCAACTGCAGGGGTTCTGGGGTCAGCATACACTTCCATGGTTTCAGGAACTTGCCAGAGACATGAACATAACAGTGAAGACTGCTGAGGGAAGTCAGGCCAGTGGGATGCAGATACACAGTCAGAGGGTCTAGTAGCAAGCAAGGCCAGCAGAGCAGGCCATCTAAAAGAGACAAGTCCAGAGTTGGGCTCATAAGCAGCTGTGGAGGCCCTAGCTATCAGCATTCTACTGCACTCTTGCCACTGCAGGGTCTTGCTATGGGTGAGTTCACGAGAGTGGAGGCTAGCGAAATGATTTAGACTAGAAGTGTGTAGGTGCAGAGCTGATGGACATACTTGTAGGCGAGACTAGTTGTACAGACCAATGAGAGGAAATAGGGCCTGATCTGAGTGTACATTTCACAGTCATTGTAACTCACCAGAAGCATGCATATAGCAGAACTGGTGTGCATGTATACACGATCTACCCCCAAGGCTCGCACAGCCATAAGGGTCAGTCATTCAGATCTAGGCTACTGTCTTGCACTCATGCGGACACCAAGGCACAGACTGGAGGCGTGTGCAGATCCTTGTTCTGGCAGGGTAGGAGGGAGAGAGAGCAGGGAAGGACTCAGGCAGATAGCACCTGCAAACTGTATCTGTGGGGTAAAAAAATGGTCAGCTCTGTAGGGGTCTATGGTAGTTGTCTTGACCATTGGGGTCTTCAGTAGTAAAAGCTTCTGGGGTCCTCTGTGGAATAGGTCACTGGGAACCCTGGTCGTTCCCGTTGTGTAGCTAATACCGATAACCCCTGTTGTTTTTTGTTCCTGGCCTTCTCAGCTCTTCAGTCTCGGGATGAGGTGAAACTAAAGCAAGATTCTTCATGTAGTGCCCCAAATAGCTGGAAAGCTGTCCACTCATTTCCTTCTCCCCTTCCCAGGTGCGGGGAACTCTTTCTAGGTGAGGTTTTCCCTCTTAGATGTGCCTGTGGGGTGGGATAATACAGGCAAAAGAAAGCTGTTCTCTTTTCCCTTTTGTGTGGTTCTTCTCAGGTTTTTTTGTTCTACTGTGTTTCCTGAAGTTTCATACCCCATGGACTCCTGAGCAATCTAAGAGCTGCTTTTGTTTATGGATAGCTGTCTATTTGTTCATCATTGAGGGGCAAGTGGACTGGCAAGAGGTTTCATACTCTGCCATTTTGGTAATGTCACTCATCCAGATTTAATTTTTAAATATTAGTATTACTGGAAAGAACATATCTATGATTACTGAATGTTATTATGAGCTATAATTTCTCATACCATTCTGGAGCACAAATATACTTTCTACCTATAAAAAGAAATGTTGAATGAATTATGACAGTCTCATGGAATTTATAAAAAAACTTGAAGGTAAACTAAAGAACATACTAAAATTTTAGAAAATTGGAATGAAAGTAGATCAAAGGTTTTAAATGCTATAAGCAGTAATTATGTGATAAAATAGACCAAAGTACCTTGTAATAATTAGAAAGTTATAGGGAGAAGTATAGTTTAAGTTTAATCATAAAGAATAAAAGAATACATTTCTGATTATAAGCAACTAAAAATCCAACTCAAATCCACAAACAGTATAGGAACTAAAACATTTAAAGATGCGTGGCTTCAGGTGAGGCTTGATTTTTAACATTGTCATCAAAGTCCAATGTATGGCCAAGTGTATAGCACTATTGTTTCACCTTATAAAGGAATTTGCATAAGGGAAAAATTAGTTAATCGTCGACAATTCTCCATGCACCTCACATATTGCACATCTTGAGAGAAAGACACTGCCTTACTTCCAAAATATCTTGTCAAAGATGGTTATACAGTGAACAACCTTGAAAGATACAAATGAATGTTTCTCTCCTGGGCAAAGAGAAGGTTATCCTCAGCACTTCTCTCTCTACACATTCCAGTTTCAATCCACCAGAAAATGCTAAAACATTAGCTCTGTGTTAAAAACATATCCAGAATCTAATGCTTTCTCTATGTTTCTAGGTTGACACTAGGCTTCAACATCTTTTGCCTGGGTTGCTACCATTTTCCTGCTTCTATCTTACCCATTCACCCCTCTACAGTTTATTTGCAACACAGAATGAAATCGGTACTTTAAAAGATATATAATTTATATCTTTCACTGAAAATTCTCCCATGGCTCACTGCTTCAGTGAGTAAAGTCCAAAGTCTTTAGAGAGGCCCACCAAGCCCAAGGTGAGTCACACTCTCCCATCCTCATTACTTCTCTGATCTGACTCCTTATTATCTCCTCTCCATTCAGTCTGTTCCACCCACTCTGCTTCCCATGTTAATCATAAAGTACCTAGACAAGCATCCCTGCCACACTTGATCTTTTCAGCCTCTGCATTTTCTGCTTCTTCTTCCTGAAAGTGTTCCTCCTCTAGCTATGCCATGGCTAACTTCCTTACCTTTATGAAAGTATTTGTTCATTTTTCAACTCCTGGCCATCTGTAAATTTACAACCTTCCTTCACTCCCACCCTAGCCCTTATCATTTCACGTTTCTTTTTTATTTCCACATTACTAATCACCTTCTAACTTGCTCTAAAATTTGCTATATAGGCAGTCTTTATTGGGACTTCCCTGGTGGCTCAGACAGTAAAGAGTCTGCTTGCAATAAGGAAATCCAGGTTCAATCCCTGAGTCAGGAAGATCCCCTGGAGAAGGAAACAGCCACCCACTCCAGTATTGTTGTCTGGAGAAACCCATGGACAGAGGAACCTGATGGGCTACAGTCCAAGGGGTCACAAAGAGTCAGACATGACTAAATGACTAAACACACACATATTTTTGGTATAATTAGAAGTCAACAGAATATATTTTTATCTATGTTTTCAATGATGTTTCCAAGCACATAGCGTAGTGCATGCATGCATGCTAAGTCACTTCAGTAGTGTCAGACTGTGAGCCATGGATTGGGACCCACCAGGCTCTTCTGTCCATGGGATTCTCTATGCAAGAATGCTGGAATGAGTTGTCATGTCCTCCTTCAGGGGATCTTCCCAACCCAGGGATCAAACTCATGTCTCCCGCATTGGCAGGTGGATTCTTCACTGCTAGTGCCACCTGGGAAGCCCACATAGAGCAGTACTACCCACATAATCCATGCTCAATAAATAATAGCTTAATAAAAGATGAAGGCTGAAAGGATGAAATGTCTCTCCTCAAAGTTTCTGTGGAAGAAGATAAAACATACTTATTTTCATACATAATTCATAGTCACAATGTTGTTGTTCCTATGTTTTTCTTGATGGAGGCAATTTTAACAATATCCCAAAGTTTTCCACTAGGATAAAACCCCTTGTGGTATGATGTAAGTTTTGAATATACTGTTAGTCATGACTTAGACTTATTTAGGTTCTCAAATAGAAGTTAATCTTAGTCCTAAAAATTGTTGGGACTGATTAACAATGTTTTCTTACTGAAGATAGAAAATATGGGATCCCTCTGGAATTTACAGTAAATGTACATTCACTGTTTGCTGCTCATTTTCCTGCTTCTCTTAGAAAAATATTTTGCAAGTTTCAGGTTACAGCTTTCTACTTTTCTCTTAAGCAACCTTGTCTCAATTTTAACGATGTGATTATATCATAGTGCTCTATATGTTTCTACTACAAAAATTCTGGCACAAATTTGAACAATTACAAAAAATGCAATTATTTAGATTGGAAGGAATCACAAAAGTGATTTAACTAAGGCAGTAAACATCAGGGAAAATATAGAAACATGATGAGTTCTTCATCATCCTATTCTGTTCTGCTAATAGGTGAATTACATAGCAGCAAATAAATAAAATTTAAAGTTATTATATGACAAAATGTTATATTTATAGACTTTAGGATAAATATATGATAAGCAAATCATACTATTCATGCCTTAATCAAACAACTTTACATCTAGGAGTCAAAAATAAATGTAAGCACATTCTTAAAAGAAAACAACTGTTAACTTTATAAAACAACATGAGGTGAGAAAATAATTATAAAGTACACATTTTTGTTTTTGCTTTAGTTTGGTAACAATGTAAAATCCTATCAGACACATGTGAGATTTCTTGGCACAGAGTTAATCCTCAATAAATATCAGTCCCTTTCATTAACTTGCTTCTATGCAATCTTGCCAATACTTGGTATTAAAATTTTTAAAAAATCCAATGTGAAAGCAAAAAAGTTATTTTATTGTTTTAATATGAATTTTTTGTTATTAAACCTTTTTTCTATAGGTTTATTGACCATTAGTATTTCTTATATTCCTTACATGGGTTTCCCTTTTATTTTTCTAATAGAGTGTTAATCTTTTGCTTACTGATTTCTTGAAAGTTTCATAGGTTAGAATATAAAGTCTTTGATTTACATATATGGCAAACATTTGACATTTGCTTATGATATCTTTTTTTTTCACTTCAGGATAATTAAATTTTTTATAGTCAAGACATCAATGTTTCCTTTGATGAAATACTTTGTAAGAAATTCCTCAGCTTGAGTTCAGACATATATTTTCCTATACTTTTTGAAAGTTACTTTCATTTGTCATATTTACTGTATCTGAAATTTATTTAAGAATATGGCACAAAGTGAAAATAACTTTTATCTAAATAGATAACCAATCTGCATGAGTTTAATGATATAATAGTTATCTTGTAAAAGTAAAGCTAAGCTACAATTTTTATCATTTGAACTTATTGCAAATAACACAATTCTTAATTCTTAAATGTATAAAATAAAGATGTGTAAAATGAAAAAAAAATTATTTTAGTATTCAATTATGTAATGCTTTTGTTTAAGTTCTGAGTGAAGAAATTCAAAATCAAAATGTGTACATTAAATACATTCCATGGATGTATTAGCTTTAGACTATTGCAATTCTAGAAATTGATAATATAAATGATACTTTATAAAAATAACCTTCTAGAAAACAAAAAAATTAAATGAGGGAAAGAATAGATAGATCAATGGACATTATATAGAACTTCAAAATATACCCATACAATATATAATCAATTGATCTTTGACAAAGGGGCAAATATTTTCCAATGGAGAAAGGATAGTTTTGTTTCATTTTTTTAACAAACAGTGCTAGAACAACTGGACACCCTTGTGCAAAAACAAGGAAACAGTATATAAACACATATGCGTATACATATAACTAAGTGAAAAAAAGCCAGTCTGAAAAGCCTATATACTGTATGATCCTAATTATATGGCATTCTGAACAGTAATTCCAGGAGTTGGTTGGGATGAAATGATGGATGAATAGGCAGAGTACAGTGCTGTGAAAATGCTCTGTATGATACTATGATGGATATATGTCTTTATACATTTGTCCCAACCTATAGAAAGTGCAGTGCCAAGAGTAAACCCTAATGTAAACTATGGTCTTGGGTGATTATGATTTTGTCAATACAGATTCATCAATTGCAACAAATATACCACTCTAGTGGGGGATGTTGATAATGGGAGAAGCTATGCATTGTTGAGGCCGTGTGTGATGGGAACTCTCTGTATGTTTCTCTCAATTTTGATGTTAAACAAAAGCTGCTCTAAAAAATAGTCTATATATAAGAGGAAAAAACAAATTTAGATACAGATCTCATACCTTTCAAAAATTAACTCAAAATGGACCATAGCTAAAAATGTTAAAGCCAAAAACTATAAAACTCCTAGAAAATAGCATCAGAGAAAATCAGATGATGTTGGGTTTTGCAAGGAATTTTCAAAGACAATGCCAAAGAGACTATCCATTAAAGAAACAAACGGTGAATTGAACTTCATTCAGGCAAAAACAACAACAACAAAAAAAAAAACCCAAAATGAACTTCTATTCTGCACTGCTGCTGCTGCTAAGTCACCTCAGTCATGTCCGACTCTGTGCGACCCCATATTCAGCAGCCCACCAGGCTCCCCCATCCCTGGGATTCTCCAGGCAAGAACACTGGAGTGGGTTGCCATTTCCTTCTCCAATGCATGAAAGTGAAAATGAAAGTGAAGTCGCTCAGTCATGTCTGACTCTTAGTGACCTCATGGACTGCAGCCCACCAGGCTCCTCCATCCATGGGATTTTCCAGGCAAGAGTGCTGGAGTGGGTTGTCATTGCCTTCTCTGTCTATTCTGCACAGACGTTGTCAAAAGAATGAGAAGAAAAGCTAAATACTGGAACAAATGATTTCAAAAGAAATATCTGATAAAGAACTGCTATTCAAAATATACAAAGAACTCTTAAAACTCAATAAAGGGAACAACCCAGTTAAAGATCTAAAGAGATATTTTTCCAAAGAAGATATACAGATAACCATGAGGTATAGGAAAGATGCTCAAAATTAGCAGTGATTATTGACTATGCAGTGTCTAATACATGTTGTTTAGTTGCTAAGTCTCATCCATCTCTTTTGTAACCCCATGGACTACAGCCTGCCAGATTCCTCTGGCCATGGGATTTTTCCAGGCAAGAATACTGGAGTGGATTGCCATTTCCTTCTTTAGCAGATCTCCCGAAACCAGGGAGCAAAGCCACTCCTCATGCATTGGCAGATAGATTTTTTTTTTTTTTTTTTATCACTAAGCCACCTGGGAAGCCCTGCCTAATAGATTGCTTTGAAAAAAATGTTTATGCAATTTAAGTCATAGATGCTCTTTTTCATTAGATAAATTTCAGGTGTACAGTTATAGTTTTACATTTGTTTGAAATACAAATTCACTACCAACAGGTCTAGTTGCTATCCATCATCATAGAGTTGATCCCCTTCTAAATATAATTTATCTTAACTGTAGTAATAATAGAATGGATTGCAAATATTAAATGGGAAAGAATGAAAGTAATGAAAGTTTTATATATGTAACAAATAATAAAAAATAAACATGTGAACAAAGAAGGAATTTCAGTACAGAGAAACATAAATTTATTTATATATAACCATCAGAATTAGGTGTACAGTTATAGTTTTACATTTGTTTGAAATACAAATTCACTACCAACAGGTCTAGTTGCTATCCATCATCATAGAGTTGATCCCCTTCTAAATATAATTTATCTTAACTGTAGTAATAATAGAATGGATTGCAAATATTAAATGGGAAAGAATGAAAGTAATGAAAGTTTTATATATGTAACAAATAATAAAAAATAAACATGTGAACAAAGAAGGAATTTCAGTACAGAGAAACATAAATTTATTTATATATAACCATCAGAATCTATATTAAATTATACTGAGAGTTTAAGCCTAGTCTATCATTCTGATCACACTGAGTAGCAAAAAAAAAAAAAAAAAACAGCAAAATGAGGGAATAGAAAAAAATCTTTTGTGTTTCAGAAAAATTGAACAATAGATCCATAGATTTTCTTGATTTTGACCCATTGAGGAAAACAATTTTTAAATATGTTTTCCAATTTCCAGAAAGTATTTGCAACATTTGTACATTTGGTTTCAAACTGTATGTGTTCCTACTGAACTAGTTACATTCTAATCAGTCTACCATAGCTGTGCATCTTTCTTTCCATGCTATGCGGCTGCTGCTGCTAAGTCACATCAGTTACTAAGTCATGTCAGTTGTGTCTGACTCTATGTGACCCCATAGATGGCAGCCCACCAGTTTCCTCTGTCCCTGGGATTCTCCAGGCAAGAATACTGGAGTGGGTTGCCATTTCTTTCTCCATTCCATGCTATAGCAGCTGTAATTCAAGAAAACATCTACTTCCAACAGAATTTTTAAAGTTGATTGAGACATAAGGAACATATATTTCAATCTTAGCAGTTTACACATGAAAGAACTGAGTATTGAGAGTTTGAATTATTTTCCCATGGTCATGTATCTAGTTAGAAGCTGACTTGGTTACCTTAAAAAAATTGCTGAAATTGAAACAGTTTTTTATGTACAGCCTGAAGGAAATGTAACATTTATACCAGTGAGGAAAAAATTAGAATATTCTTATTCTGCCACATGCTCTAAAATTTCATCTCCTTTACTTTTTGACAAATCTTTTAAATATTTTATAATTTGGTTTACAAATTGACATTGGGTAAAGGGAAACATTTAAGATGTTCTTTTAATTCCTTATGGAAAGGACCATCATTATTTCATAGTAGTGCTAAAACATACAGATTCCATAAAACAAATGGGTACCAGAAGCTTCCTACTATTTCTACTGAAATTATAGGATCAGGTTTAAGCATTCTTGTTTGAATCAATTGTTATCTTTTTCAGGGTGTTCATTTTAAAATATTTTCTTGTGTTTCTTTCTTTTTCCCTCAGACTTGAATATAAGCTAAATATACCACATAAAGTCCTTATGGCATAAATACATTGTGTGACATTTTGAACTAGAAACATTTTATTATATTGAACTGGTTTTCTCAACCAAACTTTACTTTTATTTTCTTCTATTTGATGAAAAGTCACCTAAGTTCAAAAATTGATAATGAATTCCCCAAAGTTATAAATATGATGGTAAACATCCCAATGAAAGTGAAATATTAGATTTGCATGTATGATTGCAGACCTAGCTTAAGAAAAAACTTGGCTGACTCTGAAATGATCCCCAAAGCTAGCCTATCAGCATAAGATTCAGAAATATTGCTTTCTTCTGTTCACAAAGATAAGTTGCTTTGATTGTCATAAAAATGGGCTCTGATATGACTGAAAAACAGTTATAAATGTTGCAACTCAGCCCTCAAATGCTGTTTATCTCAAATATTTTTGAAGCAATTAAATTACAGTGTATCTAAAGCACTTAACCACAGTGGTTAATGACCTGATAACCAACCCAAAGTATTCCACTTTTATTTCCTCTCTTTAGGTACCAAAATCTTCTGTTAACCTCTATTCTTTGACATACTGCTACTTTTATTTGATAACTCTCCTTAGAAATTTCTAGTCCTCCTGGTGGAGTGAATCACATCTTTAACTAATTTTTACATGTCACTTTCACCTCTTTTATATTATTTGCCTTTCCTTGAATATTACTTTTAGTTATATATGTGTCCCTTTCAAGAGGACTTGCTCCTGGAGTGCTGTATGTTATGTTGAATTCAGTCTTGTATACAAGAGGAATTTATTGTTCAGTAAACATTTATGAGTTAAAATAATTAAATATTACAGAAGAATTAACCCTGCTGAGATGAGTGTTATGCCATGTCTACATAATGCTGTGTATCTGATTAGTTAGAATCAGGTTTCATTTATTTTCTCAATACATAGCTAGGAAATATGCCCTTGTATTGACAAAACATTTCATCTTTGACAAAAATGTTTAATAATTTGTATATGTTTACATTTAATTTAGCCTTCAAGTTTTCAAAGCATCTTGCTCAAATTGTCTACTTTGCATAAAATTTTATTTATATCTACATTCTGTTTCTTCAAAGCATTAATTTAATTTCAATACCATAGCCAATATGTTGCTAATAAATTAAAATTCAATTGTCAACCAATTCTGGGTATAACTTTCACTGTAACTCATATATAAAGCTTCTGAGAGGCGAGTATAATTCCTAAGACTCTAAATGGGGAAATTTATCCTTGGAGTCACATATAATAATGACTAAGCTTTATATTTTAATACTTATAAGAAAAAACATCTATATGATTTATATTAAGTAAATTCTTCAAGTTTCACTAGTATCTTAACTTTTTGTTTGAATCTTAATGCATCTGAGGTAACAGGGAGAAAGAAAAGATGTTTGATTTGACTTTAATCTTAGGTCATTGACAGCCAAAAATGTAATTGGAACATCCAAAACTGAAAGGGAGAGAAGAGAAGCTTTAATGTCCTTAATGTCAAAATAGTTGGCTTACTATATAGGAAAATATGAGGAAGCATTAGCCAAATCTCAGTATCTGTTTACTTTAATGTATAATTTAGCATTTGTTTGCTTAGATGAAAGATAACTTCCTTCAATTATATCACATTCTGTACTTCCCTACATGTTACATGCCATGTTACTACTTGAGCATATGAAAGTTTAATCATGCCTGAGGAATTTCACAAGAAAGCAAATAATGATCATTTGTAATAAGTTTATTATAGAGTGGAAACTTACCTCCTCAATGGGTTAAATTTAGGTGTTTTAAAATAAAAATACTCCAGTAGAACAGGTCATCCTGTTTATGAATTTGTCTTGTCTCTTTATCTTTTGAACACATAACTTATTTCTCTGCAGTCAGGAATATATTATTTTCACAGGATCAATTAGATATGAACCAATGGTGAATAAGAGTCAGAAATGCAGTACTTGGATGCAGTCTCAAAAACGACAGGATGATCTCTGTTCATTTCCAAGGCAAACCATTCAGTATCACAGTAATCCAAGTCTATGCCCCAACCAGTAATGCTGAAGAAGCTGAAGTTGAATGGTTCTATGAAGACCTACAAGACCTTTTAGAACTAACACATCAAAAAGATCTCCGTTTCATTATAGAGGACTGGAATGCAAAGGTAGGAGGTCAAGAAACACCTGGAGTGACAGGCAAACTTGGCCTTGGACTACGGAATGAAGCAGGGAAAAGACTAATAGAGTTTTGCCAAGAAAATGCACTGGTCATAGCAAACATCCTCTTCCAACAACACAAGAGAAGACTCTACACATGGACATCACCAGATGGTCAACACCGAAATCAGACTGATTATATTCTTTGCAGCCAAATATGGAGAAGCTCTACCTCTATACAGTCAACAAAGACAAGACCAGGAGCTGACTGTGTCTCAGATCATGAACTTCTGATTGCCAAATTCAGACTTAAATTGAAGAAAGTAGGGAAAACCACTGGACTATTCAGGTATGATCTAAATCAAATCCCTTATGATTATACAGTGGAAGTGAGAAATAGATTTAAGGGTCTAGATCTGATAGAGTGCCTGATGAACTATGGACTGAGGTTCGTGACATTGTACAGGAGACGGGGATCAAGACCATCCCCATGGAAAAGAAATACAAAAAAGGAAAATGGCTGTCCGAGGAGGCCTTACAAATAGCTGTGAAAAGAAGAAAAGTGAAAAGCAAAGGAGGAAAGGAAAGATATAAGCATCTGAATGCAGAGTTCCAAAGAATAGCAAGAAGAGATAAGAAAGCCTTCCTCAGCGATCAATGCAAAGAAATAGAGGAAAACAACAGAAAGGGAAAGACTAGAGATCTCTTCAAGAAAATTAGAGA
>SJXQ01011932.1:0-66762 GCA_006408695.1 Aepyceros melampus
GGTACCCAGATTTTTGGTCAACCACCAGTCTGGATATTGCTGTGAAGTTATTTTTAAGATGAGATTAACATTTAAATCAATAGTGTCTGGTAAAGCAGATTACTCTCCTTTACTGGGTGGGCCTCATCGGATCAGTTAAAGGCCTTATGAGGAAAACAAACTGAGGTCTCCAGAAGAAAGAGTTAGGCCTTCAAACCATCTTCAGGCTTGAGGTGCAACTTCTGCTCTTCCCTAGGTGTCCTTCCTGCTGGCCTAACCTGCAGATGTGGAATTGTCAGCCTCCACAATCTAGTGAGCCAGTTTCTTAAACTGAACCTCTCTGCTTGTAGATATAGATGTTTATAGATATACGTATACATGTGTGTGTATATATGTTCTACTGGTTCTGTATCTCTGGAAAACCCTAACTAATACAATATCCTTTTACAAAATCTAGTTTACATTTATCACCATATATTATAATAAGACTTTATTTTCAGATTCCACATATAGATGAAATCATGTATTTGTCTTTCTCCGTCTGCCTTTTCTCAGTACAATGTTCAGGGTCCATCCTTGTCACAAATGGCAAGACTTCATTTCTTATTAGGGCTGAATAATATTCCAGTGTGTGTGAGAGTGTGTGTGTGTATACCATATTTTCTTTATCCATTCACCTGTTGATGGACACTTAGGTTCTTTCCCTATCTTGGCAATTGTAAATAATATTGCAGTGAACATGGGGTACACATATCTTTTCATGTTTGTATTTTTGTTTTCTTTGGATAAATATGCAGAAGTGGAATTGCTTAATCATATGATAGTTTTGGGCTTCCCAGGTGGCTCTAGGGGTAAAGAACCTGCCTGCCAATGCAGGAGACATAATGAGCCACAGGTTTCATCCTTAGGTCAGGAAGACACCCTGGAGGAGGGCATGGCAATCCAATCCAGTATTCTTCCCTGGAGAATCCCATGGACAGAGGAGCCTGGCCGGCTACAGTCCATAGGGTTGCAAAGAGTCAGACACAATTGAAGTGACTTAGCACAGAGCACACATGCATGATAGTTCTATTTTAAATTTTTTGGAGGAACTGTGACTCCATAGTGGCAAGGTCATGATATGGGAAAGAAATTGTTATTTAGAGCTATAAAATGGAGACAAGTGGGTCTAGGAGGCTTAGTTATAAGAAATGACGGTCAGGGATTTGGAAGAATCCAGACTTTCTAGCCTATTAGGTTATAATAACAATTGTAGATTTTGTTTTATTCAATGTAATTGGATTATAATTAGAATCCATTGAGAATTAGTCTTCCCCTAAGGAGACAGAACAGATCTCAGGACTTCAAATAAAAGTTTGATAAAGAGCCACTTAGGCTACCAAAGTAAAAAAATAGTTTCTCAACTTAAGTCAGAATTATATGGGACGTTAGCAGAAGAAACGTGTCTTGTGATTAGGAACAACCTTTTCTTTGACATGCTTTGCTATAGGAGACTCCAAATAGAGTTAGTCCTTTTCTTCACTACATGATTATAGTCAAAGTCTAAAGTTGTAATTGTGTATATATTGTGATTTTGGGGATTAATCAAGTTTTGATGTCTACACCAATTCAGAGAGGCTTTGAACTTTCCTCTACTTCTCCCAAATATCATGTTGACATTGGAAAGAACAGTGGATTCTCATATGATAAATATAGGGTAAGATAACTTTTAATATTGACTGGAGAAGTTTTGTTGGATTATAAATTGGTAGGATCAGCTCACCCACTGAAATATCAATGTGTGAATCTGGGAATGCAAACCTGTCCTTCACTGAGCGTTCATGTTTCTAACCCCAGCTCTCTGACTGTCATAGATATGGTAACCCTAAAGTCACCTAAGTTGAGAAAGAGCTCAGAGTAACAGAGGACTGTAAAACTGGAGGGGTCTTTGTGTGTGTTAGTCGCTCAGTGGTGTCTGACTTTGCGACCCCATGGACTGTAGCCATCCAGGCTCCTCTGTCTGTGGAATGCTCCAGGCAAGAATACCAGAGTGGGTTGCCATGCCCTCCTCCATGGGATCTTTCTGATCCAGGCCTTGAACCCAGGATTTGAGTTGAGGATGTTCTGAGCAGCAAGTACTAGAATTAAAGATGTGCTGGACTCTTCCTAAATTGACCCTGCAACTGGAGGTGAAAGCAGTTGTCCTGGGTAGAATCTCTCCTGTTAGGGTAGTTCCATTCCTTCTCAGTTAGGAGAGTGAGACCTTCTTAAGGTGTTCCTTCTTAGGGAACATCATAGCCACTTGCACAAAGAAATAATTTTCCTTTGTGTTTGGTATACAATATTTTAGGAGTTCTGAATTTCTTTGGATATATCTGGGAAAATGGAAATCTAGAAGTTGAATTTTGGCTGAAGGGTAATTTGGCCAAAAAGTTTGCATTTGGGACTTCTCATGTGGCGCTAGTGGTAAAGAACCTGCCTGCCAAAGCAGTAGATGTAAGAGATGTGGGTTCGATCCCTGGGTTGGGAAGGTCCCCTGGAGAAGGACATGGCAACCCCACTCCAGTATTCTTCCCTGGAGAATTTCAGGGACAGAGGAATCTGGCGGGCTAATAGTCCATGGGGTTGCACATAATTGGACATAACTGAAATGACTTAGCACTAAACTAAACAAATATTTTATTAAAGCTACTTTCTTTCTCTATTCTTTCTTGCCATTAAGAAAGGCAAATACTTTGAAATGACTACAGGACAAGAAAATAAAAATTTGAAAAGAAATAAAAAGGGAAGACAGATCCCTGCCTGGTTGCCTTTGACCCTGTCTAGCTTTATTTCACAGACAGTAATTCTGGTTGTCCTGGCTCCTTTCTTGTTGCTTTACTTTTCATATTCAGCACACTGATGAGCTTGAATTATTCTTTTGTTAACTCAGAAGGCTGCAAATGATGAAAGGCAGCAGGTCAAACTTGAGACAGTTTTCTAAATTAAAAAAATATTTTGTTTAATATCCAACTCCCAAATTAGGGACATTGAATCAACTAATTTCTGGAAAAGAAGAAAGGGCATGTATCAGAAATTTAGGTAAGGCACTGGCCAATAGATGTGTTAGTGTACAGCCCCCAAATGTAGGAAATCAGTTTATTGAAAATAGTATCTAATTCAAAACAACTAATATTTCCCCACCGAATATTATAAGTAGAATAGCACACAAACACAAGTGATACATTTGGTTCTTTTAAGTAATCTGATGTTTTTTGCATTTCCAGACGCCAGGATATGCTTGCCCTCACGTGTAAATATGGATGAACGTTTATTTTCTGGTTGATTAGGAATGTTCACATCCTTTGGTTTCATGTGGGTAACAGATGTCTTGTGGGTAACAGATGTCTTGGCTTTTATAGACTAATTGGCAAAAAGGGGGAAGAAGAGGATAATTAAAAGGGTGGGAGGAGACATAAGAAAAGTGCAATCTTCCTTGTGGGGAAAAGTCTAATAGGCCTCCTTATTACGGGTAATTACCTTCTTCTTCAACTTCATTTGCTATCCCTTTCTGTATGACTCAAGTACAGTATAATGAGAAAGTATAAAATAAATAAATGTTAAGTCTGGCCTGTTGTCTGCTAACAGATTATCCTATCGTAGAATATTCTAGTGCAATTGACTCAATTAACGTCAGTTTTTTAAAAAACCAAAATATGAATGTGTCTTGTCTCTACTGGCAACCTATGTTTTAACTGGTAACACTAGAATTCTATGTTGAGTCTTGCATTTTTTGTTTCCCACCAATTCACTATGTGCAAGATTAACTATGCTGTAGATTGTGTATTAAATACACATCTTAGGTTCTTTTTAGTTTGCTGTTTGTTCTCTGTCAGTGATATACAGTAGAGCTAATTGACTTGGAGTAAATGAGGACATTTAGCAATTTTTTGAAGCCATTATCATCAATAAATTCTCAATTTTGTCAGTGTTTTCCATTTGGCAGGATTTAAAGTAAACGTGTCACTTGTCACTATGACTTAACTGTATCACTTTGGTCTGTATTATTCTGATTGGTACCTTTTACTTTAAACTGAGGGATATTTTTATAGCCTGTTAAACTTTCAGTGAGTATCTACATTATTCCTTGATAAGAACTATTATGTAATCATTTCTATAAGGAGCTAGTAATGCATCCAAGAGAAAGTATTGATTAGGTATACTTAGAAACTTACACTTAAAAACACTTAAACCAACTGAAAGGTAAGATTATTTATACTAGATGTAAGGCTCAGGATATTTGACCACCTGTCTCTCAAAAAATAGGTAGAATTTGTTTAAAAAGATTATTTGAACAATAAAGATAAAAATCTCAATTGTCCATTGTTAAGTAATTTTAATTTGTTTCTGCTGTATTAGAATTGTGTTATTCTAAAAGTAAAATATTATTTTCTTATATATAAAATATAAATGTTATAATAAGTTATATTTTATTTACCATCGCTAGAAACTGGTGAGGTGGGAAGATGGTTTTTGTACTCATCTTGTTTTTAAAATAATATCAGCTTTGGTAGGATAGAAACAACATTGTTTAGGGAGTCTAATGACTGACACATAAACTCAGTCAGCTGATCTTTTTGAGCCTCATTTCATTGTCTGTAAAATGGAGAGAGTGACAAATAACTCCTGTGGTTGCACTGGGAATTATACGCAATGATAAGCACACATGAGACTAGCGTGTGTTTAGCTGCTGAGTGAGTACCTTATGGTTGTCTTCACTCACTGGACCCATGTCCCTAAGTTATGTGCCTTGATTTCCAAGTTATGCTTCTCCTGGAAATAAAACATTCAAGGAGACTCTGATGAGGAGTGTAGTAACAAATGGCTTGAGACTATGTGTTGGGACATTTATTCTTCCCAACTTCAAATGCTTAAAGTATGAGACTGAAGAATAATCACAGTAGGGTAGGTTTTTTTTTTTTAGCTTTAAAAGAGCTTTCCATACTTTGTGATTGTAAATTTCCATAAGTTGTAATTTAATAGAATCGTAAAATAAATAATACTCAGTGAAACTTTAGGATTTCCAGACCTACTGCCCCTCCCCTGGTTCATTCCCCATTTTCAGAGGAAGGCATTGAAACCCTGTAAGGTTAAAGACCATCTTCAAAGTCAATCAGCAAGGGAACGATAGAGCTAGGACTGGAACCTCATCTTTTCCTGAATTCTTTACCTATACCATCACCAGCTCATCCTGCTGTGTCACATTTGGGATCTAGCCTGGGCCATTAAAAGAATGAGAACATTCAACTCACCCAGAAGTATGAAAGGAGATGCATTTCTTTGTAATGTTTTTCCACTGGTCTGTGTACCTAGTTCATTCAGTCATTCCTATATGAATTACAAATGTATTTTGATTGTTTCATAGAACAACTAGCTCTAACTCCTCCAGTAAAAGGAGACATAGTCACTAATTACATAGTAATTAGTAGTCACTAATTGACATAGTGCTCTCTAGGTATCAGGCATTATTCTAAGGGCTTCACATAGATTAATTATTTTATTTTCCATAACAGCACTGTGAGAAGGGAATCCCTTATCTTTCATATATGGAAATGGAGGCAGAGAGGAGGCAAGCAGTAGCCAAATATGAAGGCCTCTGTCAAATTGGAATCAGAAGATGCTAGAGAGAGATTCTACTGTCTGAAGATACCTGGGTGGATGAATCTTTATTATATGAGCTCTGTTTTATGCAGAAAGAGTGCCTTAAAACCTTTCAAATCATCTACATTTTATACATCTAGTTCCTCTGAATCCCAGTCAGTCTACATTATAAGGTTCTACTACACCACTTAAATATCAACAAAAGATTATATTTATTTATATTGATAACCAGTGGTATAAATAGAAGAGTAACCTGTTATGCTTGGTCCAGTGTTGATAACAAAATGGTATTTTATTTCATGATTGTAAGTCCCTTAGTATGTAATAATAAAAATGGTTATAAAGATAGTATTTTACTGGTCAAGAAAAATTATCAAAAGAAGAGAGAATTTCTATTAATCAATATGTGGTTTTTCTTTCTTACACATGCAATTATATAGAAATATTATCTGTATTGCTTACATTAATATTTGAAGTTGAATATAAAAATAGCCATTAATGTATCAGATAGTTTACAGGTATAAAATCAGCTCCAATTTGAGTAATTAGCAATTTCAGGACTAATTTGAATAAAAACGGTTGGATGGAAAACTTTGGACATTCAGATATTGCAGAGGGGTGTTTGATTTAACAAAACCTTCATTAAGTAATGATACAAAAGGCTTATTGGTACCGTTCTATTTAAAAGTAATTCAAGTGTAATTTGAACAAGTTACTCACAACCACCGGATTGTTCATGATAGATATTTTACATCAGAACAGAAGTATTCTACTACTTTGATCATGCGAGTTAATGTGGGGTGTGTGTGTTTATTAAGTGGGGAATATTGTGGAAACTTGTGAAGGGAACAGATTAACAAAGTCTAGTTTTTGTTGATACAGATTTATTGCATTCTACAATTGATGTGTTTTGCTCTATTGAATAGTTGTGTTCGTTAAAGGAACTTGCCCTGAGGCCATGGTCTGCATTCAAATGACGCTCTCTCTAAGATGTATTCTTTAGTGAAAAGGGGGATATATAACGGCTCATCAGTGCCTTAAAGGTACTGTGACAATACAATACTGTTAAAATATCATAGAATATAAATGTAAAGAGTCACACAATTTTTTAAAGCTGTGACTATCTGAGGTTAGATTTGTGTTTTTAGCACATTGACTTTAAAATTTAAAGGAGAAATTGTAAATGAACAGAATACACTGGATTGTTTGGATAGTGAGCTCCTTAAACAATGCTTAACTGCTCTACCAATGATGCTGGACTGCACTTCTAGGTTGCTGTGTTACTGTATCCTAGCGTTTCATAGGAACTATTGATTTAGGAATGAGCTGGTTGAGTTTGAAAAGGAGGGATTTACACCAAGGGTGAGAAAATTGTTTAAAAATATAGTATCAACTGAAGAGATTGCTTATAAAAATATAAGCAATAGTAGGTGCTGATTGGGCAACACTTTTGATAAAGCTCATGACCGAGAGAGAGTAACAGCTTAAGCATGCATGTTTTATCCAGTGCTATTAAACTGTCTCTCAGTTTTCATTAGGATGGACTTTCTTTGCATGATAACTTTCGCATCTTAAAGCGTTTTGCCTTATCTTTTCCAGGTTTGAAGTGTGTTTGTCTTTTGTGTGACTCTTCAAACTTTACCTGCAAACAGAAGGAGCATGTTGGGCTTCTGTTATGTTAACCAATGGAAAGGAACAGGTGATCAAGTCCTGTGTCTCTCTCCCAGAATTAAATGCACAAGTCTTCTGTCATAGTTCCAACAATGTTACCAAAACGGAATGCTGCTTCACAGATTTTTGCAACAACATAACACTGCACCTTCCAACAGGTAAAGGGTTTATCTTTGTTCATTCCAAATTTCATTTTACTCTTGGGAAATTATAAGCATGATAGAAATCAAACTGTCTTATGTTTCTTTAAATAAGAAAATCTGTTTTACAGTTCTAGTTTTTTGCTAAAATTCTCTAGAGCCTAGCTGAGGTTGATTTTTTAAAAATTGTACGAGACTGTCGAAACACTGACAACAGCATAACAATTCTGAAGAAATCTGTCCTCGTGAATTGTATTTTTTGAAGTGATTAATGAATCTAGAATAAAATATAAAGTTTTATGTATCCTTTTAAAGGAAAGAAATTAACATGTATACCAAAAGAAAAGAAGAGAAAAAAGAGCAAAACTAAAAATAGTAGATTGCCAACTTTTATGGAAACAGAATCTTTTTTTCGTGGGTGCCTTCTGCATATCTTCTTTGTCTGACCACACTCAAGTGAGAGCACTTGTTAGCAGAAAGACAGAGTAGAATTTGACCTTCTATTATTGTGTGAATATATTGCTGCCTTTCCCACAATTTCATGGAGTTTCATCCTATTTACAAGATATAAAAATCTTACTCTGGCCTTTTATCTGGAATCTGAAATTTGAGAGACTATTAAAGAGGTAAGCAATTCAAATTAAAAACTAATTTATAACATGAAAATGTCCTGATAGTAAATTTTCTTTAATATGTTAGTATCTATACAGAGATAGATATTCTTCTTCACAAATGAACGTTTGAAAGTACTGTTGTCCAGTCTCAGTTCAGTTCAGCTCAGTCGCGCAGTCGTGTCCGACTCTTTGTGACCCCATGAATTGCAGCACGCCAGGCCTCCCTGTCCATCACCAACTCCCGGAGTTTACCCAGACCCACTCCCATGGAGTCAGTGACGCCATCCAGCCATCTCATCCTCGGTCGTCCACTTCTCCTCCTGCCCCCAATCCCTCCCAGCATCAGAGTCTTTTCCAATGAGTCAACTCTTCGCATGAGGTGGCCAAAGTACTGGAGCTTCAGCTTCAGCATCATTCCTTCCAAAGAAATCCCAGGGCCGATCTCCTTCAGAATGGACTGGTTGGATCTCCTTGCAGTCCAAGGGACTCTCAAGAGTCTTCTCCAACACCACACTTCAAAAGCATCAATTCTTCAGTGCTTAGCCTTCTTTACAGTCCAATTCTCACATCCATACATGACTACTGGAAAAACCATAGCCTTGACTAGACGGACCTCAGATATTCATATATCACCATATTCTACTATAGTATTTTAACATATTATTATTATTAATAAATTAATGGCTCCTTTTTTTGCTGGAAAACATTTATTTTATGCAAAAAACAAGTTTACTTGGCATAAATAGAAGATAACTAAATAAATAAACAAATGTACTGACTGTATTTCTGGTAGCTATTTTACATTTTCTTTTTAAGAGAAGATAGTGAAGTGAAGTCACTCAGTCGTGTCTGACTCTGCAACCCTATAGACTGGGGCCTACCAGGCTCCTCTGTCCATGGGATTTTCTAGGCAATAGTACTAGAGTGGATTGCCATTTCCTTCTCCAGGGCATCTTCCCAACCCAGGGGTTGAACCTGGGTCTCCCACATTGTAGACAGACGATTTACTGTCTGAGCCACCAGGGAAGTTAAGAGAAGATAGTCATGTGAAAAACATACTAACATGAAATGAGACATTTTGATACATAATCAGAAAAGCTAAGAGAACCAGAGAAGAAAATCTTGTGTGATTTAGTGTTATTTAGTATCATATTAAATGGCAGTGTTCTTGCCTGGAGAATCCCAGGGACTGGGGAGCCTGGTGGGCTGCTGTCTATGGGGTCGCACAGAGTCAGCCACAACTGAAGCGACTTAGCAGCAGCCGCAGCAGTATCATATTGGTTTACCGCTTCAATAAAATCATTTCATATACCACCTTTGATACTTGTCACATTCTTTGGGAAACATTATTCTAAAGCATTATCCTATGTGTTACAACCTCAGAAGAATATTTCATCCCTGAAAGCTACTAGGAGTCTTGGATTTTGCACCACAATTATTCTGTCTCAGATTCCATAGACTTCCTTGGTTTGGTAGTCATTTGATACCTATTGGATACAAGAATTTATTTTCCATATACTTTCTTCCCTGGTTTTGGTAGACTAGAGACATGAAGATCCCCTATATTTGATGATGTTCTTCCCATGACCAAGATCAAAAAGACTGAGGGGAAGGAAAGTCTCCATATTAGTCTGTGGCAATGACCTCTTTAATGTGTCTTCTCGATAAAGAATTATCCATAAGAACATGTTCTGCCAGTCAGCAGGGGTGCAAGATAATACTGTGCAACAAAATGTCTAGGAGGACAAAATGTTTCACAGACAGCTGGGCAAATTAAAGGTGCTGGGTGCAGTGAGGATGTGAATCCTTCCCAGTTCAGCTCTAAATTCTGCCTAACTATTGAGATGCCTGTATTCTACCTTCAAGTCCAGTTGGGAACCAGCCTTTCTTAAAAAAAAAAAAACACAAAAAATTTTATTGAGGTATAATTTAGATATAATGAAATGCACACATCTTAAGTGTATGGTTCGATGTGTTTTGACACATACATTTATGTAACTGCCACATTTCTATGACCTCAGTATGCTCTCAGTCAGTCTCCACCTTCACCAAAGCCAGAGACTGATTTTCTAATCTCTGTAGATTAGATTTGTTTTTCCTGGAGTTTCACATCAGAGGTGTCCTATGGAAGAGATTATTTTGCACTTGGCTTCTTTCATTCATCCTGTTTTTGAGATTTGTTCATGAAGCTTGTTACCTTTTAACTGCTGGGTAATATCCCTTTGTCTGTTTTGGTTTGTTCTTTTTACACACCCATCCACAATGGGGATTCAGGTTGCTTCCATTTGGGGGCTGTTGTTAACAAAGCTGCTGTGAACAACTGAGTACAAGTCTTGGGATATATGTCATCTTCTCTTGAGAAAATATCTAAGAGTAGAATTGAAGGGTAATATGATAACTATATGTTTAATTTTTAAATCTAATCTCCCAAAAAGTTTTCAAATTGCTCGTACCATTTTATATCCCCAATAGAAATGTCTGATAGTTCCAGTTGGTCCATATTTTTCTAGCACTTGTATAATCAGTCTTTTTAATTGTGGACATTCAAGTGATTGTGTAGTGGTGTTTCACTGTGGTTTTCATTTGCATTGCCTTAATGGTTCAGTCAGTCATTTCAGTTCAGTCGCTCAGTTGTGTCTGACTCTTTGTGACCCCACAAATTGCAGCACGCCAGGCCTCCCAATCCATCACCAACTCCCAGAATTCACTCAAACTCATGACCATCAATAGGTGATGCCATCCAGCCATCTCATCCTCTGTTCTTTTCCTATTTGGAACCAGTCTGTTGTTCCATGTCCAGTTCTAACTGTTGCTTCCTGACCTGCATATAGGTTTCTCAAGAGGCAGGTCAGGTGGTCTGGTATTCCCATCTCTTTCAGAATTTTCCACAGTTTATTGTGATCCACACAGTCAAAGGCTTTGGCATAGTCAATAAGGCAGAAATAGATGTTTTTCTGGAACTCTCTTGGTTTTTCGATGATCCAGCGGATGTTTGCAATTTGATCTCTGGTTCTTCTGCCTTTTCTAAAACCAGCTTGAGCATCAGGAAGTTCACAGTTCACGTACTGCTGAAGCCTGGCTTGGAGAATTTTGAGCGTTACTTTACTAGCGTGTGAGATGAGTGCAATTGTGCGGTAGTTTGAGCATTCTTTGGCATTGTCTTTCTTTGAGATTGGAATGAAAACTGATCTTTTCCAGTCCTGTGGCCACTGCTGAATTTTCCAAATTTGCTGACATATTGAGTGCAGTACTTCATTTAAATTATTTTTTTTCTTGTGCATATTAGACATTTATGTTTCTTTCTTTATAAAGTGTTAAATCTTTTGCATATTAAATTCATTTATCTTCTTATAGATGACTTTAAGATTCTTTATATATTCTGAATACGAGTCCTTTATCTAATAGGTATATTATGAGGATTTTCTCACATTCTATGGATTTTGACATTTTGTTTCCTTGAAGGTGTCTTTTGGAGAGTAGAAGATCAAAATTTGATGAAGTGCACTTTATTTTTTAAAAAATTATTAATGGTTCATATATTTCATGTCCTAAGAAATCTTTATCTATCCAAAGGTCATAAATATTTTCTTTTATGGCTTCTTCTAGGAATTGTAACATTTCAGCTTTTACATTTAAGCCCATGTTTAGTTTAAATTTAATTTTTGTTATTTTGTGAGGTTAGGTGGAATATTTATTTTTTCCATGTGTATTTGAAGTTGTTCCCTGCATCATTTATTGCAAAATCCATCCTTTCAATTTCTTTGATCTTTTGATTGAAAATAAAGTGACCATATGTATATGGGTATATTTCTGGCCTCCAAATATCTATACTTATGTCACTATGAAACTTATGTCACTCTTGATTATTATAGCTTTAAAGTAAGTATTAAAATCAGATAATATGACCCTTCCAACTTCATTCATTTTCAAGTTGATTTGCTATCCTAAGTTATTTGCGTTTCCATTTTAGAATTGGTACTTCCCTGGAAGTCCAGTGGCCAAGCCTACAGTCCCACTGCAGAGTGCACAGGTTCGATCCCTGGTCAGGGAACTCGGCATACCACTGCACAGCCAAAAAAAAAGAAAAAGTGGAAAAAATAAATTTTTGAATCATTTTGAGAACTTTCATAAAAATACAATGCTGAAATTTTTATTAGATTGAGTTGAGTATGGATTAGTTGGAGAAAATGTCATGTAACAATGCTAACTTTTTGGATCCAAGAACATAGTATGTTTTTCCATTTATTTATTTTTTTCTTTTTATTTATTTATTTATTTTATTTGCGTTTCCATTTTAGAATTGGTACTTCCCTGGAAGTCCAGTGGCCAAGCCTACAGTCCCACTGCAGAGTGCACAGGTTCGATCCCTGGTCAGGGAACTCGGCATACCACTGCACAGCCAAAAAAAAAGAAAAAGTGGAAAAAATAAATTTTTGAATCATTTTGAGAACTTTCATAAAAATACAATGCTGAAATTTTTATTAGATTGAGTTGAGTATGGATTAGTTGGAGAAAATGTCATGTAACAATGCTAACTTTTTGGATCCAAGAACATAGTATGTTTTTCCATTTATTTATTTTTTTCTTTTTATTTATTTATTTATTTCTTTAATTTTTATTTTTACTTTATTTTACTTTACAATACTGTATTGGTTTTGCCATACATTGACATGAATCTGTCTCAGGTGTACGTGAGTTCCCAATCCAGAACCTGGCCCCCGCCCTCCCACCCAATATCAATTCTCTGGATCATCCTCGTGCACCAGTCCCAAGTATCCTGTATCCTGTATCAAACATAGACTGGCGATTCATTTCTTACATGATAGTATACATGTTTCAGTGCCATTCTCCCAAATCCTCCCACCCTCTCCCTCTCCCTCAGAGTCCAAAAGTCCGTTCTATTCATGTGTGTCTCTTTTGCTGTCTCGCATACAGCGTTATCATTACCATGTTTCTAAATTCCATATATATGTGTTGGTATACTGTATTGGTGTTTTTCTTTCTGGCTTACTTCACTCTGTATAATCGGCTCCAGTTTCATCCACCTCATTAGAACTGATTCAAATGTATTCTTTTTAATGGCTGAGTAATACTCCATTATGCATATGTACCACAGCTTTCTTATCCATTCATCTGCTGATGGACAATTTAAGAATAATGATTACTTTATATTTTAAGGAAATAGGAATATTAGATTGAATTTCTAAATGTTAACTGCCAGTATATGAAAATAAAATTAATTTTATATATTGACCTTATATCCTATAAGCTTATGAGAACAACATATTCTAGTAGCTTTTAAAAAAATTCTCTGACATTTTCTACATACAGAATAATTTTGTCTGTGAGTACAGCCAATTTTACATCTTCCTTTCTGGTTTCTATGCATTTTATTTTATTTTTTTCTTGCTTTCTTTGCACTGGCTAGGATCACCAATATGATGATGGGTAGGAATGGTTAAAGTAAATATCATTGTATTTTTCCTGGTTCTAGGAGGAACCTCACTCTTTTACCATCAAGTATGAAGGTTTTTATTGTTTGTTTGTTTTTTGGTAGACCATTGTTATCAACTGAGGAAATTCACTTTTATTCCTAGTTTGGGGAAAAGCTTTTTAAAAATCTTGAATGAATATTAATATTTTCAAGTGATTTATAACATGATTTCTTTACTGATATGATGGATTATGTTAAGTTTCAAAGATTACTTATAACTGGGAAGGTTATGTATGCTAGTAATTAATTTTCTACAAAGAAATGCTTTGTGACATTTAATGATATCAAATTTCTTTAGTAAACTAAGAATTTGTTTCTTTTAGTGATGTGGTATGGTAAATTGACATTCAGTTGAGTAGGATTGCATGTGCAGTCATCTTGTATTGGACTGTTCTCTCTGTGAGGTAGCGCCGAATGGTTATTAGCTGTGTTTGGAACAGCAGCTGTTGGAGAGGAGTTGGGGACCCTCAGACTCAGCAGTGACACAGCCAGTGCCAGTAACTTTACTATTTTTGTGTCATCAGTAAGTGTGGTTGATATCCCCTGCTTTGCCTAAAGTGAATTTATCCATTTCAAATGTGATCACTTATATATGAAATATATAAATGTGCTCTGAAAAGCAGACAGTGTGACATTTCTATAGTACTTAACACGCTGCATCACACTCATGAGTAAAATGGTAGAAGAAAAGGTTGAGAGGTGACCAGAACAGGGGGAAGCACATCTGGGACTTCTCTTTTCAGTTGCAGTTGAAAGCCAAGTGGGTGTTTGCCTCTTGGCTCTTTCAGCCACCACCCCAACTGTGGGGTCACTTCTGGACAGCTGGCTTGGGGTAGACATAGACTGTGGGGTCACTTCTGGATAGCTGACTTGGGGTAGATATAGACTGTGGGGTCACTTCTGGACAGCTGACTTGGGGTAGACATAGACTGTGGGGTCACTTCTGGATGGCTGGCTTGGGGTAGATATAGTGACTACTCTTGTCATGTTTTAGCTGTCTCTTTTCTGTCCTTGAGTCCTGCTTATGATGATTGAGCTCTGGCTATATTTCTTTGTGACAAAATTCCTACCCTGAGTACATCTTGTGACTGTTTTCTCCTCATTTCCTCTTCCTGATAGTGTCCTTATAACTCAGCACCTGCAAATCTGTAGCCACAAACTCTTGCCCTCCTAAAATCCTTTTAAGTGTTTGATTCTAATTCTTCTTAGACTAGGAGCTTTCGTACAGGTTTCCATTGTGACACACAGACACACATTTTGTATAATTTCCCCATATGCACACATATCTGAAATAAGAATTTTACAAACTATTCTTACTTGTAAAATGTGTAAGGTACTCCATGCTTTCATTAAGTAACCAAGATTTGATTTAGATCACATAAAATTCAATCACTTGCCCTTAAAAAAGTACTTCTTTGACATTGCATGCAGGTTTAATCCTTAGGACTTAATTTTTTTTTGATAGAAGTAATTTTATAATTTGGTAGACATATAACATTAGAAAAAATTGCTTGTTTCCCTGGAGCTTATTCTGTTAGTATATTTGATGTCACTGGAGTGACCTTCAAGTTCAACTATTATCACAAATATTTAGAGGGTTTTTTCTTATGTAAACTTGAAAGCCAACAACCATTTCCAAAAAACAGTTGTGTTTTGACTAGTGCTTGGAGTTCATGTCTCTACTAATAGCAAATATGTTATTATTTTCATTAGGCAGCATACCAAATATATTTAGAAATTACAATTAAATACAGGCAATGCAAATCAATTAAGCAAGAGAAACATATTTTATGTAGTGTAACCTAATTTCTTATTACTGTTTATTTTTAGACCAGATTAAAAACAACTCTTTTAAACTCCAAAAATATCTACCCACCTTTCCAGATGCTGCTTGTCTTGCTCTGACTCCAGTGACTTTAGATTTAGTACTTCTCAGGCTTTATTAAATTTCTTTCACAGTAACTCACGCAGATTGTCCATTCACAACTTCCTCTGAAATTAAGAGAATCCACTTTTGTAGGAAAAATTCAGCTTCAAAAGTAAATGATGTATTCTTAACTCAATGAAAAAAAAAAAAAAGACTTATTTACCCAAATGTGTACTTTTTGGATGGAGGATGGGGGAGGGCGGTTGTTTGTAGGGTGAAAAAACAAATAATAAATGAAAGAGTTCCATTTTTTGGAAAAAGTTCCGAGGGATATTTTGGGTGTGTGTCCCTATAATGGGTTCTGTCTGTGAGCCCTCTAATAAATTTCACAGTTTCTTCACTGATTTAGTTTAAGTTGGGCCTTTTAATCTATTCTTCAAGCTTCTTAAACTCTTTTCCCTGTATTTTCTAATATTTGAGTCTCTGATCATTTTAATATCTACAGCTTCTATGAATTTGAATCTGCTGATTTCTATTCTTGGTTGGCCACTTTCCTTATGTGTTTTGTAATTTTTTGATTGTGAGCTCATGTTTTGAGAATCATATCTGGAGGGAACTTTTTTTAAATATAAATTTATTTATTTTAATTGGAGGTTAATTACTTTACAATATTGTATTGGTTTTGCCATACATGTATATCATATATAGAGGAAACTTTTGAGGCCTATTTTAAAATATATTCCTCCAGAGGAGATTTATATTAGCTTCTGCCAGATATCTGGAGGTGCTACCAGCTGAAACCTATTCAGTATTTTGATTAGGTTTTTTTTTTTTTTTGCCAACATATAGCATGAATTCTGGCTCTAAGTATGCCTATACAGATGCACACTTATGGTGAGAATCTCTTTAAGAGATTTTTTTTTTCCTGCTCTACTGAAAGAGAAGATTGAGACAAACAGATGGATATAGACCCAGTGTCTCTCTGCAGAATATTTCCTATTTAGTTTTATTTTCAATGTAATACCATTCATATTTAACTGATTTATACTAGGATCTCTGACCTGACCTTTTGTGATTTCAGGAACCATGTTTTATCTCCTGATAAACTAAGCACTTAACTACCAAGGACTGGGAGATGCCTCCAGAGTAAATGGACTTCCTAGTGCTCAGATACCTCTTTGGATCTGACTTTTATTTTTGGTTGCTGAGTAATTCGTTTATTTCCCTACCAGGTTAATCATATAACAGAAAAAACTTTTCATTTGTATTTTATTCAGCATTTTTGTGTATGCTGTACTAAGAAGGGCTTCTGTGGACATCTAAAGTGTAACTTGGCAGAAGTGGAAATTCCATGATGGTTTATTTTTGAAATGATGCTGGCGTAATTATCTATCCATCTGGAAGACGACAGGGCTGTACCACAGTGTCATACCATATACAAAAATAAATACAGCTTGATTAAATATCTAATTGTGAAACATAAAACAATTTAAATGTCAGAAGAAAATTTAGGGAAAAAAGATTTTTATGACTTTACAGTATGGAAGCTGTTTTAAATAAGACAGGAAATCCAACTGTTATAAAAGGAAAAGACATAATTGACTACATGGAAACTAAAATAAAAATGAATAATAAAAGATAACATAAGTGAAACCAAAGATAAATGAAATATGGTATAGAAATATTTGTATTATACATGACTAGAAAAAAAGGTAACTATTTAAAAACTAATGAGGCTCTGTGTGTGTGTGTGTGTGTGTGTGTATCCATGTACATGGCAAGAGAAAGTGAAAAGAGGGAGGAAAGAGAGTGTTAAATGAAAAAAAGGGGGGCAAAAACACATTTTACAGAAATTTTATAGAAGAAAATATTCAAAGTGGTCAAGTATTGAAAAGATGATCAAGTACGGAAAAAATAAATGCTGGGGAGATGTGAACTGAAGTAACATACCATTTTTTTCCACCCATTGGATTGGTAAAAGTTAAAGGAGGACGTTTTCAACTAAAAGTGCCAGACCCTTAGATAATATGTTAACCAATGAGGGAGTTCACAGCCTCAGCATGATAAGAAATCTGGAAACAGGTTCTTTCTTTGATTTGTTAACATACAGACTCAACAATGGCAACAGCTTACTTTCAGTTTTCTTTTCCTGAGAGTCTGTGAACATCATTATTGTTTACAGTATTATTACCTAACTTTCTGATACACTTATTGGGATGTTTTTTCCTCCTGCATATCTGTTTTTTCTAGCAAGGGAAATGTTGGGTTTTGCTACTAGCAATCTCAAGATTCAGAGAAAAGTGAAAAAACATGAGTGGCTCAATTTGAGTTGTGTAATAGAAACTGCCATGTTTAGCAGAAATAGCAAAGGTCTCTTTCCTTATTACCAGTTTAAAATGGATGTAAATTCATCTCCTTCTAACCCCAGGGAGGAGGCTTGGATTTATTACTTAGCAGAACAGGGGGAAAAAAAAAAAATAAAATAAAGATAAAACAACTTTAAAACAAACCCAAAACCTTATTTTTGGAAAGGTGCAGACATAGCCTAGCCATCACAGAGATTTTCCACCTGAGTTTCCATTGCCCGAGTGATACTCTCCAGCAGAAAAACTTAAAAAAAAAAAAAAATTGACCCAGATTAATAGTGTTCCCAGTGGTCTGCCAGAAGAAAGCTCAGACTCTCTGGAGAAAGGTAATTTAATACTATATCTCAGACACATACAAACACTTTTGCAAGGACATGAGAAGTACATAGTGAAGAGCAAGCACTCCAAGTTCACAGGGGTTCAAAATGACATGAGCAGGAGCCAGCGGAAGAGGGCACAAGGTTTCATATGTTGGCGTTATCAGACGATAATCATAGAGCACCCATTCTTCCAAGTTTAAAGAAGCAAAAGGAACTTTTAAAAGATTTCTTAGAGAATAGGAAATTGTAAAAAACAAATGGACTAGCAGATTTGAACAATAAAAGAAAACTTTTAAAAATTAAAAATACAATAACAAAAATTAGAAACTTAATGTATGGGTTTAACAACAATTGGTACACAGCGACTGAAGAGAGAATTAGGGATCTGAAATACAGGTCAGAAGAAACTATTTTGTATGCAGTAATATAGAGAATACATAATAGAAAATATGGAAGAGAGGATGATAATTAGAGGAAAGTGGGGGGCTTCCCTGGTGACTCAGACGGTAAAGTGTCTGCCTGCAGTGCGGGAGACCTGGGTTCGATTCCTGGGTTGGGAAGATCCCCTGGAGAAGGAAATGGCAATCCACTCCAGCACTCTTGCCTGGAAAATCCCATGGACGGAGGAGCCTGATAGGTTACAGTCCATAGGGTTGCAAAGAGTCGGACAGGACTGAGCGACTTCACTAGATAAGAAGGTTTGATATGTGCTTTGGTATACATATGTGTGATATATGTGCATTATACAATGCATATATTAAATTAAACTGTTGACATTTCTATTAGTAGCAGGTAAAATTAACTTCATGCAAAAAATATTACTAGAGTTAAAAAAGATCGCTTTTTAATGACTAAAATTTTAATTTACAAGGGATTCTTAATAAATTAAAATGTCCGTGTACTTAAAAATATGGTCTCAGAAATAGAGAAAATATTTACATATGTATAAGGAAAAATAGAGAAGTCCATGATCTCAGAAGGGGATTTTAATATAGCATTGTCTTGGTAATAGAGTAAATAGATTAAAAAAAAAACAGTGACACTACATGAGGCTGAAACAACATGATTTATGAACAACCTAACTTTTAGAAAATTATAACATAAATTATAATAGTCTTATGACATATCTGTAAGGAACATTTCAAAGCCCAAGAGGTTCTACCACAAAATTCCACTAAATTTCCAGGAATAGATAATTGTGTAATTATTACACAAACTCCTCCAAACCATGCACAAAGAGGAAACACTCCTTAACCCACTCTGTGCATAACTTTGATATCAAAACCCAACAAAGACAGTATGAAAAAAGAAATAGAAAGTCATTCTCATCTATGAACATTATATGCAAATACCCCAGGCTTCCCTGGTGTCTCAGACAGTAAAGAATCCACCTGCAATGTGGGAGACCTGGGTTTGATCCTTGGGTTGGGAAGATTCCCTGGAGAATGGCATGGCAACCCACACCAGTATTCTTGCTGGAGAATCCCCATGGACAGGAGGCTGGTGAGCTATAGTCCATGGGGTCTCAGAGTCAGACAGGACTGAGCGACTAACAGCACAATACATGCAAATATCCCAACTTTAACCTGTAACAATACAGGAAAAGGGATTCTGGGAAAAACAGTACAAGGACTGCTGCTGCTAAGTCACTTCAGTCGTGTCCGACTCTGTGTGACCCCGTAGACGGCAGCCAACCAGGCTCCCCCGTCCCTGGGATTCTCCAAGCAAGAGTACTGGAGTGGGTTGCCATTTCCTTCTCCAATGCATAAAGTGAGAAGTGAAAGTGAAGTCGCTCAGTCGTGTCCGACTGTTAGCGACCCCATGGACTGAGCCCACCAGGCTCCTCCGTCCATGGGATTTTCCAGGTAAATGATTATTCCCCAAATCAGGGTAATGATACCCTGGGGGATGGGAAAGGACTTGGTCATGTGAGTTATCTCTTGAGTGGGGAACAGGGAAGGGATAATGGGGCCAGAGATGTATGGGGATTTATAATTATATGCTGTATGTATATATTATAGGCACTTTTCTGTGTGTTTGTTATATTTCACAACAAAAGAGCAAAACATCAAGTTTCAAAGTAACTTTTGACAATGGGTGAATTTATAAAACGTACACATTTTCTTAACGTGGAGTTGATATTGGAAAACTACCAGGTTAAGGACATTATTCAATTCTTTCCTTATAAATTTTTATGCTGTCTGTTTTGCTGCACATGTGTGCCGTTTCTAATGGAAAAAATCTAATGGCTCAAAGTTTACGAAGGCTATAAGTATTTCAAAGACATCTAGGTTCCTCCGATACCCATTTAGTAGCAGAACCTAGACTTAGATGGGTGTGTAGCTGTTTGCTTAACTGACAGTATTTTGAGCTACTCTTAATGGTAAGTGTGGCCACATGACTAAGTTCTGGCTAAGTTATGGCAGCGTTTTGGAGAACTTCTGAAAAGACTCATTTATAACACAACAGACACCTTATTATGCCATCTTGCATCATGCTGCCTGGAGGTAAAGGGTGAAATATAGGAGCTTGCTTGTACCATGAGGATAATGACTACACCACAGGAATGGAGATGGGAGATAATAGGAGCCTGACCAAAAACTTCATGGAGCCAACCTGCTAGCATTGGACTCTTGTTATTTAGTCTTGTGACCCCAAGAACTGTAGCCCGCCATGCTCCCCAGTCCATGGCATTCTCCAAGCAAGAATACTGGAGTGGGTAGCCATTCCCTTCTCCAGGGGATCTTCCCACCCAGGAAACCTTCCTGCCTTGCAAGTGGGTTTGTTTACTGATGAGCCACCAGGGAGGCCCAAACATTGAACTACCCATCTTCAAATTTCTTGTACATGAAGAGAAAAGGAAACTTCTGTATAGTTTCCTCTGTCGTTACTAGCTAAACTCAGTTTCAATGAATATAGAAACAGCAAAACAAGTCATCCAGAGTTCTACCTACTTATGGGTTGTATTTGACCTACAGATAGCTTTCATTTGATGTATATAGTTTCTGGGGGAAAAGTGAATTTCTTTATAATGTTAAACATTGAATCGTAATATAAAAATATAGATATCTGGCTTATCTTGGGGCTTCCCTGATAGTTCAGTTGGTAAAGAATCCACCTGCAATGCAAGAGACTCTGGTTCAATTCCTGGTTTGGGAAGATATACTGGAGATGGGATAGGCTACCCACTCCAGTATTCTTGGGCTTTCCTTGTGGCTCAGCTGGTAAAGAATCTGCCTGCAATGCATGAGACCTGGGTACGATCCCTAGGTTGGGAAGATCCCATGGAGAAAGGAAAGGTTACCCACTCCAGTATTCTGGCCTAGAGAATTCCATGGACTAAAAATCAGATTTGGCATTCTTGAAGTCTCCCTCTTGGTATCAGATGGCTGAAGCAGAAGTGACTGACTTCCTTATTGGGCATGAGCTTTCCTTGCGCATTCATTCACTTGTTCGGTACTTATTGAGCTTATATACTGGTAACCTTGGGCTTCCCTGGTGGCTCAGATGGTAAGGGATCTGCCGGCAATGAGAGAGACATTGGTTCGATCTCAGGGTTGGGAAGATTCCCTGGAAGAGTGCATGGCAACCCACTCCAGTATTCTTGCCTGGAGAATCCCCATGAGAGTTGGATGAGCCTGAGCAACTTTCACTTTCAGAGTTCCTACTTTCAGTAGTTTAGTATATTTTCTATTTTAATATAGTTGAGTTATTCTGTTTAATACAATTTTATGTCTGGCTTTCTTTTCTTGTTATTAAAACATGTCTTTTCCTACGTGAAGGAGTCATATTTTGTTGCTTGTTTCTTTTATAGCTGTGTTACATTGTAATTTGTAGCAGAAATGATTTTTGGTGACTGTAGGTGACATCAGAAGATGCTCAGAGAAATAGTGGTGATGTCAAATAGCATCAAGAGCACACTAAAACTGTCATGAAAATTCATCCAGGATAAGGTCAGGAAACCTAGGCGAGAGAAACCTGTTATTTATACTGTTAATTTTTATAAGACTTGCTATTTAGTTTATGCTTGCACTAATTACCAACCTTCATATGGAAATAGACTATTCAGCAAAGCATTCAAGTTCTGAGTGTCTTTGTTTCTATTTTGCTACCAAAACATACAGTGCTTTAAAGGGTAAGTGTAATAAGAATTTCTGATTTTTCCTTTTGGAGTTCAGTACACTATTTTAATACTATTGTATTTTTGACTAATTTCAATAATTAGTTTCAATACAGAAAATATGTGCACAACTTTAAAATATGAGTACTTTCTTAACCTCAGTACAGTTTTCACCTTCCTGTTCTCAGCTGTGTAAAGAAAAAAAGAGCAATTTGTTATTTATATAACCTAGGGTGGATGGACAATGCACATTGATTAGGTGCATGTCTAAATTAGACTTATTGAAACCAAACTGAAGGATTACATTTGAAGGAAGATAAAGTGCCAAAACATTAGAATTGAATGTATCAAAACTTAGTAAGTTTAAAGCATGTTATAATTATAAAATTTTGCAGACTCAGATACCAAGTATTATTCTTTGGGGAGTTGAAAAGTCTCCTTATTTTAATTCCTTTAAAGAAACCCATTGATGTCTCTTAACCTTTATGGTTTTCTATTTTAAACGTAAATTCATAGCTCTAGGCAGTGTGAGGTGACAGGACATGCTGAGAAATACTCATGGGACCCCTTGTGGAATTGTTCTGCCATCACATCAACAAATCCATTTGTAGCTCATTCTCTGAGGACTCACCCACACCTGACAGGTGTGCCATACAGGCATATTTTTTTCCCCATAAACTGAAAGATGCTATAATTTTTGCATTTTGGAAAGCATCTGAAATGTAAGCATACAAAAAGTCAAACTTGCACTCTAAGAGATTAATATAGGAAGCATTCTTGTCTCAAGGAACAAGTACACTGATTTTAATTATGAAATTTTGTTCCTAGGGGTATAATAGGAAACTGAAAGTGAAATTTATAAGCAATCCTAAATTGAGGATTTTACACTATATAAGCCATACTCTTCTCAATTATGTAAATACTATTACCTGTTTATTGAAATACTTTTGAGGGTCATTATAATATACAGTCATTGAACTGACTGAAAATATCATTATCTCAATGTCATTGCTTTCAAGTGAACACGCTGCTCTATGTGAATGTGTTATCTGTTCAGTTCAGTCAGCAGTCATATCTGACTTGGCGACCCCATGAACCACAGCACACTAGGCCTCCCTGTCCAACATCAACTCCTGGAGTTCACCCAAACTCAAGTTCATTGAGTCGGTGATGCCATCTAACCATCTCATCCTCTGTTGTCCCCTTCTCCTTCTGCCTTTGTGTTATCTGTAGGAGTAATTATATTAGCTGGAACTTTAAGACAGAGAAGTGTAACTTTTCCTTTACCATCGATATTTTAAGTGCTTTCTCTGAACAATGCTCTCAGCTATGAGATTGCATGCAGTTTCCAAGGAACCTGCATTTTTTCTTATGGAAAAGATTGATTAAAAAAAAAAAAACCCTAACCTATTCCTTGAGTAATTACTATCTAATTTCTTTATAGAAATGTACCATTGAAGAATGAAAGTGAAAGTAAAAGTGAAGTGCTAGTTGTTCAATTGTGTCTGACACTTTGTGACGCCATGGACTGTAGCCTGCCAGGTTTCTCTGTCCATGGAATTCTCCAGGCAAGAACACTGGAGTGGGTCGCCATTTCCTTCTCCAGGGGATCTTCCTGACCCAGGGATCAAACTCAGTCTCAGTCATTGCAGACAGGTTCTTTACTGCCTGAGCCACCAGGGAAGCCTCATTTAAGAGTCCTCAGTTCAGTTCAGTCGCTCAGTTGTGTCTGACTCTTTGTGACTCCATGGACTGTAGCACGCCAGGTCTCTCTGTCCATCACCAACTCCCAGAGCTGCCCAAACTCATGTCCATCGAGTTGGTGATGCCATCCAACCATCTTATCCTCTGTCATCCCATCTCCTCCTGCCTTCAGTCTTTCCCAGCATCAGAGTCTTTTTCAGTGAGTCCTTTGCATCAGGTGGCCAAAGCACTGGAATTTCAGCTTCAGCATCAGTCCTTCCAATGAATATTCAGGACTGATTTCCTTTAGGGTTGACTGGTTTGATCTCCTTGCAGTCCAAAGGATTCTCAAGAGTCTTCTCCAACACCACAGTTCAAAAGCATCAATTCTTCGACACTTAGCATTCTTTATAGTCCAACTCTCACATCCATATGTGACTACTGGAAAAACCACAGCTTTGACTAGAATAGAATAGACTAGAATAGTAGTATAATACACACTACTATATATAAAATAGATAATCAATAAGGATCTACTATATTAACACAGGGAACTCTACTCAATACTCTCTAATAACCTATAATGGAAAAAGAATCTGAAAAAAAGATGGATATATGAATATATAACTAAATCACTTTTCTCTACACCTGAAACTAACTTTGTAAATCAAACTTTGTAACAAAATTTTGTAAATCAAATATATTCTAATATAAAATGAATAAATAAAAGAATATGTGTTTTGATGACAGATTAATAAACTAACCCTGGTACATGCCCTGAAATGAAGAAAAACTGTGAAACCAATTTAAATTCTTCTACATTGTATTAGTCTCACCTCTGCTTGAGTCAAAGTTCTTCCTACCCCTGATACCAAAGGTTATATTCTTCATTCTTCAATCTAATATTCCTATTTCCTTAAAATATAAAGTAATTATTATTCTTAAATTCAGGTGCTGGTGGACAAAAGATTTGAAGCTTCTCAGTTTTCCTCCCAGAAAACTGGGAGGACAAGGAGAACTAGCCAGGAAATATTTTAATGTGTGGAGCTCCCTGTCTGTTCCACACTCATGAAATCAGGCCATACCTGTAGAACATGTATGCGGATAGCAATTTACAGATTGAGCACCAAATGATGAATGGCCTGTTGATACCTCATCTGATTTGGTCAAAAGGCAGAAATCATTCTCCTATTATTTGTCACTGTCAAAGGTTCAGTTGAATCTCTAGAGCAGAAAATATTCTGCCATTGTTCACCTACTTGAGGTTCACATTTATCAGAAACAACCTGTTTGACATGATGATTCTCTCTGTGAAGAAGGGGGACTATATAATGCCCCCTATAGTGGAGCAGATTGGAGGAATCTAACCAAATTAACTTCTAATTGGATTTTTCCTGATAACATTTATAAGAGTCACTGTGAAGAAGTAGGAGGCTAGGACAAGCTTTGGTGATGGTGGTGGTGGAGGGACCCTGTAATCGGGAGTAAAAAATTACATTGACGTGTCAGACAAATAAAACTAGTGTTTGCGATGTCATTCCTTTGACCCATTCTATTTCCCATGTGTGTACTTCACACATATAAGTTTACTTACATATTCTTTATATTAGACTGATTCATCATGAATGGAACTCTTCATTATGATCTTTTAATCCCCCATATCCCTTGCTCCTATAAAGTTTTCTCCATAGTTTTGCCTGCAGACCTGGCCTGCCCTGCTGCAGTCCATAGGGTCACGAAGAGTCGGACGCGACTTGGTGGCTGAATGACGACAAAGTTGTTTTGGAATTGCACCCTAGCTGGGTCATGTATCCTTAGCAGATTTTAAACTACACAAAGATGTGGAGTCTGCCCAAACTTCCTGCCTCCAACCCCACAGCTGTTCTCAGAGGAATATTATACAATACACACCAATCCTTTTGGTTCCAGGTTTTGAACCAATGTAGTAAAGCAACAAGAAATAAATTAGACATGTACTTTCATTACAATCAAGCAAATATTTGAAATAATGCTACCCATATTTAAAGGAGCTTTGAAATGGCAGGTAATGTAGGTTAATCATGAAGATTTAAGAGATTTCTCATTTCTTAACATGTCATTCTGTTTTTGACAAAAGAAATGATTCCTGTTGAGCTAATTAACAAGGTAGCTTTGAATACTTAAAGGTATTATCTTAAAGCTGCTTGCTATAGCAACTTTTGGGAAGGAAGCACTAACCTTGAAATGGTTCATAAAAACTCACGTTGTCTGGATGAAGGCCTCTGTTTTCTTTGCGCAAATGTGTTTTTAAACAGCTGTCCAGTCCATACATATCTTTTCAGTCACTATATCTTCATTTTTCTATACATCTCTCCATTATAATATCTTAGTTTCTATTCAGTTGAATGTCATTCACATACAGTCAAGAAATATACCTTTAAGTTGAACATAAATATACTACAGACTTTTGTGCCTGTGGTCAGTACGAGTTATTTGAAGCAATTGATCAAGTCCACATCTCTGCCTAGTTCTAAGGCATCTGCTCCTCATAGCATGTACTAAGGAAATGCAAATTAATTGATATGAAGGTCACATAAATCTCATACACATCAATAATTTTTCATACTTTTAATAAACAAACAGAAAAGGTCAGCAGGGGAGGAAACATGGAGACTATCCTCACATTTTGTCATCTTTTTCTTTTAATCTTGAGGAGTTTGTTTCCCTAAAGCCAGAAATAGGAGATGGTGAGGAGGTCAAGAAAACTGTCCTGGGAGAAGCTGAGGTGTCTAAACTGGCTCTGGACTTTATCTGAGCATTGGTAATCACCACTGCTTTCAACATCACCAGTTTCACGCTTTTTTTCCTCTAGGGAAAGTTGTAAATTCACAAAGATTTAAAAAATTTCTCCTTTTCTTTCCTCCTTCCTTCCTTTCTTCTTTTTTTTTCCTCTTTCTTTTTTCTTTTCCCCCTTAGTCTTTGTTCTTTAGTTGCTAAGTCGTGTTCAACTCTTTGCGACCCCATGGACTGTAGCCTGCCAGGCTCCTCTGTCTATGGAATTTTCCAGATGAGAATACTGAAGTCAGTTACCATTTCCTTCTCCATTTTTGGTATCACTTAGCTTCTTACAGGGGCTTCCTAGGTGGCTCAGTGGGCAAAGAATTGGCCTGGAATGCAGGAGACATCGGAGACGCCAGTTTGTTCCTGGTGTCCAGGAAAATCTCTTGAAGGAGGGCATGGCATGGAGTAGGTACTCCAGTATTCTTACCTGGAGAATCCCATGGACAGAGGATCCTGGAGGGCTACAGTCCATGGGCTTACAAAGAGTTGGACACAACTGAATCGACAGAGCACGCCCGAACACACCTTCTTACAATCTTTTAACTTCTGCATGGTTCCCTCTAGCTGTGCAGAATCTCCCACCTCATACATGCCCTTCTTCCTGCCCTATCTGTACTTCCTTCCCTTGCTTTGTCTTGGTTTAACGTATTGCAGAACTTATATAGCAGAGACTTTTGTAAGCTAAGCACTCACCCATCTGGGCTAGTACCTGTCTCATTTTCCCATCTTCTTCTATTTAGTTTACTAGGGAGTGAAATAACTAGAATTAGCAATGCAACACTCCCAGAACTCACTTTTGGGATTAATATATACCCCACCATGGAGCTATTATTCCGTGGAGAAATCATCTCAGTTGACGTGGTCTGAGAAATTAGAAATTGTCAAACAGGAGTTCTCCTATGATCAAGACTGGAAAACCTGCTAGAAAAATTAATAGGCTCATCCAGGATAACTTACTAAAATGTATTCTAACCATGACTTCTTCTACCATGACTCATTGGGTATAGACTACAGTTTTCTTCATTTGTCCCTTGTAGAGATTACAATCAGCATTTGGTTTAGAAGATAGTTTTACAAATGTTTGCCTTAAAAATTGCTCAGTGCTTAGGGAGCTGTCCGGATGGTGTTGCTAGCCTTTTTCTAGCCAAGTCATCTTTTTTTCTTACTAACTCATATCAGTAAATTTGTTCACAGAAGTAGAAACATTGCCCATCTGTAATTAACATCCCTGAGTGCAGTAGCCATCACCAGAGAAGAGCACCTTTATAGATATTGTGCTATTTTCAGGCTTGCTGACCTTTTGCCTCTTTATTGGTTGCTATAGTGATGATCTGAGCTCTGCTTAATAGAGCTTTACTAAAATGAAAGCAATCAATAAGCTTTTAACTATAATGTTTATATTGATAGTTCCTAGTAACATGTATCAAAATAAAATTTATCCATATAAATGTATCCAATAGTGAAATTTTATTTTTTAAAATCATGTGTCAGTACATGTTTATGTAAATTGCAAATTATTAAGTGCATTCTGTGGCTTTCTTAGAATTCTTGAAATACTTCTGTGAGGACATAAAAATATGGATGCAACTTGAAATGTAGATTTGAAAGACTATTTTGAAGTGGACAATTTTTCATAACAGCAAACTTTTGAAGTTTCAGCTTCCATGGTTGATAGTTTCTTAATCAAAGTCAAGTCTGAGAACTCTTTTAGCACCTTGTCCAAAGCCCATTCAAGGCCAAGCTGTCCTTCTATGCACCTGTACAACTTCTAATAATTTCAGAGGAACCCTGTGACACTCAGAACAGTTTGATCTGCCAAAATTCACCTGGCAAAGTAAATAGAAGAGCATGAAATATGCTTCCAAAGCTCACTTAATAGTTTTAAATCTTTTATTCATTAGTAGTAGATAGACTACTATTTTTAGGATTATAGTGAAACTTTTGTGAACACATTTTTGAGGATTTTATTTTTCCTTTAGAATTAAATAATATTTATTTTTGAATTATGTCCTCATATTCTGATTAACATGTTGTAAGTGAAATTCAAGTACATTTAATATAATAAGCTCTCTTGGATTGGCATTGCAAAGAAGAAAGTCTGAGAAATGAGTTAGTTCTTCCTCTCATAAAGAACTAGCATATGTGCTTTGGAAGGAATTTGATAATAAGTAAATGAACATATGACGATCCAGATAGTTATAAGATTCAGGAAGTTAAATAAAACAGGAGAAAGGTATAGAGAATACACAAGCAATAAGAAGGAGATTCTATTTTAGATAGAGCTGTCAGCCAAAACCATCATCTCCTGCCTCAATTATTGCATCAGGTTTCTAATTGGGCTGTAGGTATTTTCCCAGTAAGCATCTTTATAGCAAACATTTTTGCAGCAAACAGTTTTTGTCATTAACTAATTGGCCTCAAGGCAATTTTGCTGTAGGAGATGAAATAACTGGTTGACACTTTGGTTTGATAGTCTGGTTTCATTTCTCCATTGATGGAGTGCCCTCATTTTTATATTACATGAATGTTAGCTGTCATAATGGCCTATAGAGAGATGAGTAGATGTTGGTGATCTTAAAACACTGGATGATAACAATTACTGAAATGTGAAATAAGAGAAGGTAAAGCCAAATTGTGTACGATACTAGAAAATGATAACATTGGTTTTCAAATCCTTCGGTGACTTGAAGGTGCAGAGTTGATCCCACATTTTCCATGCAACTTTGGAATGTCTGTCAGTGGACATGGACTATCAACATGTGACATATCTATCAACATGTGACAGTTTGCCAAGAACAAACAGCATAGAGGCTTTCACAAAGCAATATAAAACTCAGTTACAAATATACACCCTAATATTTGGAAACTGATACCTCTCTTTCTCTTCTTTTTTAAACTTCTTATTATTTTTTGGCTGTGGTGGGTATTTGTTGCTGCATGTGGTCTTTCTCTTAATTGCCGCGAGCAGGGGCTATTCTCTAGTTGCGGTGCATGGGCTTCTTATTGTGGTGGTTTCTCTTGTTGCAGAGCACAGGCTCTAGGGTGCGCAGGCTTCAGTAGCTGCAGCACATGGGATCCGCAGTTGTGGTTTCCGGGCTCTAGAGGGCGGGCTACGGAGAAGGCAATGGCACCCCACTCCAGTACTCTTGCCTGGAAAATCCCATGGATGGAGGAGCCTGGTGGGCTGCAGTCCATGGGGTCGCTGAGGGTCGGACACGACTGAGCGACTTCACTTTCACTTTTCACTTTCATGCACTGGAGAAGGAAATGGCAACCCACTCCAGTGTTCTTGCCTGGAGAATCCAGGGACGGGGAAGCCTGGTGGGCTGCCATCTCTGGGGTCACACAGAGTTGGACACGACTGAAGTGACTTATCAGAGGGCTGACTCAGTAGTTGTGGCACAGGGGCTTAGTTGCTCCTCAGAAGTGGGATCTTCCTGGATCAGGGATTGAACTGGTGTCCCTTGCATTGCAAGGCAGACTCTTAACCATTGGACTATCAGGGAAGCCCTGGTACCTCTCTTAAGGAAGGAATACATTTTAGTGAAAAAGTGTTAACACTAAATGAGGAGATGAATTGACAAGCCTATATATATATATATAAAAATATATATATATATATATGTAAAATACTATGACGGAGAGGGCAATGGCACCCCACTCCAGTACTCTTGCCTGGAAAATCCCATGGGCAGAGGAGCCTGCTAGGCTGCAGTCCATGGGGTCGCTAAGAGTCGGACATGACTGAGCGACTTCACTTTTACTTCTCACTTTCATGCATTGGAGAAGGAAATGGCAACCCACTCCAGTGTTCTTGCCTGGAGAATCTCAGGGACGGGGGAGCCTGGTGGGCTACCGTCTATGGGGTCGCACAGGGTCGGACACGACTGAAGCGACTTAGCAGCAGCAGCAGCAAAATACTATGAACAAAAGACTTGGAAGACAGGTTCTTAGGTACAACTCACTAAATAAAATGTTATTTATGCAATATCACCATGAACCTTTACACATTTTAAATATATTCAAATATTTCATATTTAACTATAAAATGTTTAAAATTTTATTCATTTTCACATTTCATTATTTGCTTTTTTAAAAAAATGTTTATTTATTTATTTTTTGGCAATGCCGAATAGCATATGGGATCTTAGTTCTCCAGCCAGGGATTAAACTCATGCTCCATACATTGGAAGCACGGAGTCTTAACCACTGGACGGCCAGGGAAGTCCCTCATTGTTTCCTTTTTAATGTCACCCTTTTATTTTTCGTTATTTTATTTTTTACAGCAAAACTGCCTTATGGTCAACTAGTTATTCAGCAAAAATATTTGTTGCAAAAATGCTTACATTGAAAATACCAGACACTTTGTAATTGGTTTCTTAGCTTTTACTTTCATGCCCCTAGCATCTGTTCATACAGCAGCCACTCAGAATATAAGTAGATTCTATTTTTGTCTGTTCAAAACCCTGCGACAGCTTCTACTTGGAATAAAATTCAGAGTCCTTTTAGCCTGCAAGAGCCCACATGATCGCTTTCTCTTTGACCTCATTGACCCCATTTCCTTTCACCTTTCTCCTTGTTTACTGCGCTCCAGGCAAAGATTATTCCTGAACATGCCCAGTAGGTCTCTGCCTCAGAGCCCCTTGTTACATTTGATTTCCTTCTGCTGAGAACAGGCTTCCTGGAGCTACGGAGCTACTTCCCTTATTGCTCCCTGATACCTCCCCGGAATGGCCTTCTGTGACCAGTGTGTCTACAAGGAGCATCCCACCATCAGTCTGTCTCTTTGCTCGACTTTATTTTCTTCGACTTACGGTCTCTTGCTTTTGTATCACATTTCCGTCCATGGGTGAAGTGAAGTCGCTCAGTCGTATCCGACTTTTTGCGACCCATGGACTGTAGCCTATCAGGCCCCTCCGTCCATGGGACTTTCCAGGCAAGAGTGCTGGAGTGGATTACAATTATCTTCTCCAGGAGATCTTCCCGAGCCAGGAATCGAACCCGGGTCTTCCACATTGTAGGCAGACGCTTTACCGTCTGAGCCACCAGGGAAGCCCTTGCTTTTATATCACGTTTCCGTCCGTGGGTATGTGAGAGAATAAATCACCATGGAGCAAGCGTTTGGGCTCTCTCGCTCGCTGCCCTATCTCCGGCCCCTGGAATAGTGGCAACGTGTGTAAGAGCTCAGTGGTCATCTGTGGCAGAAAGGAACGAACATGCCTTAAGGAGGGATGACTGAAACATGGGGAGAAAATAGCCATGAAATGTTAAATGGTTTGGAGGCTTTGAAAAGGATCCTGGATGCTAGTGCTTTCCACGATCCTGATACCGTCTCCCACTGTCACCTGACAGAACCTAACCGCAGTTGCATCCTAACTCAACTCTCTGTCCCCGCCTTCGCTTTTTACCACAGAAACTCTTTACCAACTAGCATGAGTGAATATTGTGTAGCTGCACATTATAGATATGATTTTTGGTGACTGTATTTCCAGTTATAAAATACTTAACATGGATTGACTTATGGTCATGTTCTTTCTTTTCTTAATTGAAGCATCACCAAATGCCCCAAAGCTTGGACCCATGGAGCTGACCATTGTTATTACTGTGCCAGTTTTCCTCCTGTCCGTAGCTTCAGTGCTGACAGTATGGGCATGCCAAGCTCGACAGTGCACCTACAGAAAGAAAAAGAGATCGAATGTGGAGGAGCCCCTCTCTGAATGCAATCTGGTAAATGCTGGGAAAACTCTAAAAGATCTGATTTACGATGTGACTGCCTCTGGATCTGGCTCTGGTATGTGCCTGTTGTTTATTTTTTCAGTAAGAAAAACTCTTATTTAAAAATAAATCCCTTTTTTTTCTTAAAATTTTTTTATTGTGGTAAGTCACATACAGCACACTATTTTAACTATATTTAAGTGTAGAGTTCAGTGGCGCTAACAACATTCACATTGTTGTACAACTCTCGCCATCTTCCCATCTTCTGAAATTTTCACCTTCCTAAGCTGAACTGAACTGAACTGAAGCTGAAGCTGTGTCTCCATTAAACACTAACTCTCCATCCCCTCCCCCATCTCTCTCCCATCCCCCATCCCCTGGCATCTACCTATGTACGACTTTGAGTCTTCTAGGTACCTCACTTTTTAACAAAAAGGGGGCCCAAATATTATTAATTCCATTGTTTAAAATACTTGATATGGTACATGGTAAATTCTGGCATAGAAACTTTCAGGATTTGATGGAGAGTAAAAACTGTCCTGGCCTAAAGAATTAAATCTTCTCAATTGCTTTTTGTGCCTTTAGGTATTCAGATTCTCATTTTCACATGCTTTCAGAATTTATTTCTGAAACAGGAGTTTCTTTTCTCAGCCCTCTGCCACATTCTGGTTAGTAATAATAGTTGTTGCTGTCTTGGTAATGTTTCAGGGGCACAAAAGAGTTATAGGGCTTAAGCACTGAATTCTGGGGAAAGGATATTAGTTATGCAAAGTAATGTCTTTGCTTGTGATTATGAAGGTCTTTGGAATCTGTAATCAACCCCTGGGATGTGTGTGTGTGTGTGTGTGTGTGTGTGTGTGTGAAATTAATAGGGAGCTGACCTGAAATTCAAATCAAGAATATGTTCTTAAAGCTTAGAAACAGAAGACAAAAGGGAAGAGTACAGCATTCCTGTGTTGGCTGCTGCTGCTGCTAAGGTTTTATGATAACTCTTTCCCTCTTTAATGGAACTTCAGAACCCCTGATGAAGCTGTTCAAAATACCAGGCTGTGTTTTGGCTTAAATGAGCCTTTCTCATAGCACAAAGCATCCGAGGGCTTTTTGGGTTTCGGGTAACAGAGCAGCTTCTCCCCAGTAATCACAAACTCCCTAAGATGGCAGAGGACTCCCAGCTATCATGTATATTTCAGCACATGGTGCTGCAGAAACACGAACTAGGGTGAGCCTCAGTGGCCCAGTTTGGTCATTCCTGCTTTGGAAAGATCATTAAGGATGATTACCCCAAACAGATTTTGAAAACCTCCCTGCCCATGGCCTTTAGGAGCATCCAGGCAGGCACAATTAACAAGGGCAGATGACAGAGGAGTGGGCAGCTTCTGTATGGGCATCCATATTTAACACAAAGCAGCTTTGGACTCAGAAGTATTTATCAGAAAAGAGACCTAATTATACCATCCAGAAAGCCCAAGTAGTTCCTGGCTCTGGGGGCATGATCACTTGCTGACTGACCAAAGCCTCCGTGTTTACACCACTGCGCAGATCAGGAGACATGTTTTCAAAAGAGGAATATTGAAAAGAATATCACCAAACTGTGAAGTTTGTAAAAGAAATCCAAATTACGTTGCTGTATAGGAAGATGGCACTTTTTATTTTCTTTCTTTCTTTTAACCATTTATCATTTATTTCTTCTTCTTCTTATTTTTTTACTTTACAATATTATATTGGTTTTGCCATACATCAACATGAATCCACCACGGGTGTACACATGTTCCCCATCGTGAAGCCCCCTCCCACCTTCCTCCCCGTACCATACCTCTGGGTCATCCCAATGCATCAGCCCCAAGCGTCCTGTATCCTGCATCGAACCTGGACTGGTGATTCGTTTCTTATATGATATTATACATGTTTCAATGCCATTCTCCCAAATCATCCCACCCTCTCCCTCTCCCACAGAGTCCAAAAGACTGTTTTATACATCTGTGTCTCTTTTGCTCTCTCACATACAGGGTTATCATTACCATCTTTCTAAATTCCATATATATGTGTTGGTATACTGTATTGGTGTTTTGCTTTCTGGCTTACTTCATCCTGTATAATAGGCTCCAGTTTCATCTACCTCATTAGAACTAATTCAAATGTATTCTTTTTAATGGCTGAATAATACTCCATTGTGCATATGTACCACAGATTTCTTATCCATTCATCTGCTGATGGACATCTAGGTTGCTTCCATGTCCTGGCTATTATAAAACAGTGCTGTGATGAACATTATCCTCAATGGTGAAAAGTTGAAAGCATTTCCCCTAAAGTCACTTTTTCTTTAAAAGTAAAACCTGTTAGGATTTAATACTCTTTCTTCCTTGAGTGTTACATTCTGGGGCCACTGGGCCTTAATTTCTTGAGCCCTGGAGATGTTCTAGGTTCAGAATATCGGCCCAGAAAGCTCTGATTTGTGCCAACTTGCTTGAAATCTTGTATAATTTCTGAAATGTTTAAGTGATTAAATAGCCATCTATTTCATCCCCACCAAAACATTTCAGTTCATATGAAGATGTAAAGCAGAAATATATGTTTTGGAGCTACTCCTATTTTTAGAAATAGTTTCTTTATTTTCCTGTATATGGCTGTAGTGGGTCTTTGTTGCTGTGAGGGCTTTTCTTAGTTGAGGTGTGGGCTTCTCATTGCTGTAGCTTCTCTTCTGGCGGAGCTCAGTCTCCAGGGTGCACGTGTACTTGCAGCCTGTAGGTTCAGTAGTTGCAGGTTCTGGGCTCTGGAACATAGGCTCAATAGTTGTGGCTTATATATTTAGTTTCTCTTTGGCAGTGGGATCTTCCTGGACTAGGAATTGAACCCGTGTCTCCTGCATTGGCAGGCAGATCCTTTGCCACTGAGCCAACAGGGAAGCCCTGGAACTACTTCTTGAATATGTTTAAGATGATCAAGGATTTCCCTTTCTAATAAAAGTAATGGAGATTTTTATAACTAGAAGCTGTGTATTTAAGAAAGTATTCATGAGCCAGGGCATAAAAATCAGAAATTAAGTTTTTTGGTATTTTTGTTCATCTTGAAACCTAAGTCTAAACTTAACTAATTGCTGGACCCTTTCTTTAGATTATTCTAAGTTCTTTCTTAAAAGAAAGCTGAAAATGTACCCAGACATGGATGATTTTTTTAATGATCAACTTAAAAGTGTTCTAGGCATTTTTCTCCAAAGCCAGTGGCATATGTTTGGCAGTAACCACTGGATGACAGGAATGGATGGCTATATTGCCTTGGATCACCAGGGAGAATATATCCATGTGTAGCAAGGCTTCTGTCACAAAAGCTCACCAATCGGAAGGAAATTAGGCATTTTCTTTCCCCTCTGCTTCTCTTTCCTGGCCAGTGACTTTAAACAAGAAGCAACTTTGTCAGGTGTTGAGAGACAAAAATTGTGAAGCATATCCCAACCTGGTCAGGGACAAATTTCAAAGCAATACAATGCCTGCAAGAGAGGAGAACCGACTGAGGTTTGACTGCACTGTCTTTGAGAGATGATGGTGTTTCAGGTGGCTTCAAAGAGGCTGGGTTTCTGTTGTGATATTACACTCCTGATAAATGATGTTTCTATCAGACAGGCCTCAGTTTCCACATGCTGCATGCTAAGTCACTTCGGTTATGTCCGACTCTTTGGACCCCATGGACTGTAGCCTATTAGGCTCCTCTGTCCATAGGATTCTCTAGGCGCAATACTGGAGTGGGTTGCCGTGCCCTCCTCCAGGGTATCTTCGATTTGCAGGGAAAACCAAAGTCCCTGTGTCTGCAAAGGAAATCTCTAAGGGTTTAACACTTACTGAGATTATTTTGGTGGTTGCTTTCAAAGATCCTGAAGCAACTTTCATTGAATTTTACCCTCTCAATTTAATTGCTATGGTGATTACCTTAGATGATATCCTACTTTGTCCCTGGTCTGGAGTATTGATCATGTGCCTAATAAGTTTGCAGTTTGAAAATATTGACTTATGTAGTTTTAGAAAACTGGCTAGAGCCAGTTGTCATTGTTGTGTTTTCATAGGTAGTGATTGGTCATGGTTATGCTTTTTTGAATTTGTGCATGCAAAATAAGGGGAGGGAGGAGAGATATTGAAATTGCAATTTGGCTTAATAATTGTTTGTACAACTTTCATTATGTGTCAGGTAGTAAAACTGACTATAGCCTACAAAAATAGCCTGGAAAGTTTGCTGCTAGAAATGTTTCCAACAGGCAAGGATTGTGGTCATATCCATTGAAATGGTGAGAGAGCAAGAATTTGGATTGAAAGTTAGTGTTTTAGTTGTATGTCTGCCTTCCAGTTATTCCTGGGCAAGTTTTTGATTACCCAGCAGGCCCAATTTTCTCATCTCTAAAATGCTAATATCGAACCAGGTGATCGCAGAAGAAATTTCTGGCTGTGGGGCTTTGTGGCTAATTGTTGAGACCTATAATAGCAGACTTATAGTCTGTGCTTATTTAGTCATAGGGGGTGGTTCTCATGAAGAAAAGAACATTTGAAGAAATTGTGGCTCATTTCAGGAGTAGAGGTGAAGCCTACAGGAGCTTACAGGATTGATGGTATCAGGGTTTCCCAGCCATCAGAGTACAATGATAACTAAACATCATTCTTCTGAATAAATTATACTGTGACCTCTTCAGTTATTTTCTCTCTAATTATAAAAGTAATAAATATTTGTGGAATGTTGGGGAAATCAAGAAAATGTACAACTTTAGAAAGAAGAATCTCACAATTTACTTCACCCAATTCACACTAAATAGAAATACCCGTCATAGCATCTAGCATATATTCTTTTTAGTCTTTTTCCTAGACATATTTTGAATAGCTAGATACCTTATTTAGATGGATAGAATTTGCTGCTTTTCATCAGCAAAAGTATTTTTTCATTTAACAAAGTATTGTTTTTATTATGCTGCTGCTGCTAAGTCGCTTCAGTCGTGTCCGACCCTGTGCGACCCCATAGCCGGCAGCCTGCCATGCTCCCCCGTCCCTGGGATTCTCCAAGCAAGAACACTGGAGTGGGTTGCCATTTCCTTCTCCAATGCATGAAAGTGAAAAGTGAAAATGAAGTCGCTCAGTTGTGTCCGACTCTTAGCGACCCCATGGACTGCAGCCCACTAGGCTCCTCCATCCATGGGATTTTCCAGGCAAGAGTACTGGAGTGGGGTGCCATTGCCTTATTTTCCTATGTCATTAAGAAATATCTCTATAAACAACATCGTTATTTTTGGCTATAAGTAATCCTTCCTTGGAGTTCACTGGTAGCTCAGTGGTAAAGAATCTGCCTGCTGATGCGGGAGATGCAGATTTGATCCCTGAGTCAGGAAGATTCCCTGGAGAAGGAAACGGCAACCCACTCCAGTATTCTTGCCTGAGAAATCCCATGGACGGAGAAGCCTGGTGAGCTATAGTCCATGGGGTCACAAAAGAGTTGAGAGTGACTTAGTGACTAAACAACAACAACCCTTCCTTAGAATTAATGTTAAGGGCAAACCGTTATGGAGCTTGTAATATGCCAGGTACCATGCTGGGTGCTTAATGTGCTGATGAATTCTCACAGTGTTCCTTTGAGAAAGGTAATATTATTGCAGTTTTGCAGGTAAGGAAGCTGAAGCTTCAGTTCAGTTCAGTCGCTCAGTCGTGTCTGACTCTTTGCGACCCCATGAATCACAGCACGCCAGGCCTCCTGGTCCATCACCAACTCCCAGAGTTCACTCAGACTCATGTCCATCGAGTCGGTGATGCCATCCAGCCATCTCATCCTCTGTCGTCCCTTCTCCTCCTGCCCCCAGTCCTTCCCAGCATCAGAGTCTTTTCCAATGAGTCAGTTCTTCTCATGAGGTGGCCAAAGTATTGAGTTTCAGCTTCAGCATCAATCCTTCCAATGAATACCCAGGACTGATCTCCTTTAGGATGGACTGGTTGGATCTCCTTGCAATCCAAGGGACTCTCAAGAGTCTTCAACACCACATTTCAAAGCTTAGAGAAGTTCAATAACTTGTTCATGATTACCATTGGTTCAGCTAAAATTGGAATCCATCTTTCTTATCTGTGGTCTTAATCTCTGCACTGTATTTAAAATTTTTTCTATTATCAGACATTTTCTCTTTTTCTCTAAGTAATAATATATTAAATATTTTGACAAATTCTTCTGCATTTTATGTTACATCTTTAGAATTCTAGAGGTATAAAGCTATTGGTTCAGAGAAGGCAATGGCACCCCACTCCAGTACTCTTGCCTGGAAAATCCCATGGATGGAGAAGCCTGCAGGGCTGCAGGGCTGGAGGGCTTGCAGTCCATGGGGTCGCTAAGAGTCGGACACGACTGAGCGACTTCAATTTCACTTTTCACTTTCATGCACTGGAAAAGGAAATGGCAACCCACTCCAGTGTTCTTGCCTGGAGAATCCCAGGGACGGGGGAGCCTGGTGGGCTGCCGTCTATGGGGTCGCACAGAGTCGGACACGACTGAAGCAACTTAGCAGCAGCAGCAGCAAAGCTATTGGTTCAAAAGAATCTAAACATTTTAATACACTCAGAATATATTTTCTTTGACTTTCTTTTATTCCACAGAAGATATTGATACTTTCCATGACTGTACCTTGCTTTCAGTGTAACATAATTGCTTCACTTCATTATTGAATCTGATTCTTCATTTTCCAATTTTGTTTTTTTAAAAATAATTTATAAAGAATTCTTCTGCATTCTCAGTTGTACTAGGAACCGTATATTTTATTTAAGAGGATAACAGCATATAGTTCTTAACCTTTATATATTTAGTAAACTGACTGATTTTAATGTGCAAATCAAAGAAATTTCCAACAATTTTGGAAAGTTAGATATCTGCCATGGCAGGCTATGTTCAGGAAATTTTTATTGTGAATATGAATAGAGAAATTCATAGTAAGAACCTATAGTTTTTTGAGCATGGTTTGACATTTAAGTTTGTTATAATGGTGCTTATTTCTTCAAAATCAGTAAAATTATTAAAGCACTTAAATGTTTGCCTTTTATGTGAAAACAATGGTCATCATGACAATTATTTTCTGGCAATTACTTGTTTTTAATAATCAATTTCATATTTTCTTTGGTTAGGTCTGCCTCTGTTGGTTCAAAGAACAATTGCAAGGACGATTGTACTTCAAGAAATAGTAGGAAAAGGTAGATTTGGTGAGGTCTGGCATGGAAGATGGTGTGGGGAAGATGTGGCTGTGAAAATATTCTCCTCCAGAGATGAAAGATCGTGGTTTCGAGAGGCAGAAATTTATCAGACGGTTATGCTGAGACATGAAAACATCCTTGGTTTCATTGCTGCTGACAACAAAGGTATTTTCAACCTAATTGAGTTCAGCCAATAAAATGTTATGTTTATTATCAGAGGAGAATAAATAATCTCTTTGTTTTAATAAAATCTCCATGAAAGTCTGATTTCATTTTTGAGAAAAGAAGATGCTTTCCTTTTCTCCGCAGGTAAATGTGCAATAAATGTACAAGAAAGCAGGGCAGATGAGTGATATATAGCCATGATGACACTATAGCCAGTTTCATATTTAAAATATTTGATGACTGGTATGGCACAGGAACTAACCAATCAGAACAGAAACTTCAACTGTAACAGAGTTCTGGGAGAACCCTGCCATGCTAGGTTTTATCCCTTTAGTTGCTGAGTCATAAAAAGATCTGGAGGCATCTTGAGGGTTCCAGAGTTGCTTTGGGTGTCTAGGGCAAAGGAATACCATTGGAGGCTTTGAATAGCAGCTGTTAATTAAAGAGGACAGAAATGTTTCAATATTTTGATAATTGACACAAAAATACCAATGAACGATGGGTGAATATTCATCTTTGTTAGGACTATACTTTCCTCTGTACATCACAATTCAACTCCAGGACTCAAGTTTTTATGAACTTTATTAGAATGATAGCAAGCAAGGTAATTTTAGTGAAATTAACGTACTTTAGATATGGTTTATATCTTGAGGTTTAACATTAACAACCCCAAATAATACAACTTTCTGAGATTTGTGGAACAAGACAGATCATCACCTTTTTGGTATATAATTCAATAGTCACGTGCCCAGCAATCAGGGACTGAATATAAAGCCTGTGAATCACCTATGCTGTCTTTCTTCTTTTTGCATAGCTTTTACTCATTAGGCTGTGAAATAGTTCCCTTAAAGACAAACAGAGAACAAAAGTGAGCAAAACTTGATCCAGTCAATTATTTTATTATTTGAATCAGTAATACTCATTAAGAACCTTGGAAAGGTATTGATTGTAACCTCTGTCTGAAAAACCAAACTATCTGTGGCTATTAGAAACCTACCATTACCTATGAAATTTAAAATCTATGGTTACTTCTGTTTAATATAAGCTTGATCATGAAAGTATTTATGATTAGTTAGATAGTCAAAGAGAAGCTTATTGTTGTTATACATATATAGTTACATTTGTTGAGGCCTTGTCTTTTCTGATTTGCCAGGGAGAAGGTGAATAAAACCAAGTAAAGCCAGGGAGAATCTTAAAAAATAGATTCTTTCCAAATTCTTAACTATACTATTAAAAATGAAACATTTCTAATTAAGTTGTTAAGAACTTATACTGTTTCTGTGTAATATTGAGCTAAACTATCTACTGATTAGCTTAATTTGCAATGTTATGAAAGTAGTAATGACTGTAGGTATATGGTTTATCCTGATGGACCTAATTGAATCATTACATTTATTGGATTATAAAATAATGTGCACAAGAAAGATAACCCTTAATTGTTTCTTATTCAGTTTAACTGGTTTACCTTTGTTGATGGCCTCCTTGTCTGTGGCTTTGATTCAAAATGGTCTTTAACATCACTTTCATCTTCATGCATTTCCATGTCTTTTGTAATATTTACAGTTTCACTTTTTAGTCAACTGTCTGACAAAGACTTGATATGAGAGGGCAAAGATAACCATGGTGTTAAGCAGGGAGAGAGGTGTGAGTAAGGATAAGTGTTATTAATATATGTAGTCTGTTTTTTTACTAGTAAAATTTATCATGTTATGTTGATCTTTGAATTCCTCGGAAATTTTATCACTACCTGGATTTGTAAATTAAATATTTGGATAACCAGGAGCTCTTGTATGTAAAGCACTAGGTGGAAAAATTCCTTATCAAGTGTTCATTAATTATAGTTTCCTTTCATTGAGAATAAAAACTGGTCATGACTTCCCAGGGCTGCTACTGCTACTGCTAAGTCGCTTCAGTCGTGTCTGACTCTGTGTAACTCCATAGACGGCAGCCCACCAGGCTCCCCCATCCCTGGGATTCTCCAGGCAAGAATACTGGAGTGGGCTGCCATTTCCTTATCCAATATATGAAAATGAAAAGTGAAAGTGAAGTCGCTCAGTCGTGTCCGACTCTTGGCGACCTCATGGACTGCAGCCCACCAGGTTCCCCTGTCCATGGGATTTTCCAGGCAAGAGTACTGGAGTGGGATGCCATTGCCTTCTCTGTCCCCAGGGCTATTGTAGGCATTTTATTCTGAAAGCTAAAGCGAAGTCTAGGGACTCTTAACACCTAGATAATTTTTTAGGCTAATTTGTGTTCTGCTAAAAATCTTTTATAAACTGGATTAGCTTTTGGTTAAATAAGGTAAATTATTTGAAAAGGCCTAGTAATTGTGATTGGTACTTAATATAAGCTTTGAAGGAAATTGTAAACTTCATATTTTGAAAGGTGAATAAGATGAACATGCTTGGAATAGTAGAGCTTTTATGATAGTAATACTTTGTGTAAATTTGGTATATTTCTGTTTCCTATTGGTACAATCTTTCTTAAAAGCTCAAGAATGATTTATAACACAATGCTGAGCCTAAATGCATCTCTCAGTAGTTTCTCCTATAATGTGGTTGCTATTACCAGCAGATATTGATATAGAGGGAATAAGAAAGGATTGTTCAGTTGTTGGATCAGTGCCTCACAGATTCCTATGGTGATGGTGGGTACATGTAATAGGTTCTACTCTATCAATAGAAATTCATTGAAAATTGTCATTCTACTAACTCAGACTGTATTATCATTGAAGGAATTAACTTTGCTTTGTTAACAATACAGATGTACTTTAAATGCTGACATTGGTTAAAAGCTTTTGGCTTCTTTCTTAACATAAACTTACAGCAACAAAATAATTTTTCTGTTAGATAATGGAACTTGGACCCAGCTTTGGCTTGTCTCTGAATATCATGAACAGGGTTCCTTATATGACTATTTGAATAGAAACGTAGTGACAGTGGCTGGAATGATCAAGCTGGCACTATCAATAGCTAGTGGTCTGGCCCACCTTCATATGGAGATTGTTGGTACACAAGGTACGTAGTTTCTAATTTTTTCTCCTTGAATATGAGGATAGAAGCACTAAGTTGTATTTTAGTGTTCAGTTGGGTTTTAGTTTATTACAAAAAGTTATCAAATGTAAAGAAACACTAAAAGTACTTTATAAAGCTGAAGGTTTTGGCATGATATAGCCAACCCTTACTTACATACTCACCATTCTGTATACTAGCCATAATAATATTTTTATGCCTAGTGACTCTGTTGTCACCATTTAGCATATTTATCTGAGAGATCTTGCTTTGGTAACAAATGCTCCATTCTCAGAGATTACAAATAATTGAAGTGTTTTTAAAAAATTGGGAAGGGTAAGGTGATCTTAAAAATACTTGTATATCATGTACTTGAAAGCCAAATAATACACACTGTCTCATCTATTTATTGAGTTAATAAAGAATTGGCTCTAGAAAGTTGTTCTTGTCACTGTAGTGCTTCCCAGATTTGGATTCTTGATCCCTTTAAATGCTTAAAAATTATTGAGGACCCAAAAGTTTGTGGATGTTGGTTATATTTGTTAATATTTACTATATTAGAAACTAAAATTGAGAGATTTAAAAATATTTATTAATTTACTTAAAGTACAATAATTAATACTTAATATAAAATAACACTTTTAAAACATAATTTTATAATATAAAACCCAATCTAGCTAAAATAATGTTTTTGTTTTACACATTTGTAAATCTCCTTAATATCTGGATTTTCATACCTGTTCTTCATTTAGTCTGCCCCAGTATGTTGTTATTGGTTAAAGTGTATAAAGAAAAGATGACATCACAGAGATATGTCATTGGAAAAGAGCTTCAAGGACCCCCAGGGATCTTTGGGCCAAATTTGAGGACTTCTGGTCTAGGATAATAAAAGTTTGAAACTTGTTTTTTAGGAGAATATTTGCTATGTTCTTATGTGGATGTAACAATGCTTATACTTTCCCTACTTATTCAACAAATATTTATTAGTGGTTACTAAATGTCACCTAGTATCCTAAGCAAGGAGGAATGGTGATGAGTAAGACATAACCACTGTCTTATATAGCCTACAGTCTACTTGGGAATGACAAATAATGCCTATAAATAAATAAGATAACTCAGCAATAAAAGCTATGAAGAAGGCAAAATGGGTGAATTGGGATGTTGATTAGGGGTCAGGGAAGACCTTTCTTAGAAGGTAACGTCTGAGCCAAGTCTCTCAAAATGAATCCATTTGGAGGGATTCAGTCTTCAGTAATGGAAAAAGTGAATATATCTATTTTATGCTCCATAGGTAAACCTGCTATTGCTCATCGAGATATAAAATCAAAGAATATCTTAGTGAAAAAATGTGAAACTTGTGCCATAGCAGACTTAGGGTTGGCTGTGAAGCATGATTCAATACTGAACACTATTGACATACCTCAGAACCCTAAAGTAGGAACCAAAAGGTAAGACAACATACTTTTGTAACATATGTTGTTGTTTAGTTGTTAAGTCGTGTTCAATTCTTTGCTACATCATGCACTGTAGCCCACCAGGCTTCTTTGTCCATGGCATTTCCCAGGCAAGAATACTGGAATAGGTTGCTATTTCCTACTCCAAAGACATGACTGCCCCATAAACATGAATGCCTGGGATATGTGTTTATAGGGAGGGCAGCATGTACAACATCATTAGGCCTAAGAAAGCAAGAATTCTCTGGTTCACTGAGAAATCAGTGGCACAATGGCTATAATGCAAGGAGAGTTGGCATTTATCATACAGAAAGTAGCTATTTGGGTGGGGAATCAGTACAGAGGAATGATGGAATTGATGGTGATATATTACTTTTAGTGTGCCACATCTGAGAATATATTTTCTTATAGAGAGGAGGGGAAGAAAAACCACATCAGCAAGATATAGCTCCTCCAAAGCCTTTATATTTCATAAATGATCTGAAATTCAAGGCTAGTTGTGTATATTCAGACTCTAAACAATATAGAATCAATACACACGTAAGTAAGGGACTCTTACAATGAATATATATATATGATATTATATAGCAAACACCCTCTTCCAACAACACAAGAGAAGACTCTATACATGGACATCACCAGATGGTCAACACCAAAATCAGATTGATTATATTCTTTCAGCCAAAGATGGAGAAGTTCTATACAGTCAACAAAAACAAGACCAGGAGCTGACTGTGGCTTAGATCATGAACTCCTTACTGCCAAATTCAGACTTAAATTGAAGAAAGTAGGCAAAACCACTAGATCATTGAGATATGACCTAAATCATATCCCTTATGATTATACAGTGGAAGGGAGAAATAGATTTAAGGAACTAGATCAGATAGATAGGGTGCCTGATGAACTATGGACTGAGGTTCGTGACATTGTACGGGAGACAGGGATCAAGACCATCCCCATGGAAAAGAAATGCAAAAAAGCAAAATGGCTGTCTGAGGAGGCCTTACAAATAGCTGTGAAAGAAAGAGAAGTGAAAAGCAAAGGAGAAAAGGAAAGATATAAGGATCTGAATGCAGAGTTCCAAAGAATAGCAAGGAGAAATAAGAAAGCCTTCCTCAGCGATCAATGCAAAGAAATAGAGGAAAAGAACAGAATGGGAAAGAATAGAGATCTCTTCAAGAAAATGAGAGATACCAAGAGAACATTTCATGCAAAGATGGGCTGGATAAAGGACAGAAATGGTATGGACCTAACAGAAGCAGAAGGTATTAAGAAGAGGTGGCAAGAATACACAGAAGAACTGTACAAAAAAGATCTTCATGACCAAGATAATCACAGTGGTGTGATCACTCACCTAGAGCCAGACATCCTGGAATGTGAAGTCAAGTGGGCCTTAGAAAGCATCACTATGAACAAAGCTAGTAGAGGTGATGGAATTCCAGTTGAGCTGTTTCAAATCCTGAAAGATGATGCTGTGAAAGTGCTGCACTCAATATGCCAGCAAATTTGGAAAACTCAGCAGTGGCCACAGGACTGGAAAAGGTCAGTTTTCATTCCAATTCCAAANATCACTCACCGAGAGCCAGACATCCTAGAATGAGAAGTCAAGTGGGCCTTAGGAAGCATCACTATGAACAAAGCTAGTGGAGGTGATGAAATTCCAGTTGAGCTGTTTCAAATCCTAAAAGATGATGCTGTGAAAGTGCTGCACTCAATATGCCAGCAAATTTGGAAAACTCAGCAGTGGCCACAGGACTGGAAAAGGTCAGTTTTCATTCCAATCCCAAAGAAAGGCAATGCCAAAGAATGCTCAAACTACTGCACAATTGCACTCATCTCACATGCTAGTAAAGTAATGCTCAAAATTCTCCAAGCCAGGCTTCAGCAATATGTGAACCATGAACTTCCAGATGTTCAAGCTGGATTTTAAAAAGGCAGAGCAACCAGAGATCAAATTGCCAACCTCTGCTGGATCATGGAAAAAGCAAGAGAGTTCCAGAAAAAAAATCTATTTCTGCTTTAGTGACTATGCCAAAGCCTTTAACTGTGTGGATCACAATAAACTGTGGAAAATTCTGAAAGAGATGGGAATACCAGACCACCTGACCTGCCTCTTGAGAAACCTATATGCAGGTCAGGAAGCAAGAGTTAGAACTGGACATGGAACAATAGACAGGTTCCAAATAGGAAAAGGAGTGTGTCAAGGCTGTATAGTGTCACCCTGCCTATGTAACTTCTATGCAGAGTACCTTATAACAAACACTGGACTGGAAGAAACACAAGCTGGAATCAAGATTGCAGGGAGAAATATCAATAACCTCAGATATGTAGATGACACCACCCTTATGGCAGAAAGTGAAGAAGAACTAAAAAACCTCCTGATGAAAGTGAAAGAGGAGAGTGAAAAAGTTCGCTTAAAGCTCAACACTCAGAAAACGAAGATCATGGCATCTGGTCCCATCACTTCATGGAAAATAGATGGGGAAATAGCAGAAACAGTGTCAGACTTTATTTTGGGGGCTCCAAAATCACTGCAGATGGTGACTGAAACCATGAAATTAAAAAACACTTACTCCTTGGAAGGAAAGTTATGACCAACCTAGTAGCATATTGAAAAGCAGAGACATTACTTTGTCAACAAAGGTCCATCTAGTCAAGGCTATGGTTTTCCAGTGGTCATGTACGGATGTGAGAGTTGGAATGTGAAGAAAGTTCAGTGCTGAAGAATTGATGCTTTTGAACTGTGGTGTGGAGAAGACTCTTGAGAGTCCCTTGGACTGCAAGGAGATCCAACCAGTCCATTCTGAAGATCAGCCCTGGGATTTCTTTGGAAGGAATGATGCTGAAGCTGAAACTCCAATACTTTGGCCACCTCATGTGAAGAGTTGACTCATTGGAAAAGACTTGATGCTGGGAGGGATTGTGGGCAAGAATAGAAGGGGACGACCGAGGATGAGATGGCTGGATGGCATCACCGACTCGATGGACATGAGTCTGAGTGAACTCCAAGAGTTGGTGATGGACAGGGAGGCCTGGCGTGCTGCGACTCATGGGGTCGCAAAGAGTTGGACACAACTGAGCGACTGAACTGAACTGAACCAAATCGAACTGTGTATGTATGTGGGAAAGATGCTGTGAAAGATTGAAGGCAGGAGAGGAAGGGGATGAGAGGAAGAGATGGCTGGAAGATATCACCAACCATTCATCAATGGACATGAATTTGAGCAAGGTCCAGGAGTTGACGGAGAGGGAAGCCTGGAATGCTGCAGTCCAGAGGGTCTCAAAGAGTCATTCAGACAAGACTGAGTGACTGAGCAGCAACGCATATGTGAGGACAGGGGTATGGGGAAATCTCTGTGCCTTCCTTGCAATTTCGCTGTGAACTTTAAACTGCTCTTTAAAAATGATCTTGTCTTCAAAAAAGAGAAGAAAAGAAATGAACCTCTACCTATAACTCTTACACTATACACAGATTAACTCAAAATAGATTATAGACCTAAAATTAAAACCTAACCTATAATTTTTTTAAAGAAAATATAGAAGAAAATTCTTAAAGCTTTGCTTAAACAAAGATTTCTTAGAAAATCTACCAAGTAGGTTTCCCTAAAAGAGAAAATTGATAAACTAGACTCATCAAAATGAAAAGTTTCTTATCTTCCAAAGACATCTTTGAAAGAATAAAAAGACAAACTATAAACTGGGATAAAATATTTGTAAAACACATATCAGATAAATAAGTTGTACCCAGAATATATAAAGAACTCTCCAGTATAAGAAAACAAGCAACCCAATAAAATAAAGTTGGCAATAGATTTGAAGACACATTTCAGCAAAGAACACATACAGATGGCAAAAAGCAAATGAAAAACATTCAAATCACTAATCATTTGGGAAATGTAAAAACACACACACACACAATGAGAAACCATTCCACACCTAGAGAAGGACTGAAATTAAGAAAAAAGAAACACTGACAACATCAAGAGTTGGTAAGGACGCAGAGCAACTGGAACTCTCATGCCAATGAATGAAAAATTAGGAGCACTTTGGAAAACAGCTTGGCAGTTACTTACAAACTTGTATGTATACTGTCCACATGACATAGTAATTCCACTCCCAGGTATTTACTCAAGAGTAATGAAAACATGTTCATACAAAAAACCTGCATCTGAATCTTTATAGAAGCTTTACTCATAATTGCCAAAAAAATTAAATAACCCAATTGTCCCCCAACTGTTCCATGGATAAACAATCTACAGAACATATATATACACGGAAGACCACCTGGCAATAAAGGACTGGCCTGCTGACACCCACACCAAATGGATTAATCTCAGATGCATTATAATAAGTGAAAGAAGCCAGCCATATACATTATCTGATTCTGTTTATACGATGCTTTTGAAAAGGCAAACTTATAGGAACAGAAACCAACAGACCAGTGGCTGCCTGGGATGAAAGAGAGTTGACGCCAAAGCAGCAGTCTGGGGGACTCTGTTGGGAGTGATGGAACTATTCCATGTTTGTCCATGAGGGCTGATACAAGACTTTATGCATTTGTCAGAATTCATAGACCTATTTACCAAGAAAAGCAGATTTTACTACATGCGAATTTTTACAAATGAAAAATTTTAAACAGTTATTTTTTTATCTATCCATGGCTCCTCACCACTGACAAGGAAACGTTCCATTTGCTTTAGGCCAGGATTGCATGCTCTTTGCTCCTTTAGTCTCTTCTTCCCTGCCTTCAGACAAGCCAAATCACTCATGGTCTCTAAGCAACCTCCCTGTGCTCACCTTTCTACTGGTGTGTGGTCCTCCAGTAAAGGCCTTGTGCACCATCTCACTTCACTTCCATTCCTGGGCCCCAAAATAAACAGCTGAAGCTCCAAACAGGCTGAATTCCTTGCAGTTCTGCAAAATGTGTAAGCTCCTTCAAGCCTCCCTGCCCTTGTGCATGCTCTGCCTGGAAAATTCTCTTTCCCTCACATTCTTTCATATAGCCTGGTAACCCATCCCTTGTCTATTAACATTCTTCTCAATCATTACTGCCTTTATAAAATTTTCCTGCAACCTCTCCCAAGAGAAATTAGCTCTCCCCTTGTCCCCTTATTGTGTATGTCCAGGCTTCTATCATAGCACCTAAAAATATCTCTGGTATTTGACCATTCTTATTCACCTTGTATGACTACTATCTAGAACACATCTGGCATGTAATAAGTATAGCAAGAAAGGAAATAGGGAAGGAAAGAAGGGAAGTAGGGAAGAGGGGAGGGAGGGGAAGAGAGAGAAGAGAAAAGAGAAAGAAGGAAGGAAGGGAGAAAGGAAAAAAACTAATGACCTAATTAATCACCTTATCTGGAATGTCCTATTGGTCCACTTAGAAAACTCAAAGTTATCCTTCAAAAGAGTGCTCAGCATCACCCCACATGTGAGCAGCTCACTCCAAGTACATACTCTATGCTTTTCTGATATCTGATATATCTATCCATATCTATATCAGATATATATACTTGATATAACTAGTGTTATAATTGTTGTTGTTCTTCTTCAGCCACTAAATTGTGTCCAACTCTTTGTGACCCCATGGACTGCAGCATGCCAGGCTTCCCTGTCCTTCCCTGTCTCCCTGAGTTTACTCAAACTGATGTCCATTGAGTCAGTGAAACCATCCAACCATCTCATCCTTTGTCATCCCCCTCTCCTCCTGCCCTCAGTCTTTCCCAGCATCAGGGTCTTTTCCAATGAGCCAGCTCTTCACAGCAGGTGAAAGCAGTACTGGAGCTTTAGTTCCAGCATCAGTGTTAATTACCTCCTACTATAGACATTTATGTAAAAAGGTAATTTCATTAGACTGTGAGTTCTTCCAGGGATGCGTGAAACGCTAGATCCCCAACTCCCAAGAGACAATGCCTGGCTCAAGGAGTTACTCTAAAAACCTGAGTTAGCCTGAGCTTTTCAGATGAGCAGAATTCAACCTTTCCTCAGTCGCCTCTGAGTCCTGGGCCTCATTAGGCTGCAGTGAGGCCTGAAATAGCAAGTGTGTATAAAGAAGAAAAGTTATGTGCATAAAATTCTCATAGACAGAAGGGGAGGAAAAAGGTGTACACGGAGTAAAAAGACATTGGAGAAGGCAATGGCACCCCACTCCAGTACCCTTGCCTGGAAAATCCCATGGATGGAGGAGCCTGGTGGGCTGCAGTCCATGGGGTCGCTAAGAGTCAGACACGACTGAGCAACTTCACTTTCACTTTTCGCTTTCATGCATTGGAGAAGGAAATGGCAACCCACTCCAGTGTTCTTGCCTGGAGAATCCCAGGGACAGGGGAGCCTGGTGGGCTGCTGTCTCTAGGGTCGCACAGAGTCGGACACGGCTGAAGCGACTTAGCAGCAGCAGCAGCAGTAGCAGCAGCAAAAAGACATTAATAGCCCAACAGTAACAAATACAGGGAATTAGAAATGAATGACCTTCAACAACATTTTCTTCTGGAAAAACAATCCCTCAAAGAATCAAAAAGAAAAATGAACAATGATAGGATAAGCAAAGCTGCTTATATCAAAAGAATACTTGGAGAACAAAGCATGAAGTGAGCAGACACACATTATCTCTTCCCAAAGCACAGATTTGTTTCAGGTCTGCTGCTCAGTACCACCTCCCCCTGTGAGCCTGCAAGTCACGTAGTTTCACCTCAGCTACTATCTTCAGTGTCCCAAGGATGTTTTAGAAACTGTAAGGAGTAATGAGTCCACTGATGAAGGGAGACTCTCAGTTCAACTTGGCCATGATGCATTCTGAATCCTACTGCAGTAACACTTGAATCACTGAAGGAAAGAGTTCTAAGAATTTTACCAAAACAGATAGATTTGTGTTACAGAAGAGCACTTTGTGCATAGTAAAATTTTGCAAAAATCCCCTGCTGGAGGAACTCACAGTGCCTCCTGGGCTCAGCACTGCTTTTCTCTCTCTCTGTTTCAGAAACTGTCACTGCCTTTTATCCACCTGGAGCTGATTAGTTCATCCCTGAACAGATACTAAAACATTACAAGTGTAAGGAGACATCCCATCCCACAGTGTTACTCCAGCCTTGTAGCTTACTTAGCAAGTCCCAACCCTGAATGTAAGAGCCAGTTCTCCTGCTACCTTTCATAAGATTCCCTTTAGCTCCATTTTAAAACATCATAATTTTTAAGAGTGCTTTGCTTTGACTTTTTCCTAGGTATGTGTGTCTGTGTGAGTCTCTCTGTATCAATTCTTACATTTTATTAATTGAGTCTTAAACTTGATAAGCAGTCATGCATCAGACCTAAATGTGGAAATTCACAGCAGGGCTAGGACTAGGGTGAGGGAGGGATGCCAAAGATGCAAAAGACAACCATCGCCAGGCAGGATGCCCACTGCACAGCATCTTCACTGCCAGTCCTACTCATCTGAGGCTCCAGAAAGGGCAGCCACACACCGAGGTACTGGGTGGAAAACCTTACTCACCAGGGCTTCCCTGGTGGCTCTGAGGGTAAAGCATCTGCCTGCAGCGCAGGAGACCCAGGTCTGATCCCTGGGTCAGGAAGATCCCCTGGAGAAGGAAATGGCAACCCATTCCAGTATTCTTGCCTGGAGAATTCCATGGATGGAGGAGCCTGGTGGGCTACAGTCCACGGGGTTGCAAAGAGTCGGACACGATTGAGCGACTTCACTTTCACTTTCCCCAAAACATGCTAAGAGTTGCCTTCACATAAGTAGCTACTCCTCAACATTCAGGATCTAGCTGAAACATCTCCTCCCTGGAGAGAACTTTCCTGGATACCTTCTCTAGAGTAAGCATTCCCTGATGTAAACTATCAGAGCATGCTCTTATATTTCTCTCTGCACTTTTCAGTTAATAATTACTTCTTGCTTGTTGCTGGTTTCTCATTGGAATGCAAGCTCCCTGAAAGCAAGAACTATCGCTTTCATGCTTCCCGTTATAGTCTGATTGCCTGGCACAGTGCTTGACACATAGACGAAACACAATAAAGTATTTGTTGAATGAACTTTATTGAATGGCTTTTGGGATCTTTTGTATCCAAGTGTGATTTTGCTTACCTTGTAACTTTAATTTGCTTAATCTCTCGATGGTTCAGTTTTCTCACCTTAAAACGGGGGTATTCATTGATTCAGTCATTCAACACATTGCTTACAAGGTATCTAATATAAAGACAAGACTAAAAGAAAAAAAAAGACCAGTATCTATGTTCCCATTTGGAAATATAAGTTCAGTTCAGTTCTTAAGTATGCATGGCTAGCATTCTGACTAGCTACGACTCTACAACAAATCAGCCCAAACTCAGTTTCTGTGAGTCAGGTATTTTGGAAGGATTCTTCTGTGCAACTCTAGCTCAGGATTTCTCATCCACTCAGAAGCAGGGGGCAGGTGCTGGCACAGGAACAGCAGAAGTTCTGGGGCAACAAGGGATTGGCCAGGCATCTCTCTAAACAGTCAACCCTCTGTATCCACAGATTCAACCAACCATGGATCAAAAATATCACCTTCCAAAAAAAAATTATAAAAAGTTCCAAAGGCAAAATTTGAATTTGCCATGCACCTCAACTATTTACATAGCATTTATGTTCTATTTAAGTAATCTAGAGATGATTTAAAGTATATGGGAAGATGTACAAATACGCAAATACTATTCCATTTTATAAAGGAACTCGAACATTCCTAGATTTGGGTATCTGTGGGAAGTCTTGGAATGAATACCCTGAGGATACCAAGGGATGACTGTGTGTATGTAGATAGATAGATAAACAGATGATAGATAAAAATACAGAAACAGAGATGTATAGACAGAAATATTGCTTTAGGGCTGCTTTATATAATCTCCACAGGTGGGCCATTTGGGTTCCTCACAGTCTGGTGGCCCCAGGGCAGTCAGGTGGCTTACCCTACCAGCACAAGGCCCCACTGCAATGTTCCAGCAAAGAGGGCAGAAGTTACATTACCATTTATGATCTACCTTACAAACCACACAGCATCCCTTTTCCTTACTCTATTGGTGAAAGCAATTTATAAAATCCTCTGGACAGAAGGAGTGCCAAAGTGATTTCAGATGTGTTTTTAAACCAGCAGTTCACTGTCTGGGCACAATTAGACAAGCAAAATTCATTTACTCCCTTCCCAAGACCCCTTAGTTTTCATTACATTATGGTATCAGGCTTGAAGTTCAGGATTTTCTCATCTAAATCAAATCCAAGTGTGATATTTTTTGGGTCCAGTTCTTTGGACATGGGTTTCTGGGTACAGTCTCTTTCAATGTGCAAACATTTTCTCAACTATGAAATAGAGTGGCAAGTTGTCTGTCCCACATACCTAACAAATAGCGGTGGGACAGGTATAGGATAACCATTGTAGACGTTCCCATTTATAAAGGGGAAAACAAGAAGTACAACGTAGTCACTGGTCCATGCAGCTCTGAAATTCAGTTAGGCATGTGTTGCCAATTCCTAGCTGAGGCCCAATCCTTCTACCAAGGAGTGTTTCTCTGTGGTTCTTGGCTTCACTCCCTACAATCTTGGTTTTACCCTCTAAGTCATTTCTACTTTACCATAAAGACCAGCCTGTTTGCAGCAGAGTAGTTTTCTCAGCCTCCTTCTTGGTCATACTAGTTTGAACAAAGGCCTCTTTTCATTTTGTTTTGTCTTTGTCTTTTTCAGTTCAAGCTGATACAATTCCTTTAAAATATTTGTGGGATTTTTGTATATGAATGTATAAACCACTCCACTGAACAAAAGCTATATAAATCTCTTTAAGATAAGCCATCTTCTCTACCTTGGGTTTCCTGTGAAGTTGCTGTTGGAAAACTCCCTTAAGATTTTTTTTTTTTTTTTGGTTGTTGTTTTTAATTTTGCCTTATTTTCTCTTTTTTAAAAAAAAAAAATTTGTTGGAGTAAAGGTTGTGTTAGTTTCAGGTATAAGTGAATCACTTATATATATAGATATATCCATTCTCTTTTTTTTAGATTTGTTTACCATATAGGCCACTACAGAGTATTGAGCAGGATCTCCAGGGCTATATAGCAGGTTCTTACTAGTTGTTTGTTTTATATATAGTAGTGTGTCTATGTCAGTCCCAATCTCCCAATTTATCCCTCCCCCAACCATATCCCTTGGTAACCATAAGTTTCTTTTCTATGTCTGTGAGCCTACTTCTGTTTCGTAAATAAGTTCATTCGTACTCTCTTCTTTTAGATTTCACATATAAGCAATATCATATGACATTTGTCTTTCTGTGTCTGACTGACTTCACTCAGTACAACAATCTCTAGGTCCATCCATGTCGCTGCATTATTTTGTTCATTTTTGTGGCTGAGTGATATCCCATTGTATATGGGATAACATATGTATACTACATCTTCTTTATCCATTCCTCTGTTGATGGGCATTTAGATTGATTCCATGTCCTGGCTACAGTAAATAGTGCTGCAATGGACACTGAGGCATATTTATCGCTTTGAACTACGGTTTTCTCTGGGTATATGCCCAGGTGTGGGATTTTTAAAAGCCTATTGTTAAACAGTAGGGGAGAAGGAAATGGCAACCCACTCCAGTATTCTTGCCTAGAGAATGTGGATGGAGGAGCCTGGGGGCTGCTGTCCATAGGGTCGCACAGAGTTGGACGCGACTGAAGTGACTTAGCATAGCATGCATTGTTAAACAGAGGGAGCCTGTGATGCATGCCTTCAAGATCCTTAAAAGATGTTTTGTCTATTTGAAAGGATCAACGAGGTACCACCTGAAATTTTTCTCAGGTCTTAACCAAAGACATTATAGAACTGCCATGAATTTGATCTTTGCTCTAAAGCTATTACTAACTTTGAGCGCTTCTTGTCATCTAGTTAAATTACAAATAAGAAAAGTTTTATTTTCCACCCTAGAGAATCTTGACATTTAATATTTTCTCTAAATTTTTATTGAAGACTGCCCAGTTGCATTTTGCTCTTACCTCTTTCTATTTGTATCTTAGCCCTTGCATCTGAAAGAAAGCATTTGGCCTTTTTGACATTCTCCCTGAAAATTTTCTCAGCCAGCTCCATCAGTTCATTTGGTACGTTTTCTTTCCCACACGATCTAGGTAACAATTCTTCCCATCACCATCTATCAAAGATCTGCTTTCCTTCAGTTTTCAATAAAGTTTTTCTCATTTTCCTTTAAACTTTTACAACAGATTCCTCAAGGTTCAGCAAGCTTCTGCTAACAATTTCTTCAAGGCTCCTCTAGCATCTGTCTGTTGCCTAGGCCCAAAGCTAATGCCATATGTTTGAAGTTTGTGTTACTGCAGAATCTCACTACAAATTTTTTTAAAAGACATAAACAAAAATCTGTTCCATTTACTTATTGTTGTATAATAAACCTCCCCAATACTTCGTGTCTTTAAACAACAGCAAGCATTTTCTTATGTCTCATGGTTTCTGCAGGTCAGGAATCTGAGAAGGGCTTCACTGGGCAATTCCGGCTTGGGGTCTCCCATGTGGTTGCTGTCAAATAGTGCTACAGCTGGAATAATAGTGGTGTTGGAAAAACTGGGGGCCGGCCAAGCGTCTCTCTCTCTCTCTCTCTCGACCCTAGGGTTTTACCATTGAGCCTCTATGCAAGGGCTAACTTGGGCTTCCTCTAGGACGGCAGCTGGGGCTCCAGCATCTGTTCCAGCAAGCAAGGATGCTCCTGCATCCTCTTCAGATCTTCTCTTTGAAAGTCACGTAGCATCACTTCCATCACAAATAGTCAAAACTCCTGCCCAGCTTCAAGAGAAAGAGTGTTAAAGCCCATCCCTTGATAAAGAGAATAATAAAAAAAAGTTACAAACAAAAAAAAAACCTGCAGACTTACTTTCAAACTGTTGCTTTCTATTACATTAAAGGAACTAGATTCATTGACTTATTCCATTATTCGTTTATTTGTTCTCTCTAAGGCCTGTATGGGCTTCCTCTAGGACGGCAGCTGGGGCTCCAGCATGTGTCCCAGCAAGCAAGGATGCTCCTGCATCCTCTTCAGATCTTCTCTTTGAAAGTCACGTAGCATCACTTCCATCACAAATAGTCAAAACTCCTGCCCAGCTTCAAGAGAAAGAGTGTTAAAGCCCATCCCTTGATAAAGAGAATAATAAAAAAAGTTACAAACAAACAAAAAAAAAAACTGCAGACTTACTTTCAAACTGTTGCTTTCTATTACATTAAAGGAACTAGATTCATTGACTTATTCCATTATTCGTTTATTTGTTCTCTCTAAGGCCCTGTGTATACCCTGTTTATGGAATCATGCTATTTTCAGATGACCTCTTTTTCTATCTCTTCTCTTACACTGTTATATCCCTGTGGGTGGGAACTATTTTATTCATCTTTGTATCTCCATTACTTAGTGCAAAATCTGCACCGTAAAAGATGCTCAACTAATATATTCTAACTAAATGAATGAATTAATGAAGAAACTACAGTTTAAGTTTGTTTACAAATGTTGAAGTGGAACATTTATTATTAAGTAATGAGTCTTCAGAAACTAAATTTATGTTTCTACTCCCTGCTGCCAGAAAATTTTGTTCCTATTAAGAAAAGTCAATGACATAATTCATATTTATATTGGCTTTACTTTCCAAATGTGTATTTTCACATCATTTTTTGTACCACTTTTTGACATAGTCATTTACCTACATAGGCTACGGAGGGGGTTCATCTGGGCCCAGAATCCAAACGACTAAGGCAAATGTCAAAATGCCTCCTAAGAGAAGGTTGACCTCACAGCACAGCACTAACTGCCTAACATAGAGAAAGTGACAAGAGAACAGCCTAGTGAAAGGGCAGCAGAATCAGAAACTATCGTAGCTGAGATACAGCCCTCATGAGGAAAGTAACAAAGGATCGCCAAAGCCCCACAGTAATTCTGGAGACACATCCACCTCAAGGACACTGAATTAAGGAAGCCTCTGAATAACAGATTTAGGTGATGGACCAAGTGGGGATAAAGGACAGGCTAATTACGCTAGGGTAGTGGGAGGCACGGGAGTAGTGTCAAGGAGAGGCAAAACTTGGAAAGAAAATAACTAAAAGACTCAGATAAAGATTTTAGCAGAGGGAGACCAAATATTCCATCTCTGTGCCTTCAGACCCCACTATACCCCCAATTTCCTCCCTAAATAAGATTGATTCAGGAAGCTGTCACGTGGGCAGGAAAGATATGACTGACCTCCAGGCACGGCAGCCCTAGAGTTTAAATACAAAAGTGGTTGGTTATTGTTGTTTTTAACCATTATTTGGGCTTCCCGGGTGGCTCAGTGATAAAGAATCTGCCTGCCAATGCAGGAGATTCAGGAGATGTGGGTTCAGTTCCTGGGTCAAGAAGATCCCCTAGTGAAGGAAACGGCAACCCGCTCCAGTATTCTTGCCTGGAAGACCCCATGGATACAGGAGCCTGGCAGACTACAGTCCATAGCATCACAAAGAGTTGGACATGACTAAGCATGCATGCAATGATCCATTAAGGCAGATGAGTCAGTTTGACTAGTCACTCACTTAACTGGTTGGTTTTTTATAGCAGCTCCCTTATTTGACCCTGAAGAATGGTATGAAACAACTGTTTAAGGAATAACACTTATAGAAGAAGATGCTTTCCAAACTCCTCTCATTAGCAGGGAGAGGACACTTTGTGTTTCCCGAGGGGTTGTACGAGTTCTGGGGTGGGGTGGGTAGATGGATGAGGCAGTAGGTGAGCCAGTAAGTAGATGGAAAAGCTGAGAATGAGCTAGGAGTGTAAAGAGATAAACAACTATTAAATCAACATGCATTTTTTTCACAACAAATTCTGATTTGTTGAAAACTGTTTAATTCTCATCCTTGAGAAAACCACATATATTCTCCTCTTTCAAAAGTTACATGGAAAAATTATCAAAATTCTCAAAACAAAAATGTATTTGGGAAAATTGAATATTTTGTCAAGTGACATGAAATGCTGATACTATGAAAAATGGTTCTATTCGTCATGAGCATGACTAAGGTGAGGTTAACAGTTCCTCACTCTACAGTGAGATGAAGTCACACAGGACAGAGTTACTGGAGGACATCGTAATGACTGAGCACTCACATCATGTGATTTCAGCCTCTGATCAAAATGGTGCTTCAGTCAAGTTTCCTGTTTTTCCATCCTGTTACACAATGATCCATTAGGCAGGTGGATCAATTTGATCAGCCATCCATGCAACTGTTTGAGAACAAAATTTACAGTTCACTTGTAAAACTTGGCATCATGTAGACACAATGCCTGAGAGTCAGTTCAGAAATCTCCATTTACTATACTATCAATCTCTTCTCGTGAACAAAGAGGAAAAAACATCAAGCCTTTAATTGCATTGAAATGAGGATATTTTCCATTCCCTCATACATACTCTTCAATCAAAGAACTTAAAGTCCCTAATACCAAGTGAATCCTTTCATGCCTGCTTTTGCAAACAACTCAGTTTTTAACTAAATTTTGGAACCAGAAAACTTTGAGACACTTCAAAGTTTCCCTTTATATTTAGTCAAGATGTGCCAGACAACTGCAGAGATGGAGTTATTTCTTATCCAACACAGGATAGATGCCATGTGATTCACAGTGACTTTTACTATAGCAACAAGCTTCAGGAAGTGAAACAAAGAAGAAATACTAAATTTATGAAAAAATGATGCTAGACCTCATCATATCCCTTTTTGATCACTTGATAATTTGACAATTATGAGCTGGAAAGCAGTCAAGTTCCAGTATTTTGAACTGTGAAATGGAATTAAGTTTAAAAGCAGACTTTAAAATTTTATGTCTCCGTAAGTTTCCCATCAAAAATAATAATTAGAAACTTTATAGATAATTCAAAATTAAAATACCTAGATTGAAATATTATTTAGTCAAAATTTTTTTTAAAAGGCAGCAAGAGTGAGGTGAAAAGGCAGTAAAATTTCTGGCAGGAATAGAAGAATAGTGTATTAGTAAAGTCATTTTTGAGGGTAGTTCAGTAATAACTATCATGATTCACAATACAAAAACAAAAGGTATTTGTACTGTTTGGCACAGATTTTGTAACTTGGATAATCAACCCTAAGGAAATAATTTTTAAATATGTGGGGAAATATGCTTTCCATAATATTATTCATAGAAACAAGAATTGGAAACAATTTAAATGTCCCCAAATTATTAGAATAATTATATTATTGGTGGAATAGCCAACAATGTGGAAATGCTTAAGTAAACTTTGGTACTGTTAGGACAATAAGCAAAAGGACATATTTTTCCTTTCTGGTTATAGACTTGCTATAAAGTGGTTTGATATAGTTATACCTTGCATGCAGAGTTCCAAAGAATAGCAAGGAGAGATAAGAAAGCCTTCCTCAGGGACCAATGCAAAGAAGTAGAAGAAAACAATAGAATGGGAAAGACTAGAGATCTCTTCAAGAAAATTAGAGATACCAAGGGAACATTTCATGCAAAGATGGGCTCAATAAAGGACAGAAATGGTATGGACCTAGCAGAAGCAGAAGATATTAAGAAAACACACAGAAGAACTATGCAAAGAAGAACTTTGTGACCCCGATAACCACAATGGTATGATCACTCACCTAGAGACAGACATCCTGGAATGCGAAGTCAAGTGGGCCTTAGGAAGCATCACTACGAACAAAGCTAGTGGAGGTGATGGAATTCCAGTTGAGCTATTTCAAATTATAAAAGATAATGCTGTGAAAGTGCTGCAATCAATATGCCAGCAAGCTTGGAAAATTCAGCAGTGGCCACAAGATGGGAAAAGGCCAGTTTTCATTCCAATCCTAAAGAAAGGCAATGCCAAAGAATGTTCCAACTACTGCACAATTGCACTCATCTCATACACTAGTAAAGTTATACTCAAAATTCTCCAAGCCAGGCTTCAACAGTATGTGAACTGTGAACTTCCAGATGTTCAAGCTGGATTTTAAAAAGGCAGAGGAACCAGAGGTCAAATTGCCAACATCCATTGCATCACAGAAAAAGCAAGAGAGTTCCAGAAAAACATCTACTTCTGCTTCATTGGCTATGCCAAAGCTTTTGACTGTGTAGATCACAATAAACTGTGGCAAATTTTTCAAGAAATGGGAATACCAGACCACCTGACCTGCCTCCTGAGAAATCTGTATGCAGGTCAAGAAGCAACGTTAGAACTGGACATGGAGCAAGAGACTGGTTCCACACTGGGAAAGGAGTATGAAGAACTGACTCACTGGAAAAGACCCTGATGCTGGGAAAGACTGAAGGCAGGAGGAGAAGGAAGTGACAGAGGATGAGATGGTTGGATGGCATAACCCACTCGATGGACATGAGTTTGAACAAGCTCCAGGAGTTGATGACAGACAAGGAAGCCGGGCGTGCTGTAGTCAATGGGGTTGCAGAGAGTTGGATTTGACTGAGTGACTGAACTGAACTGAACTGTATTTTTAATTGGAGGATAATTGCCTTACAATTTTTTTTTGGTTTTTGCCATACATCAGCGTGATTCAGCCATAGGTATACATATGTCCCCACCCTCATGAAGCTCCTTCCCCAGTTATACTTTTAAAATAACATTTTAAAGTCCTCAAAACACCACCAATGCCTCAAAGTGTCCTGAGAGCTTCAACACTGAGGCAGTTTTACAAATTGCTAAAGAAGTAGCTCCATCCATACCTTTTGACACTTCAATTTCTTCAATAGGAAATGTGTTTCTCAACAGGAAGGCAGCATTTGAACATATTTCATGAAAATAGCATACCATTATACAGTTTGTCAAATAATTACAGTCACTGTGTACTTGGCACATGCCTCCAACTACAGTAGGCACAGGGAAGAAAGAGAGGCAAGATGCCCAAGCCCTAAATCACCACTGACAAAGAATCACGAGAAAGGAGTAGACGCTGAGGATGAGTACATCCTGGGTTACCGGGTGCACGAGGGGCCAGATGCAGCTAGAAGAGATGAACAGACTCTCTCTGTGACCTTTCCCCAAGGACATTACTTCTGAGCTGAGTCTGAAGGCATGAATACAATTTCATCAAGTAAGCAAGTCAAGAAACCACACGTCAGGCAAGAACTATCAGGCAAAGACATGACAGCAAGAAAACCTCAGCATAGTCAAGGAGTGTCAAGTAGTTTGGAAGTAGAGAGGATCAGGACATGGGGTTGGAATATTAGGAAGAAACCATATCATAAAGACCCTTGTGTGTCTTTAGTTAGTGATTCCAAAACTTTGAGTTTTTTCAATCTTTCCATTCTAACTATATTATGAGGAAACCCGGAGAATAAGTCCTTGATACAGAAAATTAGAATGGATTTTATATGTTTAAATTCAGTTTAAGGTCAAACAGTGGTAAAAATTAGGCTGTTTGGGTAAACATATGGTATAAATAGAAATACAAATATAAAGGGCTTCTCCAGTGGCTCAATGGTAAAAGAATCTGCCTGTACCCTCAGGAGATCCAGGTTTGATCCATGGATTGGGAAGATTCCACCTGGAGAAGGAAATGGCAACCCACTCAGGTATTCTTGCCTGGAGAATTCCATAGATAGAGGAGCTTGGCAGGCGACAGTCCATAGGGTTACAAAGAACAACTTAGGAACTTCAAATCATAGCAGGGGTGTTTTTGTTTGGGATTTGGTTAAGTTTGCCCCCAAGGTTTTACTTTGCGATCTCAGGCTAATCCTGAGATAAATGGATTCTCAAAGCACTGTAATAGGGAAGAACAAATACTGACTCCTTGTCTCTTTTCTTTTAAACTTAGTACTCTATTGCTTTTGCTTAGAGTTAATAATGTTGCCTATGAAGGTGAAGTTGCTCAGTCGTGTCCGACTCTTTGCGACCCCGTGGACGGTAATGTACTAGGCTTCTCTGTCCATGGGATTCTCCAGGCAAGAATACTGGAGCGGATTGCCATTTCCTTCTCCAGGGGATCTTCCCAACCCAGGGATCGAACCCAGGTCTCCCGCATTGGAGGCAGACGCCTATAGCCTAAAATATACAGGACAGCCCATTCTCAAAGCTTTGACCTTTCAGAGTATAGTATTTCTCCATTCAGGAGAGATAAAAGTTGCAAAACAGAGAACAACATGCGTCTTCTTAGAGGTTTACAGGAACACCCACGACCTGATCCAAGGGGACAAAGGATTCCTACACCAAGAACCCCTCCCTGACCTTGTTTTTAAAAATCCTTTCCTGAAACAACCCTTCAGGGAATTTGGGAGTTTTAAGGCATGAGCAGTGAAAGTGAGAAGTAGATTTAAGGGACTAGATCTGATATACACAGTGCCTGAAGAACTATGGACGGAGGTTTGTGACATTGTACAGGAGACAAGGAACAAGACCATCCCCAAGAAAAAGAAATGCAAAAAGGCAAAATGGCTGTCTGAGGAGGCCTTACAAATAGCTGTGAAAAGAAGAGAAGTGAAAAGCAAAGGAGAAAAGGAAAGATATAAGCATCTGAATGCAGAGTTCCAAAGACTAGCAAGGAGAGATAAGAAAGCCTTCCTCACTTTCCAATGTATGGAAAACAATACAATGGGAAAGACTAGAGATCTCTTCAAGAAAATTAGAGATACCAAGGGAACATTTCATGCAAAGATGGGCTCAATAAAGGACAGAAATGGTATGGACCTAACAGAAGCAGAAGATATTAAAAAGAAGTGGCAAGAATACACAGAAGAACTGTACAAAAAAGATCTTCATGACCAAGATAATCATGATGGTGTGATCAATCACCTAGAGCCAGACATCCTGGAATGAGAAGTCAAGTGGGCCTTAGGAAACATCACTATGAACAAAGCTAGTGGAGGTGATGGAATTCCAGTTGAGCTATTTCAAATCCTAAAAGATGATGCTGTGAAAGTGCTGCACTCAATATGCCAGCAAGCTTGGAAACTCAGCAGTGGCCACCAGATGGGAAAAGATCAGTTTTCATTCCAATCCTAAAGAAAGGCAATGCCAAAGAATGTTCAAACACACTGCACAATTGCACTCATCTCACACGCTAGGAAAGTAATGCTCAAAATTCTCCAAGCCAGGCTTCAACAGTATGTGAACTGTGAACTTCCAGATGTTCAAGCTGGATTTTAAAAAGGCAGAGGAACCAGAGATCAAATTGCCAACATCCGTTGCATCACAGAAAAAGCAAGAGAGTTCCAGAAAAACATCTACTTCTGCTTCATTGGCTATGCCAAAGCTTTTGACTGTGTAGATCACAATAAACTGTGACAAATTCTTCAAGAAATGGGAATACCAGACCACCTGACCTGCCTCCTGAGAAATCTGTATGCAGGTCAAGAAGCAACAGTTAGAACTGGACATAGAACAAGAGACTGGTTCCAAATTGGGAAAGGAATATGTCAAAGCTGTAGATTGCCACCCTGCTTATTTAACTTATATGCAGAGTACATCATGCAAAATGCTAGACTGGATGAAACATGAACTGGAATCAAGATTGCTGGGAGAAATATCAGTAACCTCAGATATGCACATGAAACCACCGTTATGGCAGACAGTGAAGAGGAACTGAAGAGCCTCCTGATGAAGGTGAAAGAGGAGAGTGAAAGAGCTGGTTTAAAGCTCAACATTCAGAAAACTAAGATCACAGCATCTGGTCCCGTCACTTCAGGGCAAATAGATGTGGAAACAGTGGAAACAGTGTCAGACTTTATTTTGGGGGGCTCCAAAATCACTGCAGATGGTGACTGCAGCCATGAAATTGAAAGACGCTTACTCCTTGGAAAGAAAGTTATGACCGATCTAGACAGCACATTAAAAAGCAGACACATTACTTTGCCAACAAAGGTCCGTCTAGTCAAGGCTATGGTTTTTCCAGTAGTCATGTATGGACATGAGAGTTGGACTATGAAGAAAGCTGAGTGCTGAAGAATTGGTGCTTTTGAACTGTGGTGTTGGGAAGACTCTTGAGAGTCCCTTGGACTGCAAGGAGATCCAACCAGTCCATCCTAAAGGAGATCAGTCCTGGGTGTTCATTGGAAGGACTGATGTTGAAGCTGAAACTCCAATATTTTGGCCACCTGATGCTAAGAGCTGACTCATTTGAAAAGACCCTGATGCTGGGAAAAATTGAAGGCAGGAGGAGAAGGGGACAACAGAGGATGAGATGCTTGGATGGCATCAGCGACTCAATGGACATGAGTTTGGGCGAACTCCAGGAGTTGATGATGGATAGGGAGGCCTGGCGTGCTGCGGTTCATGGGGTCTCAAAGAATTGGACACGACTGAGCAACTGAACCGAACTGAACTGAAGGTATGAGCCACCCATCTCCTTCTTTCCTTGTTCATTCACTCATTTAAGTCTGACTCTCTGTGACCACATGGACGCCAGGCTTCCCTGCTCTTCACCTCTCCTCAAACTCATGTCCATTGAGTCGGTGACCCCATCCATCCACCTTGTCCTCTGTCATCCCCTTCTCCTCCTGCCTGCAATCTTTTCAAGCATCAGGGTCTTTTCTAATGAATCAGCATCAGGTGGCCAAAGTATTGGAGCTTCAGCTTCATCATCAGTCCTTCCAATGAATGAATATTCAGGACTGATTTCTTTTAGGATGGACTGGTTTGATTTCCTCTCTGTCCAAGGGACTCTCAAGAGTCTTCTCCAACACCACAGTTCAAAAGCATCAGTTCTTCAGTGATCAGCTTTCTTTATAGTTCAACTCTCACACCATACATGACTACTGGAAAAACCATAGCTTTGACTAGACAGACCTTTGTTGGAAAAGTGATATCTCTGCTTTTTAATAAGCTATCTAGGTTTATCATAGTTTTTCTTCCAAGGAGCAAATGTCTTTTAATTTCATGGCTGCAGTCACCATCTGCAGTGATTTTGGAGCCCAAGAAAATAAAGTCTGTTACTGTTTCCATTGTTTCCCTATCTATTTGCCATGAAGTGATGGGACCAGATGCCATGATCTTAGTTTTTGAATGCTGAGCTTTAAGCCAGCTTTTTCACTCTCCTCTTTCACCTTCATCAAGAAGCTCTTTTTCATCAGAGGCCTCTTCAGTTTCTGCCGTAAGGGTGGTGTCATCTGCATATCTAAGGTTACTGACATTTCTCCCAGTGAACTTGATTCCAGCTTGTGCTTCATCTAGCCCAGCATTTCCCATGATGTACTCTGCATGTAAGTTAAATAAGCAAGGTGACAATATACAGCCTTGACGTACTCCTTTCCCAATTTTGAGCCAGTCTGTTGTTCCATGTCCTGTTCTAACTGTTGCATCTTGACCAGCATAAAGGTTTCTCAGGAGGCAGATAAGGTGGTCTGGTATTATCAACTTTTTAAGAATTTGCTACAGTTTGTTGTGATCCACACAGTCAAAGACTTCAATGTAGTCAGTGAAGCAGAAGTAGAAATTTTTCTGGAATTCTCTTGCTTTTTCTATGATCCAACAGATGGTAAATCTTAATGCTACCTTCTGATTACATGCAGAGATTAAAGGCACATCCATGATAAAATTTCCTTTTTAAGCTATCTCTTTAGGACTTCTCTTGTGGCTCTTTGGATAAGAAAACACCTGCCAATGCAGGGGACATGAATTTGATCCCTCATCCAGAAAGTTTCTACATGCCTCGGAGCAGCTAAACCCATGTGCCACAACTACTGAGCTCACATGCTGCAACTACTGTAGCTCTCAAATCTAAAGCCTGCTCCCCAACAAGAGAAGCCCTGGCAATGAGAAACCTGTGCACTCCAGCAAAAAGTAGCTGCTGCTCACCTTTGCCAGAGAAAGCCCATGCAAAGCTATGAAGACCCAGGCAACCAAAATTAATGAATTAATTTTTTTATTCTTCATCTATCCCTTTAAACTGTGAGTGTGTGCATGCACATACATATGGTGGTATGTCTAAAGCAGACTGGCTGCCCTCACCTCCATCCCTCTGACCTGACACCACTGAAAGTGAGCAGCAACCCTTCAAGTAGATTGGCTCTCAGACTGGGAGAAGACAGAAGGACAATGAAGGGTAGGGGTGGCTAATGGAAGAGGCAAGTGGGATGAAGGCTCTTTCTTTTTGGTGAAATGTCAGTTAATAAAAGTGGAGGATGTGATGCATGTGGAAAATCACATTTTTGTAATCATCATAGTAAAGATTGGCTTAATAAAAACTCATCAATGGATGTTCAATCTAGGGGAGAAAGTTTGATGAGGACCCAGATATGCATATATTCTTACAGTGTCTTTCCAAGGACTACAAAGGAAAAATAGTAACTGTACACTCAAGGAAGAAACTGGACAATAGCAAAGTCAGATGACCAGAATTAACATCATAAGCCTCTGATATCATGCCCTGAGAAAGATACAGTGCCCCTTTTGTAGTATTCATGCTGGAAATGTACAACTGAATCCAATCATGACAAAATGTCATAAAACTCACATCAAGAAACATTCTGTAAAACTAAGGGCCTATAATTCTTTTTTTAATCCAATGTCATGAAAAACAAAGAAAATCTGAAGAATTATTCCAAATTATAGACTAAAGAAATGTAACCCC
>SJXQ01011932.1:67288-302800 GCA_006408695.1 Aepyceros melampus
GGTTCTGCATCCTGTACTGGAGGAAAAAAAAGAGTCTGCAAGATACACTACTATGACAATTGATAAAAATGGCAAACGGACTACAGATTACATTATACAAATTGCAGTTTCCTAGATTTGATAACTGTACTGTGATTGCATAAGACAGCATCCTTGTTCTTAAGAAAGACACACTGAAATATTAAAGAGTAAGAGAGCAGGATATTTACAGCCAGTTCTCAAATGGCTCAGGGGAAAAAAAAAGAATAGTCCTGTGTCTTTGTGTCTGGGTATGCTGAAAGTCAACAGATACAGTAAAAACATTGATAAATCAAATACTATTGTAAGCATAGTATTTATGTAGAACCCAAAGAGAAAATGAAGAGCTAAGAGAATTTAAAGTATTTTTTTCTAAGGAGCAGGACTTGGGAAGGAAGAGGTAAGGAAAAGGTTTGTTGCTTTTCTGTACAATTTGCTGTTTTCAACCGTTTAAAAGTTAAGAATTTCAGGAAAATGACAATTACTGTTCTAAGTATTGAGACAGAGGAACTACAAGTAAGGGAAAGATGTGAGCAGAATGTGTTTTAGAAATAAAACCCCAAGTGAGTCTGGAGAATGGATTAGAAGGAACTGATGGAAATAGTTTGTTGGAGTTAGAAAGCTTTAATGATTATTCTTCACATTTGTGCTGTACTTTATAACATACTCTCACTCCATTATCTAATCTGAATCCTCACCATTTCAAAAGGCAATAATTAAACATCAGATCTCAGTGGAAATGAGCGTGTAAGTGAGGCACCACGCAAAGAAAACATCACAAACCCGACCCCCACTTAAGATCTACAATAAAAATACCAAGAGTCTACAGCTGCCAAGAAGCTCTGAAGCACTTGCTGTTTATCACAGGATCTGCACTGAACTGTATACATGTATCTACTCCGTCTCCTTTCCTCAAGGTCTTTTGAGACTTTATTCTTATTGGAACAAGCTTACTGCTGTCCCCAAATGTCTATTGGTCGTCCCACCTTTATCTTCAAGCTACCCACCCCAACACTCCCACCTCCTCTACTTTTACCCAAAAATGACCAAATGGTCACTGCTGGCTTGTTCTCTATTCCCCAGGATCTTTGTTCACCTTTGACCATTTACCACACTGCAGAAAAAGAATTGGCACACTTTCCCCGATCCTTCCCCGATCCAGAATATGGGTCCCACTCAGGCTGCACCCCTCCTGAGCTCAGAGGAGAAACCCTGATGACAGTCACCGCCATCTGGCCTTGGGCAGAGCACTTCACCTGCATGGTTTCAGCCATGCTCCCCACAGCCCCGTGGGGTAGCAACTATTGTCCTCTCCACTTAGCTGTGAAGGAAACAAAACTCAGAGAGACCTGGTAGCCAGCTAATGCCACACAGCTGCTCATTAACAAAGCTAGGTTCAAACCTAGGGTGCGTAACTCTGAAAGTTTTGCTTTCTTGTGGCGATAAATGTGGCACTCTTCTTGGGTGGTCTCCCAGGCCACGTGTCCTTCATTCCCATAGCTTTCACTTAAGGCTGAGTACAGAAGGGGGTGTTTGTGAAGCCACAGAAGGCACCAGGCTTAAGGAGCCCTTGCTTCCAGTTAAACCCAGGAGTAATATACTGATTTTATCTTCGCAGTGGCTTGAAGGTACTAACTCAACTCCTGGATTTTAACTAGTGTATAAAAACAGGCCTATTTCTGAAATGCTATGGTATGAAGCATCTGAGTCAGATTAAACCAGAGCATGTGCTGGGCTATTTTTAGAACAGGGCTGTATATAGGACATAGTTTTCTGGTTATATCACATTTTTGCAGGTGTGCCTTCTATTCACATTTTGGATAAAAATAGATACATGTATTGGTGATAGAAAGATAAATGCAATACAGTTTCTGCCCTTGAAGAGTTCCAAGACTAGGTCTAAGGACAGAAAAAGTAGAAAGCAGACCAAAAAAATATACAAAAAAGGGCATAATGGAGGCAGAAGTTCCCACAAACAGTGGGAACTTAAAACATCTTCATAGCCTGCCTCATCAGTGCAACAGACTTATCAGGTACGGGCACTGCGAAGACAGAAACACACAAAGATGGACAGTCCTTGCTCTCAGGATACTTCCACCCACAATCCAAGAGCACAGTGAGATGCTGAGAGCAGTCAGAAGGAAAGCCATGCTATCATGGAAGACACATGACAAGCACTTGACTTGGACAGGAGCCGGGACAAGCTGCCCTGACTGGGAGATGATTCCTGAGCTGAGCGGTGAGAACAGAGAAGGCAGAGGGTGGAGACCATTACAGACAGAGGCAACCACAGCCCTGGGATAAGAGAAAGAACAACCTTTCCAAAACAGGGAAAGAAACTCATGAGACAGATGTGCAGAGAGCAAGGGAGAAGGGGGACAACATGATTGGGGTGAAGCTGCAGGACATGGCCAGTGATGGGAAGGATATGGGTTGAGGAGCTATAACAGTCAATAAGACTCTCACTTCCCCATTTACCTCATGGGTACCATGTCACTTAGGTAGCTGCCTTTCAGTAGCCATGATGGGTAGCAAAAGTATCACAGACAGATGTTCAGACAGGTCAGGCAAACTCTTAGTTTCTTCAATTAACAGAAATCAACATTTTGGCCAAGGTAAGTGTTTTAAAATCTCTTCAGTGCCGCGATGAACACTGGGGTACATGTGTCTCTTTCAATTCTGGTTTCCTCAGTGTGTATGTTTATAATACCAGGACATGGAAGCAACCTAGATGTCCATCAGCAGATGAATGGATAAGAAAGCTGTGGTACATATACACAATGGAGTATTACTCAGCCATTAAAAAGAATACATTTGAATCAGTTCTAATGAGGTGGACGAAACTGGAGCCTATTATACAGAGTGAAGTAAGCCAGAAAGAAAAACACCAATACAGTATACTAACACATATATATGGAATTTAGAGTTCCAGAAAAACATCTATTTCTGCTTTATTGACTATGCCAAAGCCTTTGACTGGGTGGATCACAATAAACTGTGGAAAATTCTGAAAGAGATGGGAATACCAGACCACCTGACCTGCCTCTTGAGAAAATCTGTATGCAGGTCAGGAAGCAACAGTTAGAACGGGACATGGAACAACAGACTGGTTACAAATAGGAAAAGGAGTACAGCAAGGCTGTATATTGTCACCCTGCTTATTTAACTTATATGCAGAGTACATCATGAGAAACGCTGGACTGGAAGAAACACAAGCTGGAACCAAGATTGCCAGGAGAAATATCAATCACCTCAGATATGCAGATGACACTACCCTTATAGCAGAAAGTGAAGAGGAGCTAAAAAGCCTCTTGATGAAAGTGAAAGAGGAGAGTGAAAAAGTTGGCTTAAAGCTCAACATTCAGAAAACGAAGATCATGGCATCTGGTCCCATCACTTCATGGGAAATAGATAGGGAAACAGTGGAAACAGTGTCAGACTTTATTTGGGGGGGTGACTCCAAAATCACTGCAGATGGTGATTGCAGCCATGAAATTAAAGGATGCTTACTCCTTGGAAGGAAAGTTATGACCAACCTAGATAGCATATTCAAAAGCAGAGACATTACTTTCCCAACAAAGGTCTAGTCAAGGCTATGGTTTTTCCTGTGGTCATGTATGGTTGTGAGAGTTGGACTGTGAAGAAGGCTGTTGGACTGTGAAGAAGGCTGAGTGCTGAAGAATTGATGCTTTTGAACTGTGGTGTTTAGAAGACTCTTGAGAGTCCCTTGGACTGCAAAGAGATCCAAAAAATCCATTCTGAAGATCAGTCCTGGGATTTCTTTGGAAGGAATGATGCTGAAGCTGAAACTCCAGTACTTTGGCCACCTCATGTGAAGAGTTGACTCATTGGAAAAGACTCCGATGCTGGGAGGGATTGGGGGCAGGAGAAGGGGACGACAGAGGATGAGATGGCTGGATGGCATCACTGACTCAGTGGACGTGAGTCTGAGTGAATTCTGGGAGTTGGTGATGGACAGGGAGGCCTGGCGTGCTGCGATTCATGGGATCGCAAAGAGTCGGACACAACCGAGTGACTGAACTGAGCGATAACCCTGTATATGAGGCAGCAAAAGAGGCACAGATGTATAGAACAGTCTGTTGGACTCTGTGAGAGAGGGCAAGGGTGGGATGATTTGGGAGAATGACATTGAAACATGTATAATATCATATATGAAACAAATCGCCAGTCCAGGTTCAATGCATGATACAGGATGCTCGGGGCTGGTGCACTGGGATGACCCAGAGGGATGGTTTGGGAAGGGAGGTGGGAGCGGGGTTCAGGAAGGGGAACACATGTACAACCATGGTGGATTCATGCTGATGTATGGCAAAACCAATACAATATTGTAAATTAATTAGCCTCCAATTAAAATAGATAAATTTATATTAAAAATAATAATTCAAAATATATATATAAAATAAAATCTTTTCAATTATATGAAATTTTATAGTGTTGAAAAATCTTCTGACCCTCCTCCTTACCAAATGTTGGTGATGCGTTTACTCAATCCTGATTGAGAAAATATAATGATAGACAATTACTACACTTTCAATCCATATTTATCTTAGCAGAATGAATCACAGTAGCATCTATGTACATCCAAAAAAGTATAATTCATGTATGCGTGCCAGGTTTGTGCTTTCTTTCACCTACAGAGCAAAAAATATGATGTATATGTGTTCAAGGACCACTTGTAAAAAAGACTCATGGCCCATAGCTTGGAAACCACCAGTCTAGATAAACCCTACAGTCCCTCCTTTTCAGCTTTGAAATTCTGATTTTGTCATAACTTCAACAAAAGTGGCCTTAACCCTTCCATATAATGGAGCAAATGGTAGGAATAACTTCTCCTTTGGCCAACACTGAATCTGAAGTCTTCTTTTAGATCAAAAAACCAACGGAGAAAATCTGCTTAATTTGACCATGATTTAGCAAGATTCTAAACATGTGTGCTCTGCAGCTGATTAACAACTCTCCTTAATGTGCTTTTTAAGCTTCCTGAACCTCTTAACCTCAGCTGTTCTGAACCTCGATGTCATCAGTATTGTTCTCTCCATGTTCAAATTTTCTGTGTGGGTTTTGCTTCCAGACTGGCCCTTTTCACATAATGGCCCCCAAAGGTCTGGCCTGGCAACCTCCAGTATTGTAATTCTAGAGAAAATCTAGTTTCATATTTCCAATAGTTTCCATAAAAACACCCAAATTAAGTCTCTCCAACATGGATTATGCCTTGTGCCAATTCCTGAACCAATCATTGTAGCCAAGAAGATGGAATTCACTGATTGTTCAAGCCAAGTGCCACAACCCAGGACTTAAGAGTGGAGAGCCACATGGGTTCCCAAAGGAAAACCAAAGAGAAGGGCAATTAAATGAATACTAAGTAGCAAAAACAGCATCTTTTATGTCCTTCTGGACTTAGTTTTCTGCTGCAAATGACAGAAACCCAATTTATCTAGTTTTACTAAAAGAGAGCCCTAATTGGCTCATATAACTGAAACCTCTAATAGTAATTTCAATTCTGGCATGGCTAGAATCAGAGATTTAACAATAATAGAATTCCCAGTCTCTCTCTCCCCTTCCCTCCCCTGCTTTCTCCAAATGGAAGTCTATGTTCTCCCCCAGCAAGACCTGAAATGCATGATCTTAGCTCCTGAACTTTCCAGAGGAGAGTGGTCCTCTCTTTCCTTTCATATCAGGCTTCAGGAAGGGCTCATAATAGCACCCCTGTGTCATATGTCCACCCAGTGACAAGTCACCTTGCCCAGGCCATACATGAGCTACTTTGCCTGAAAAGCTTTGAGTTCTTACAGCAATAATCGGAGTAAACACAGCACTTACCACCACCAGATACTATTCTAAACAGTTCATGTGTGTTCTCTCAGTAGAAACCTTAGCACACAAGATAGGTGTTCTCACTATCCCCAGTTGACAAGTGAGAAATCAAGGCACAGAGAGGCTGTTATTTTCCCAAGGTCACACAGGAAGTGGTGATGCTTGGATTCAAAGCAGGCATTACATTCCAGAATCACTGCACTCAAATGACACTCAAAGCAAATAACCAAATAATTTCAGAAAGTGACCAGACAATGGAGAAAATCCAAGGGGGTCATGTGAGCATGCCTTGGTGTGCAGAGGCTGCATTAGTCGGGAGGCCAGGAAAGGCCTTTGGGAGGAGATAACACTCGAATTGATAGTGGAAGGATAAGGTTTGTGGGAGCAGTGTTCAGACAGGTGAAACAGGAAGTCCAAAAATCCTGAGGCGGGATTGAGCAAGTGTATTCAAGGACCAGCAGGAGAGTCAGGCAGACTAAATAATAAACAAGGGGGGCCAGGCACCAAATCTAAGAGTCAGACTGGCAGCAGGCCAGGTAGGACCCCAAAGGCTGTGAGACACAGTGTGGGTTTTGTTGCAAGTGGACAGGAAGTCACTGGGGCCCTTGGAAGGAGTCACTTCAGTCATCGCAAAATCATTGAGTATGGACCTGAGGCAGGGACTGGGAATCTCCAGGGTGTCCTACTGGGGCGCTGATGGGCAGAATCTGCTCTCTAACATTTATAAACAAACTGTGCATGAGTGAGGGCCCTCTCCAAGGTTAGCATATTTCCAAAAAGCAGCTTCAGCAATCCATTTCCAATAGCTAGAATTTCTTGACCTGTTATTTGGGGCTTAGTGTAAGGTTGACTGACTTGGTATTTATGTCTACAGAAAAGGAATTGTGCCCCATGAGCAGGGGCAAAATGAGGACTGGGGTGGCAGCCTTGGAGCCTTTACTCCTGTCCCCAGGTCTCCCTTATTTGGGAGCCTCCCTTCTTCCAGCCTCATTCTCCCTGTCCTTCTAACAAACACAGCAGCTTTGTGCACTGCTTTCTCAGAATTCTCTGAGTTGACTTCATCCGAGGAACCTCTTTCTTGCTAAGACATTAATGGATTCTTTGTCCTAGATAATATTAGAAATAACACAGTGAAAGCAACGTACTTTAAGCCCAGGGATGAGGGGTGTGCTAATGCTAATAACATCAAGAATTATGGCAGGATAAAGGGTGGCGGGGGCAGGCATTGAAGCCACCTTAAATAGCAATCACACTGCACGGCCTCTGTCTCTGTCCAGAGCATGGCACACAGTCTGTTCCAGGCACCCCTGGAGAGCTTGCAGGTCATACTGGGATCCACTGACCCCTGCATTTCAGGTTCCTTCCCTGAGCTTCTGCTGATGCTGCTGTGTATGAGCGTGTGTTTACTTAAATTCAGAAATAGTAAAATTTACTTTTTTGCGTGTACTATGAGTTTTAACACTTGGTTTTTTAAAATTTTATTTTACTAAAGTATTTACAATGTTGATTTAAGTATTTACAAACTTGATTTACAATGTTATGCTCATCTCTGCTATTCAGCAAAGTGATTCATGATACATGTATATGGACATTATTTTTCATATTCTTTTCCATTATGGTTTATCACAGGATATTGAATATAGTCCCCTGTGCTTCATGTAGAATCTTGTTGTTTCTACATCCTATGTATAATAGTCTGCATCTGCTAATCCCCAACTCCCAATCCATTCCTCCCCCAGCCCTTTCGCCCTTGGCAACCTACCACAAGTCTGTTCTGTATGTCTGTAACAGTGTGTTTTGACACCACAGTAAGAAAATAGACTAGTTCCATCGCTCTCAGTCAATCCTCATCCTTCACACCCAGCCCCTGACAATGATCCATTTTCTGTTCCTATAGTTATCAATACATATTTTTGAGGACATCATATAAATGGAATCAAAATTATGCAACTATGAGACTGGCTTCTATCACTCAGCATAATGCCTTTGGGATTCACCCAAGTGGCTGCATATATTGACAGTTTGTTCCTTTTTATTGCTAAGTAGTATTCCATTGAAGGCTTAGTCATTTACCCATGGAAGGGCATTTGAAGTGTCTCCCATGATGGGTGATTATGAATAGAGGTGTCTCCTATTTTGTGTGAACATAAAATGGCAACCCACTCCAGTACTGTTGCCTGGAAAATTCCATGGACAGAGGAGCCTGGTAGGCTACAGTCTCTGGGGTCACAAAGGGTCAGACACGATTAAGCGACTTCATTTTCTCAAGTCTTATCAATGGCTAAATACCTAACAGAGGGATAGCAAGTCCTATGATAAATGTATCAAATAATATAAAATAAAAATAATTGTAAGAAGTTACCAAACTATTTTCCATTACTCCAAAACAAGTGATGCTATGGAAATGGCTCTTCTAGTGCCTCAGAGTTCACCCATCTAAAAGCAAAGCCAAAGAGTATTCTTTTCTGAAAGAAGCAGCCATTAATAATTTGTTTTACTCATTGTTTGTGCCTTCTCACAGCTGTGAGAATTCACCCTGGGGGAAAGCAAGTATTCTGTGCCTTTTTATACCAAACTTGGGCTGGCTTTGTATTGACCTTAGACGGCTAAGGTTGGAGCTCTATCTGGGTTCACAGCATCAAGTGAAGCCCAGAATGGTGCAATGGGAGACTGGCAGGCTTTCTGCCTAAGCCCAGAGGAAGAAAACAAGCCAAGTTCTGCAGCATAGCACTGCATAAGCATGATTAGCAGCGACAACACCTGAGCTGACCTTTCAAACAGTATCATGAAAAAAGCAGCAGATAAAGTGCGACAATCCTCTAGTACTTCTGCTTGTTGGTTGTCTTTTCTTCTGATGAGTCTGAGTACCTGAAACAATCCCTGCAGTCTGAATCTTTGAGAATTAAAATTAGCGAACATCCAACCCAGCCTCTTATGGAACCCACCAGCGACTGCACACAAAAGAGTTTAACCAAACCCTCGGAAAAACTTTTCACTAATCACAGAAAAAGTCACACTTTACTTACAATATTTTAACACATCCCACTGTGTTAAACCCAGTGGAATGATAGTTATATAAAGGATACGTGTATATTTCAGAGGTAACATTTTATAACTTTTCTAAATTTATTTTTTCCAATTTAAATTCTATAATAGCATAGCTTTAAATCACTCTTAGGAAAACTATAAAATAGAAAAATTGATATATATGTAAAGGGCATAATGGATCAAGAATCATATCAGACAAACCTATAATTATAAGAATTATGGTGAATGATAAGTAGCTATTGGAGAACCTCAAAAGGCTTTCCAGCTTATCTTGGATGACCACCCAAAAGTTTCATTGCTCCGGCAAACATTTTGTCTCTGCAAAAACAGTCTGGAAAAACTGAACTGGAACTCAGGACAACACGATTTCCTCCTTCTCTCCGGATATTCAGCACTCTGGGGCAGTCACTTCCAGAAGTCAGAAGTTTTGAGATCCTGCAACAGCTAAAACCCAACAATGAAGTGGCCACTCCTATCATCAAGTGACCTGTCCAGTCCCTCACCCTCCCCCAAAATGTCGAGACACAGCTGCCCAGCCTTCCTGAAGTTTCTCCCTACTTCTGTTTTTACCTTTCCCTTCTCTGAAAAGAAACCAGGGCTAGGAGTTCCATTCTTTTCTTTTCTTTTAAGTTATCTAGAATGCAAATCAGAGAAGGCAATGACACCCCCACTCCAGTACTCTTACCTGGAGAATCCCAGGGACGGGGGAGCCTGGTGGGCTGCCATCTCTGGGGTCACACAGAGTTGGACACGGCTGAAGCAACTTAGCAGCAGCAGCAGCAGCAGAATGCAGATAGTAGATGGGTATTTGTGGTCACCTTCATTTGAAATGCTCTCTCCTCCCCATGAAGGTACTATACAGTATATGAAATTGAGGAGTAATAAAGGATACATATTTTTCTATTTACCAAGTTTGTATTATTCAAAATTAAGCATGCTAACATTGAAGTGTCCTAGTCAAGAACCACTAATAGCTCCACCTGAGTACTTTTGTAGATTTTTATTCTATCTTTAGGTCTCTGTGACTTCTTATGTATCCAAAATTGATGTGAATTACTTGTTGAAATTTGAAATGGTAATTTTTAGTCACCAAATAGGAATGAAAAATAAAAATGATTGCTTCAAGATCCTACAGGATGTTTTGCTGTAATTACATACCAGGTTTAATAATGGTCAAGTCTGACACATCCATTCCAGCATCCTGTTCAAATTAATTGAGGCAAAATATTTGTGGGTCTTTTCCCTCTTTTCGCCTCCGGAAATTTATAATTCAAAAGAATGAAAGGAGCCTGACCGTTAACTAAAGAGCGTTCACTAGGTTGCCTCTTTAGGGTGTTTTTGTCGTTAAAGCTGCACAGCCACAAATTACTGTTACCTGTTACCTGTCTCTACCTTCAGTAACATTACCTGGTGATCAAGCTGTACTGAGAGATGCTATTTTTATATAATGCCATAGGGCATATGCATGGTTTTCCACTCCTGATATTATGTAACAGAAAGCCATTAGAACTAGTTCCAAATGAATCCTTTTGTTTAACCAATTTCTAAAGAACTCATCTTTTAAATATATCAGCTATCTTGTCTAGTTGAACAATTATGATTCTCAGAGGTCACTGTGTGAACCACAAAAATAGCAGTGTGATGGCTGAGAGCAGTTGGATTTCTTATTTTCCTTATATGCCTTCTTTCTGGTGTAAAAGCATTAAGGAATTTTGACATAATGATAAGCTGCTATTTAAAGTCCCCACTTGTGAGATTGGAATGCAGTGCATTCAGAAGAAATGCACACACTATACATTAACTCTGAGTGAGAGCCCACCACAGAGGGCCCACTTCTGTTCAAAAGTGGGAAGCAATTCATGTTTAAGATTTCTGTGACCTTGATTACATTGACTGTGGAGGTGATTATCAGAAAAATTTGATAATATCTTTGAGACTCTTATAGGGTCTTTTAGGAGCAAAATATGCTGGTGATAACTAAAAACATTTTATTGCTATCCAGATTTTTTGTTCTGGTAATGCCAAACATCTGGATGTTAAGAAACATTTGGACAGTTGAATGCATTTTTAAAGTTGGGGGTTTTTTAATGTGAATTTATGTTTGCTATCGTGGCCATGGCTGCCTAGTCAACATCAGAACACGACTGTTTTGTAGTTTTTTATCATAATACTGGAACATAATCTCAAAGGTATATCTGGAAGAGATTTCTTTCCCAGGTAGAATCCTCCTGGATTTCTGAAGAAATTGCATCCAGTTGTATAAGGGATGCTTATAAGAAAACTACATGGATGAGCGATCATTATCCAATTAAGTTGATGTTTTACAGGAGGGACCTTGCAAAGCCAAGGTTACACATCAAGATGGAATTGGAGGAAACTTAATCTCAATTCAAGGAACAGGAAAGTGATCCAAAGGGTTATAAAGATTCATGGGATAACTCTATCACTTAAAACAAGCAAAACATATAGAATGAAATTGTCACTAAGGGAAATCACTATAAAAATTGATGAAAAATATTGATCTCCTTGGAATTACAGTTATGGAAGTAAAGCTGTATTTGATCTAAAGATATACTGAACAAACAGAATCAAATAGAAATCTGAAGCAATTAAAAGAGGTTAGAGCTATGTTAGAAGATAACGTTTCTTATGTTTAAAGAAAACAGTTGATGAGAATAGGAGAACATTACCCCATTTGTGTCCTTCCTTAGTTCTCTGGAGATATTTTTTTGCCTCCTATATGCTCAATTAAATGCTCATTTCTTCTAAAAATATCCCAAAACTAAGTAGCCAAGATCTTAGCACTGTGATTGTTGACAAAGCAAGATAAAACATCTCCATTCTGCAGTCTAAGTGCCTCCAGGTACTTTTTTCTAAGTTTGTCTACCTAGACCAAAAAGTAATACAAATTAACAAAAACCTCCAACAGTTCCTATATCAGTTACTCATTTACTTAACATACACTTAGTAAACATATACATAAGGAAATCATCTTGCTAAAGGAAAAGGGAAGGGAAGGGATGAAATACAATGAGAATATGAGATAAAATGTCCCAAAGACTGTGACAGACATTTTATATCTGTGTAGCTATTTGAAGAGGTGATTACTACCTTCAACAAGTTTGCAGTATAGTAAAAAGGAGATACAAGTACTCTACCCACAATCCAAGGCAGAATGTGAGCAGCACTACAAGACAAACACCAACCAAACTGCCTATGACAGCAGTGAGGAAGAAACCATTTTCAACTGGGGAAGTCAAGAAATACTACTCATTGAAGAATAGCTGGCATTTCAATAGGAGTAGATAATATTGGTGGGCAGAAGTTGAGAGAGCTAGAGGTTAGCATATAAAGCTATGGGATGTAAAGTATAAAACTGGAGAGGAATGGAAAGTGAGCACAAATAATCACAGCTGAACTGATGCATCGTGTACATCAGTGCCTCCCAAACATGTCAAAGCAAAGAATTACTTGTGTGTATGTGCATGTACCTGTGGGGAACAAACATTAATTCCTCAGCACCATTTATTTTTTAATATAAATGTATTTATTTAAATTGGAGGCTAATTACTTTACAATATTATATTGGTTTTGCCATACATCAACATGAATCCGCCACGGATGTACACGTGCTCCCCATCCTGAACCCCCCTCCCACCTCCCTCCCCATTCCATCCCTCTGGGTCATCCCAGTGCACCAGCCCCAAGCTTCCTGTATCATGCATCAAACCTGGACTGGCGATTTGTTTCATATATGATATTATACATGTTTCAATACCATTCTCCCAAATCATCCCACCCCTGCCCTCTCCCACAGAGTCCATAAAACTGTCCTATACATCTGTGTCTCTTTTGCTGTCTTGCATACAGGGTTATTGTTACCATCTTTCTAAATTCCATATATATGTGTTAGTATACTGTGTTGGTGTTTTTCTTTCTGGCTTTCTTCACTCTGTATAATCAGCTCCAGTTTCATCCACCTCATTAGAACTGATTCAAATCATTCTTTTTAATGGCTGAGTAATACTCCATTGTGTATATGTACCACTGCTTTCTTATCCATTCATCTGCTGATGGACATCTAGGTTGCTTCCATGTTCTGGCTATTATAAACAGTGCCACAATGAACATTGGGGTACACATGTCTCTTTCAATTATGGTTTCCTCGCTGTGTATGCCCAGCAGTGGGATTGCTGGGTCACAAGGCAGTTCTATTTGCGTTTTTTAAGGAATCTCCACACTGTTCTCCATAGTGGCTGTACTAATTTGCATTCCCACCAACAGTGTAAGAGGGTTCCCTTTCCTCAACACCCTCTCCAGCATTTATTGCTTATAGACTTTTGGATAGCAGCCATTCTGACTGGTGTGAAATGGTACCTCATTGTGGTTTTGATTTGCATTTCTCTGATAATGAGTGGTGTTGAGCATCTTTTCATTGTTTGTTAGCCATCTAACAAACACATGTATGTCTTCTTTGGAGAAATGTCTGTTTAGTTCTTTGGCCCATTTTTTGACTGGGTCATTTATTTTTCTGGAATTGAGCTGCAGGAGTTGCTTGTATATTTTGGAGATTCTTTGTCAGTTGCTTCATTTGCTATTATTTTCTCCCATTCAGAAGGCTGTCTTTTAACCTTGCTTATAGTTTCCTTTGTTGTGGAGAAGCTTTTAATTTTAATTAGGTCCCATTTGTTTATTTTTGCTTTTATTTCCAGTATTCTGGGAGGTGGGTCACAGAGGATCCTGCTGTGATTTATATCGAAGAGTGTTTTGTCTATGTTCTCCTCTAGGAGTTTTATAATTTCTGGTCTTATGTTTAGATTGTTAATCCATTTTGAGTTTATTTTTGTGTATGGTGTTAGAAAGTGATCTAGTTTCATTCTTTTATGAGTGGTTGACCAGTTTTCCCAGCACTACTTGTTAAAGAGATTGTCTTTTCTCCATTGTATATTCTTGCCTCCTTTGTCAAAGATAACGTGTCCATAGGTGCATAGATTTATCTCTGGGCTTTCTATTTTGCTNGTGATCTAGTTTCATTCTTTTATGAGTGGTTGACCAGTTTTCCCAGCACTACTTGTTAAAGAGATTGTCTTTTCTCCATTGTATATTCTTGCCTCCTTTGTCAAAGATAACGTGTCCATAGGTGCATAGATTTATCTCTGGGCTTTCTATTTTGCTCCATTGATCTATATTTCTGTCTTTGTGCCAGTACCATACTGTCTTAATGACGGTGGCTTTCTAGTAGAGCCTGAAGTCAGGCAGGTTGATTCCTCCAGTTCCACTCTTCTTTCTCAAGATTGCTTTGGCTATCCAAGGTTTTTTGTATGTCCATACAAATTGTGAAATCATTTGTTCTAGCTCTGTGAAAAATACCGTTGGTAGCTTGATAGGGATTGCATTGAATCTATAGATTGCTTCCTCAGCACCATTTAAACTCTTTTATTCAGAAGCTCCAGAATACATTTTTGGCAAACATTTTTCTTCTTCAAATAAGCACTCGAAGTGATTGCTGATATCCGGTAGGTTTGGGGAACATTGGAATGTGAGGCATAGAATTGAGGATGGCCTTGCATTTGGCTCTTATTTAGAAGACAATCCAATGGCAAGTGAGATTTCTCACTTCTCGGGTCAATAAGCAAAATAGTTCTGAATTTTTTCTGTCTTTATCCTTCTGACTCTTAAATCACATTTTTATAATTGAAGTATAATTGAAATACAATGCTGTGTTAATAATGGCTGTACAGCAAATGATTCAGTAATACATATATATATATATGCACTTCTTAATGTTATTTTACATTGTTGATATTGAATATAGTTCCCTGTGCTATACAGTAGGACCTTGCTGTTTATCCATCCTATATATAAAAGCTCACATCTCCTAACCCTAACCTCCCACTCCACTCCTCCTCCAGCCCCCTCCACCTCAGCAACCACCAGTCTGTTCTATACGTCCCTGTTAAATCACATTCTTTAAAGAACCCAGGCCTATCAGATAGACGCAACACCAGGCCCCCACATGCCTGTGTTGACTAGCTAAGAGAGTGTGAAGTGTAAGTGCCCACAGCCCAGACAGGAGGCTGCTGCGCATCATGTGCTATCATTGTGTAGAACTGGGCTGTGTTCTCAGTAGAAGGTTTATATGGTCCTCTGAAGGCAATTTAAAACAGTGTTCTATAGCTCACACCCTCCTCTGGGTTGCCCCCTGGCAGGGCTGGGACTTGTTTTGAGTGGTCAGAGAATGCCAGTCTTGGCCTTTTGTGTCTCTGATATTTAAGTAGAAAAAGCACACAAGCTGTGGGAGAGTGGAGAGACAAAATGAAAAGACATTGCTTCAGGATCCCAGTCTTTTTGATTTTAGTAAAGAATGCTCTCCTGTCTGTGCTATGATGCTGATACCAAGCTCTTTATTAAAATCTTAGTGGAGGAGAGTCTGGAGACCCCTCCTCTCATGGACCTCAATTCTTGGTAAGGACACAAAGAAGAATCTGAGGTCTTACCCACTGCAAGAAAGTTTATTGAAGATAAGGAAAGAAAGAACACGGAGAGAATACCTCAGGGGAGAGGTGGGCCAGGCCAAGGGAGGCCAAGAGTTTTTTAGGCAAGGTCATTTGCATAACCCAGGAGGTCATTGATTGACTGTCTTGATTGACAGCTGCAGGTGATATAACAAGATGTTCTATTGCATATATCTTTGCCATAATTCAGTCTATTATAATTAGATATAGGTATGTATAGAATATTTATGAGCAGTTAATGAGCCCAATGGCTGCCAAAGGTTACTTTAGTACAGGATAGTGAGGCATGCACATGTGCCAGGGTAGGGAAAATCCTCAGTCAGTGGGAGGGTTTTCTGGCCCTTTAACTCTTTTGGAGTACTGATAGGGACATATTTGGGGCAGGACTGGTAAATAGTTTGGTGGGATTAGATAGCCATTGGAGTTTTAGCTGAAGGGGTCATCTCTCATTGCTCTCAGTTAACTTCCTTCCTAACAAAATGATGCTTTTATTGCACTCTAGCAGAGGGCCATGGAGCACCGTGGCATTTTGAATGTCCAAGGAAAGGTTGAAGAATGATTAGAAACAGAGGTTAAGGCAGAGGATGGAGGTTAAGAACTGAGTTTCTTGGTCTCTACTCCCTGACTTCAAATCCAGACTATGTGATCTTTAGCAAGATCGTGCCTCTCAGGGCCTCATCCTCATCTTTAAAACTGGCCTGCTGGCAGCACGTAACTCACAGGGCCATTGTGAGGCCTGAGTAAGTTCATATGCCAAGGACTTAGGACCTGGCACATAAATATCATGTGTGTTACTTGCTCAGTCCTATTCGACTCTGCAACCCCATGGACAGTAGCCTGCCAGGCTCCTCTATCCATGGAATTCACCAGGCAAGAGTACAGGGGTGAGTAACCATTCCCTTCTTCAGGAGATCTTCCCAACTCAGGGATCTAACCTGTGTCTCCCACATTACAGGTGGTTTCTTTACCTTCTGAGCCACCAGGGAAGCTCTGAGTATTAATATCATGTAAAAGTATCCATTGTTATTTATTTTCTATTGGTTTCTTTGCTCTTGACTTGCAACTGATGCCTTTTTCCTTCACATTTAACATGTTCTCTGCACATTTGCCAAGTTAAAGCATTAACATGTTATTTTCAGAAAAATGCATATTTTAAAAACTATTATTCTTTAATTTCAGATGGAAAAGTTTGATGTTTGAATTCTACAATATTTGCATGTGTCTCTGTGTATGTGTGAGATAGTGTACAACAAAGATTGTGCAATCCCTTTCTCCATTACATGTCTGCTCAAATAAATGACTGATGCATTTTTGTGAGCAAGCAGGCCATAAGCTGAAGTTTGGATTGATTCATGTGACTTCTCCTAAGAACTTGCGAACTGTTCTTTATCTTTTTCTTTTTTCTAGCTGTGTTCATTGACCTGTACCTTAACGGTTTGTGTGATGCTCATGGGCTACAGGACAAAATTACAGAAAATAAGGAAGAAGTAATAGAAAGAAGAGATTAGAAAGGAAGCATCTTACAAATTGCTAAAAGACTGTTATTGCTGTTGTTTAGTCGCTAAGTCGTTCCAACTCTTTTGCAATCCCAAGGACTGTAGCCCACCAGGCTCCTCTGTCCATGGGATTTCCCAGGCAAGAATACTGGAGTGGATTGCCATTTCCTTCTCCAGGGGATTTTCCCAACCCAGAGATTCAATCTGCATCTCCTGCATTGGCAGGCAGATTCTTTACCATTGAGCCACCAGGGAAGCCGACAATATTACTCAGCCGTTAAAAAAGAATGAAATAATGCCATTTGCAGCAACATGCTTGGAACTAGAGAGTATCATTGTTGTTCTCTGTGTTGTTATTCAGTCGCTAAGTTGTGTCCAGCTCTTCACCACCCTATGGACTGTAGCACACCAGACTCATCTGTCTTTCTCTATTTCCCTGAGATTGCTCAAATTCGTGTCCATTGAGTTGGTGATGGTATCTACCATTTCATCATCTGCCACCCACTTCTCCTTTTGCCTTCTATCTTTTCCAGTAGCAGGGTCTTTTCCAATGAGTCAGTTCTTCACACCAGGGAGCCAATGTATCAGCACCTTATTTTAAAAGAAGAATGGATCACCAAGTGGGTAGGATCCATCACCCTCTAGAACAAAAGGCCTGAAAAATATCCTGTATCACATTCATCTGGGGGATTCTATTCACAGAATTTCTGACAAGTGCAGAGTTTTAAACAAACTTCCAGGTGATGCTGATCTGTGGTCCCTGGACCTTCACTCTGAGAAACACTGCAGCGGACTTTTCTCCCCATACCTTTCCTTCATGTCACTGTATTCATTTTTTTTTCTATTGAAAATAATAGTATTCCCTTAATTTCTTCCTGCTTTAAGCTGATTTAGCTTTCATTGGAGTTCTGCCATTTATTATTCTTTGTCATCTCTATTTGTAAAGTTGTCCTCAGCCCTTTACAGTGAATTCTTCCCTTCCCCAGCCCCATCTCCACTCACCCTGCTGCCGTCATGCCCGCACCTTGCCTCCTGGTTCTCATGTACACATCCTGCCCTAATAGCTAGGACACCCTGGAGCAGAGACTGGCCACTGGTCAGGGTACAGAAAAGAGAGATCTTGGGGTTGGGTTAAAGCAACGAGGCTGTTATCCAGGAGTGCACGGGGCCAGGAAGAAGAAAACAGCAGGGTCTGAAGTCAACTGCTGGGTGACAGACATGAGGTGTGTCAAGCTAAATATTAGGTGAGGACTGTACCAGACATCTGACACTTTTGTTTTCCTATCACCCCGTCCCTCTTTCTGATAGAGCCTCTGACTTTTCCTTTAAAAAGCTCTGTCTCTTATATTCTGTGGCTGATCGTCTGGGGCCTCACATCATTACTCCTTGGAGAATGAAATGGCAACCCACCCCAGCACTGTTGCCTGGAGAATCCCACGGGCCGAAGAGCTCGGCGGCCTACAGTCCATAGGGCACAACGAGCCCGGCACAGCTGAAGCGACTTGGGACACATGCATGTGTCATTACCCAGACTGCCCTGGGGGTTCACACGCTAGAGTATCTGCTTCCAGTGCAAGAGATCTGGGTGTGATCCTTGCATCAGGAAGATCCCCTGGAGAAGGGAATGGCTACCTAATCTGGTATTCTGGCCTGGGGAATTCCATGGACAGAAGAGCCTGGCGGGCTATAGTCAGTGGGGTCACAAAGAGTTGGACATGACTGAGCGACTTTCACTCACATCCTTATTCCGTCACAAGAATAAAAGCTTAGCAGGTATAAATGCTGAACTGTTCATTCACTCTGCCCAGTGTCTAGAGCTGTACTGGCCCATAGTCAGCAGGTGTTTAATGAGAGGGTGTAGGAAACATTCAATGAATATGTGAGTGTTCAGGTTGCAGTGGAACTCTACAGCAATGCCAGCATTACATGGCATAGCCTGCTGACTGCTGGAGCCTGAGTATTACAGGATCAAAATAAAAACCACCCCTCCCACCCCCCCAAAATATTAATTAAATAATTAAATAAAATGAGCTGCAGGGCATATAGACTATGCCTAAAAGTGAAAGTGAAGTCGCTCAGTCGTGTCCGACTCTTTGCGACCCTGTGAACTGGGGCCCACAGGCTCCTCCGTCCTTGGTATTCTCCAGGCAAGGATACTGGAGTTGGTTGCCATTTCCTTGTCCAGGGGAACTTCCCGACCCAGGGATTGAACCCAGGTCTCCCGCATTGCAGGCAGACCCTTTAACCTCTGAGCCACCAGGGAAGCCTAACTGGTACCAAAATTTAAACTTAATCTTAAATTCCTCAGGGGAAGGACCTTTTTGTTTTGGTGTCGCTAACTTTTCTAATGCTCCCAGAAAGTGCCTAATAGTTTTTTTTTCTTCAGTGAACAGAATGCATTAATGAATATGTAAGACTTTATTAAGAAGTTCAGACTGATGATAAGAACACTTTAACCAACTGCCCCTCCAAGTTTCTCTTTCCCATTTTCCTGCCTGAAACTCCTTGGTCCATAAACCAAATCCATATACTTTGTCAGAGTAGAAATGCTGCCTTAGAACCACATAAACATCTTCTCAGTTTACAGAGACAGATTAAGTAAACAAGAAAATATCATATATTTTCTCTCTATGGTTGAGGTCATTTTTAAAACACTACATTTTATTCTCTTTAATGTCCGTTTCCAGCACACCTACCCTCTCCCAGTCACCTCTTCATTCCACCATGATGGAAATCTACCTAGCTTCTTTCAAAACACATTTCCCTCCATTGGAGAATAGCAAGGTCAGGAACTACATTTCTAGAATTTTCTCTGACTCAGATACTATCTAAATGTGTTGACTGCCTAACAGTTGAGGTGGGTAATTGGACGTAGGTTTCATTTTCTCTCTTCTGGAATTAGTATTTTTTTAAAGTTCACAACCACACATAAAAGTGTTCTTTTTTTCCTTCTTTTTTTAACACTGACATCAAAATATTCACTTTTGTTATTACACAAACGAACCAATCACATCACAAACAACCTTCTCTCAAATAGTTTAGAACAAGAAGTAACTGTATAGGATATTTCGAAAATGCACTATCTGGGTGATTTTTATTATTTAAGAGCTATGAATTTTTATTAAAATCACATTTTTTCAGAATGTATGTATACACACATGAACTTGTAGAAGACTTAAATGCTACACAGAAGCATGAAAACATTAAACAGCCGTCACTAGTGTTGGCTCCAGGCATATAGTATCTCTTTTCATTAAAACAGGACCTTTTTTCAGCAGTGAGAGCATGGCAAGACCTGAAGGAGGTCCAGCCTTTTGGCACAGGAGTGCAGACACAGCTCTACTGTTTGACGCTGAAATGCTACTTATTAGATAAACATTACATGGAAATAGCCAAAGAACACAAGGCCATTGCATGAGTGGACTTTTTTTGCCACCACTTACTTCTTTTCATGTTATCTCCTTAAAGAGGACTTTCATACCAGAGCAACCTTGGGGAAAATGAGACCACAAAAAAGGCATTCATGATGGTGATTTTCTAGACCCTCCATTCTATTATTTTGGATATTTCCTTTTGAACATGGGCTCTCTTTCCCACAGCTATGCTTGGCCTCCTGGTTTGCAATGACGTTATGTCTGTGTTGGGGACTTCCCAAACAGCTACTAGAAAAATTAGTGCCACAAATGTACCATAAAGAGCTGAATTCTAGCCTCTGTTGTTTCGCTCTAATTCAAGGATTCTTTGACTATACATGGAGTCTTGATACAGGGATTTTTTTTTTTTAATCATTTATGGGGATGTAAGAGAAAATAAAGGTAAAAGTGAAACCCATATGCCAGATACATGTCACCAACATTGCATCCAGTTCTTCCCAATTCTGTCAATTACCAAGCATCTTTTGTTTAAAAGATAAAATTTTCCAGGGGCTACTATGATAAACAAGAAAAAAATATTATTTTCAAAGAACTTACAATCTAGTAGGAATACAAGGGAGAAAATAGCTGCCATACACACTTCTAGATTTAAACCAAAAGAAAAATACAAATAAATGAAAATTTAAAATGAAGAACGTATCTTGGGAAGAGAATAAAGAAGATAGATTAGAGATGCTTTCATGAAGGAAAATGATTTGAGTTATATCTTATAGAGTGGTTAAAAGTTCAAGCGCTGAAATTGGAAACAGCAGACAAAAAGGCATGTGCCAGCATCAGAAACAAGCAAACTAGGTGCCTAATTCAAGCGCAGTGAATAGCCCAGTTGTGCAGCCACGACCTGTGTGGGCAGCTTATGGTTTCCTTTGGGACGGCAACAGCACCCACACACCGCTTCTTCGCGGTTCTTCCTCTCCTCTGCATGGCTCTCCAGCATCAGCTCATGCTAGTCACTGTCCCATCGCAGTTGGCTTCCATTATAACTGACAAGTTCCAAGAGAGCCAAGATCAGAAAGAAATTAGGTTGGACCTAATCCTAATCTGAAGGATTAGAAGATAAACTGATTGTATATTCCTAAATATGAATAAGAAACTCCAGGCCCTCAATGCTTACTGCCATTAGCAATAGAACTAAGTGAAGGGCTTCGGTGGCACTAGTGGTAAGGAATCCACCTGCCAATGCAGGAAGCACACAGGATGCGTGTTCAATGCCTGGGTTGGGAGGATCCCCTGGAATAGGGGCTGGCACCCCACTCCAGTATTCATGCCTGGAGAATCGAGCTCTGGCAGGCTATAGCCCATGGGGCAGCAAAGAATCAGACATGACTAAGTAACTGAGCACATAGAACTGAGTGAAGCTCAACAAATATTTTTTTGAAATAATGAATGTATGATGGGAAGAATAAGAAAACCTATCAAATTTTTGCAAGTAGCTAAAGTTATGAGCAAATGGCTAGATATTTGGTCAGTCTGCCTTTCAAATTTGCCATATTTTTATTAACATAAGTATATTTAAAACATGATCTATTTATTCAAAGATTGCTGCTGCTGCTGATGCTGCTGCTAAGTCATTTCAGTCGTGTCCAACTCTGTGTGACCCCAGAGATGGCAGCCCACTAGGCTCCTCTGTATCTGGGATTCTCCAGGCAAGAACACTGGAGTGGGTTGCCATTGCCTTCTCCAATGCATGAAAGTGGAAAGTGAATGTGAAGTCGCTCAGTCGTGCCCAACTCTTAGCGACCCCATGGACTGCGCCCACCAGGCTCCTCCGTCCATGGGATTTGCCAGGCAAGAGTACCGGAGTGGGGTGCCATTGCCTTCTCCGATTGCTAATATTTAAATTTCTATATTCCCTTGAGCATATATGTTTCCCATTAGGTTGTGCTTCTGTAGTTCAAAATGGGGAGAAATTCTTGCAGTAGCCTCACATTTGATTTCAAAGTTGTTGAAAATCAACATATCCTTTTTTTCTAACTCTCTTCTCAAACCTCCACTTTTCAAACTGAAATGCTATGACAGTATTTATGTTTTTAATTTTCTAACATGACCAAGGAAGATAGAAAATGTATGATGGGGAAGATCAATTGCTACTGAAAATGCAACCCCGTCACAATTTATCTTAAAAGCCCAGGACTAACGAAAAAGAGTTAAATCTATTTGTTTTTAAGGAAAGGCTTTCCTCAGTTCAACTTTAAGAGATGATTAATTGCAGTGATTTTCTCCTGTGTTCACTGATCTCACTGGGCTGCCTGCATTGAATTCAAGTGGCAGTTGGGGCTGAATAGCTTTACATCTTCTATATCACATGTCCTGCTTCCAATGTAATTACAAGTTTCTAGAAGCTGAATATAAAGAACTCATTTAGGACGGCTATTCACGTTGTTTACTATACACCATACATACAGGTATTCAGAACTGTAAACTCATTCAGTTCCTAATAGGCTTTTTTTTTTTTTTAATGAATAAACCTCTTGAAACAGGGAGGTTTTGCTTTAATCAGTACCTCGATGTTAAATTTTGCCTTTAGAACAAAGTCCAAAAATGAGGTTTGATTTTGTGCCATTACGCTGTAAATCTGTGTTCACATCAGGGACCTGGTTCCCTGGTGCTCATTGAGCAGGCTCAACATCTGAAAATCAGGGAAAAAAAGTGCCTCTTTCTGCTATGGGAAGATGACAGTGTTCAGTCTGGAACTATGAGCCATAAAGAGGAGAAGCTTACGGTTCTGTCTATAGTTTTAAAGCAACAATAATTTCAGAAAATTTTCAGTTAGCAATTGGTACCCTCAGTGTTTTGAGTTTGATCTTTGTCATTTTGTACTTTATTTGTATGGTCAACATCCTGTCCCTTGCTTTGCCTTCTACTTCCTTTTATCCAAAAAGAGGGCATATTTTTATATTCTCTGCCCTGTTTCAGGAGTTGAAAATTCCCATGACACATTTGATAAGTGTAAAAAGTAACCTGTAATATAGTGGAGTGCTTCTGTTTCTGTAAAGCAATAATAATAATATTATCTAAATTAAATACCATTGCAATTTTCATGAAATTGTGTTCATTCTCAATAAGATCTTTTTCGAAATGTTAGCAGGCAGATCTGTTCTTTTGCACCAGCTTCATTTTCCTCCCCAAGAATAAAATAGATTATCATGGGTCTTCATTTTATCTAGTCACTCTCAGATTGCTATTTGTCCATGCCAGCAACTTAATTATGAAAGGCCATCAATCTTTAAATACAATATATCCATCTGAAACTGTGAGACCAGCTAACCTGACCAGTAAATGATTGGCAAGATCCATTTAGTTACACAATATGAACTTCCCACCATTTCTAATACTCTTATCATACGTATATTCCCATGGATATGTAGTCGTCACCATAATGTTCAAATAATAATATCCCTGAGCTACTGCTACTTGGGATAGGGGCATCCAAACTGCTGCCCAGTGAAGAAATCTATTTTCAGTTCTGACTCTAAGCATACAGCAGCTCTCGCTGTTGAAAGGGGATTCCTACTCCCCTCCCAGTACCATGACACACAGACGTTGAGTCCATTAGGACAACACAGAAACAAAAGCGTAAGGAAAGCCAGAAGCAGACAGGAAAGTCTAAGAGGGTGAGGGTGTCCTGTGGTTACCAGGCAGCCATAGTGGCTGATGGAGAAGCAGACAGCTGGCATTTGCAGATGTCATGGGAGGAAAGACAGCAGATACCATGATGCCCTGGACTTTACACAAATGGATTCAGGAGGACCGGAAACATTCCCTTGTCCATGTGTTACTTGTTGCAAAGGAGTAAGAATTGTCTTTGAGGAGCTTAAATTCTACAAAGGATCGGGGAGAGGAACACTCAGACAGGGGAGAGTCCCAGGTGTTGGTCAAGGTAAAAAAAACTCAGAACAGGCTCAGGTGCTTGGGGTTCACTGTGAAAGCTGAGAGCACTGATTTTACTAACTACAGGTGGGGACAACCTCTGTCAGGGGGCAGTACTTGAACTGAAATTGGGGGCAGAGAATTCAACCAGAAGGTATGGAACACAAAGTTCCTGGGACATAAAGAAGACTTTCCATTCTTTTGCTAGGGCTGCCATAACAAACACCACAGTCTGTTGGGCTTGAACAACAGAAACATGTTTCTTTACAGTTCTGGAGGCCAGAAGTCTGAGATCAAGGTGTCAGCAAGTTTGGCTGGTTTTCTGAGATCCCCCTCCTGGGCTGGTGAAGGCTGCCTTGTCTTTACACCTTCACATGGCCCTCCCTCTGTGGGCATCTATGTCCTAATCTCTTCTCATAAGGACACCAGTCACATTGGATTAGAGCCCACCCTAATCATCTCATGCTCAGTGGCTAAGTCGTGTCTGACTCTGCAACCCCGTGGACTGTAGCCCGCCAGGCTCCTCTGTTCATGGGATCATCCAGGCAAGAATACTAGAGTGGGTTGCCGTTTCCTCCTCCAGGAGATCTTCCAGACTCAGGGAGCAAACCCATATCTCCTGCGTTTCCTACATTAGTGGGCGGATTCTTTACCACTGAGCCACCTGGGAAGTTGCTGAATGACCTATTTTACCTTAACTAAGGACCTTCTTAAAATCCCTCTTTCCAAATACAGTCCCATTCTGAGGTGCTGGGGTGATGAGACTTCAACATATGAATTTGAGGCACACTGTTCAGCTCATTACAAGCTCGTGTGTTTAGGAGACAGGAAGAGTGCAGGAGTGGCCACAGAAGCCGAGCAAAAGCCGGTCAAGGAGCAACAGCAGGGGGAGAGGTCAGACCCCACATTTTATTTTATGTGTCTTATTCCACACCTGGCACAGCCAAGCAAGCTCTTTCCATGACTTCAGTGCTTTATTCAGTGTATCTTATTCCCAGTGATTTTTGAGTGGCTTATGTATTGCACCAATTTAGTGCACAATTTTAAATGTTTTCCTGTGTGATTTTGAAATAGCATTACAATGAGGATTTTACTAGACAAAAGCATGTAGACACTAGCGTTCTCCGCAACCACAGCTTGCATCATCACCATCATCACTGGGAAGTGAGCCCTAGATCCCATTCAGGAGCCAAGTTCACCTTAAGTCCCCCTAAAAGAAGAAACTTCTCCGGGGCTTTCCCCTCACACCCACCCTGTGAGGGGAACGCAGCTTTCCTGCCTCAGACCCACTGCAGAGCTTTCCGGTGTTCCTCACCTTCCAAGGCCGTCCTTCATGGGCACCTATGTGTGTGATCCCCACATGAGTAAAAATAAATAGAAGGGAGCAGGGGAGAGGGCTTTTTTTCTCCCCTAGTTGCTGGAAACAAAAGCCCTCAGAAAACTCCAGAAGGGCCTTGCCTTGTGTGAACAATCATATATTTTATTCCACAGTGAGCAAGTAAGGAGAGAAACTTTACTGAAACTAGTGGAGGCAGCTAAGAAAAAATAGGCAAGCCAAGGCCCCTGGGAGAGCTAAAGGAGAGACCCAAAATCCTCCTGGGTTACCCTAGAGATTTAATTTGTACCAGGAAAAGCTCCCTCCGCTACCTTCCCTCAGAGTCACCTAGTTCTTCAGCTGTCCCTCACTTCCCCACCCCGACTCTGCTCAAGTCCATGCCACAGACCATGGCAGCCACCACCAAAGCTTAGAACTTGAACCCTCTACTCACACTTTCCAAACAGACGAGGACAGGAGAGAGGCAATGATAAGGATATGTGGGGGAAATGCTGAGAAGACAGGGCAAGGGGTATCCTCTTGAGAACTCTGAACACATTTTTTCTCAAAAAAAAAAAAGTCATTTGTGGTTTTGTGTCAAATAGCCTCAGTAATGTTCTTATACTGCAGCACTTAAAAGAGCAAAGGATCTTCTAAGCAGGTCATGTAAGTTCTGATGGCTGACCAGGGAGCGTGTCCTCATGCATGGCCTTACTTCTACTGGAAAATGTAGTATAAGTTCAGTAGGTATTCAGTGCACTTTTTTTACAGACTTAATTTTATCCTAATCACTTGAGGTAGGCAGAATTGTTGTTCAGTCACTAAGTTGTGTCCAGCTGTTTGTGACCCTATAGACTGCAGCACAGCAGGCTTTCCTGTCCTTCACTGTCTCCCAAAGTTTTCTCAAGGCAGAATCAGTTCAGTTCAGTTCAGTCGCTCAGTCGTGTCTGACTCTTTGCGACCCCATGAATCGCAGCACGCCAGGCCTCCCTGTCCATCAACAACTCCCGGAGTTCACTCAAATTCATGTCCATCGAGTCAGTGATGCCATCCAGCCATCTCATCCTCTTCATCCCTTCTCCTGCCCCAATCCCTCCCAGCATCAGAGTCTTTTCCAATGAATCGCCTCTTCACATGAAGTGTCCAAAGTATTGGAGTTTCAGCTTTAGCATCAGTCCTTCCAATGAACACCCAGGACTGATCTCTTTTAGAATGGACTGGTTGGCTCTCCTTACAGTCCAAGGGACTCTCTCGAGTCTTCTCCAACACCACAGTTCAAAAGCATCAATTCTTCAGCACTCAGCTTTCTTCACAGTCCAACTCTCACATCCATACATGACCACTGGAAAAACCATAGCCTTGACTAGATGGACCTTTGCCCCTCAAATATATTCATGGCCTAATTGCTGGAATCAGTGAATAGGTTACCTCACCTGGCAAAAGGGACGTTGCAGATGTGATTCAGGTTAAGAACCATGAGATGGAGAGACTACCCTGGATTATTCAAATAAAGCCAAGCTAATCATGAGGATCCTGAAAAGCAGAGAACATTTTCCAACTGAAGCCAGTCTTTAGTTGTGGGAGGTGTGATTCTGGAAGAATGTCAGAGAGATGTAACTCTGCTGTCTTTGCAAATGAAGGAAGGGGCCACAAGCCAAGAAATGCAAATAGTCTCTTAAGCTGGAACAGGTAAGGAAAGGAATTTCCCCCAGAGCTTCCAGAAGGGAAAACAGCTCTATTGACATCTTGATTTTAACCCAGTGAGACTCATGTTTGACTCCTAACCCATAAAACCATAAAATAATACATCTGGGTTTTTTAAAGCCATTAAATCTGTCATAATTTGTTTTGGCAGCAATACAGAACTAATTCACCACCAAAGTAATGTGTGTTTATCTTAAAGATTTTGGAAATTTGGGGAAATATTTTAAAAAGCAACAAAAATCACCCAGAATTCTACTATCCTGTGATACCCACTATTAACTGTTCAGAGTATATTCTTCTAGTCTTTTCTTACAAAATTAAAGCACACCTTTAACCAATCTGTTTTTAAAAGCACAAATATAGGCATTTCCTGATCAAATGAAATTATGTGTTATTTTTATAATCTGCTTTTCTTCTATATTGTGTGAATATTTCCCTATTACATATTTTCCATAGCAGTGTTATTCAGGTTATATACTATTCCATCTCGTAATTGTAAGATCAAAATTATGTTTAAAATCTTTTAAAACTATGTTGCATTCACATAAGGTTGTGATTATAGATTATATATGAATACATGTATATGTTATAATGCAACTGTCTTGTATTTACTTATAAACCTGTGCCAGCATATATTACCACTGGTTATTTTTCCATCACCTTGGAAATATCAAGTTTATCTTTCCATCACCTTGCCTTTTCAGTTCCCACTCAAAGACCTTCCTATTCAGATGTTGCAGATATATCTTCCTGACCTATGATTTGTCATGTTCTGGCCAGCAGGTGTCAAAATAGAAAAGGTCAAAAGGTCTGTGGACTACCTCAATACAAGCTCACATATTGTACTGCATAGCTTAGTTATATGTAGCTTACCAGAGCCTTCCTCTGAAAAGGTGAGTTAGTTCAATTTTCCATCAAAGATAGGATTCCACTGATCTTCATCTCTTGCAGAGGGCAATCCAGCCTTTGCCTACATTTTTCCAGTGACTAAAAGCATCAATAGTATTAGACAGCTCATTCACGTGAGGGAAGCTCTTATTAATAGAAAATATAACCTCCTATCAAACCCAAGGTGGCCCCCCTCTAGTCTTTCCTCACTGATCTTGTTGATCCTCAGAAGCAATACTCAATAACCATACACCCTCTTCTCCAAAGTAGCTCTTCAAATATTTGAATATAGCATGTATAACCTTGACATGTATGAATCTCCTAAAAGAATGTTGGGACTTTGAGAGCATGGCTGAATGGCAGTGAAGTGTGGTTTTGCTTAAAGATGAGTTGTTTGAACATTCTGTTGCCAATATTCAGGGAAATGTCAAGAAATTCACTTATAATTTAGAAGGAAACAAATAGAGCAGTTCCTTTCTCTCTCTCTCTGAGCTTCATTTACTTGGGTCTAAATTTTGAAGTCCTGAAGACACAAAAAGTATTCCCAGAATGCTGGAATTAAAAATGATTTCCCTTCATGGAAGACCAGGCATTATGCAAGGATGTATCTTTCTAGGGGATCATGGGCCAAGAATGGGTAGAGGAAAATGGACCAGACTGTCTGATTTTATGTTACTCTGTTCCCACTCTGTTACTCACCTAGCCTTGATTGCAGTTCTACTAAAATATTCCAATCTTGTCTCAACTGTTTTCTGGGTATTCAAATAAGGATCATAGAGCTTCTTCAGTGGTTGAAGGACAGAATTATCCTTCTGGCAGCAGTACTTAGCAAGAGAGCTTTAAGGTAGGGATTGCAAATAGGCGTCATCTTTAATACCAACAGCAATCAATTAGTAGTGGCTGTCTGGAGTGCTGTTGAGAAAGACTCTGAGGCTATGTCCAGATTCAACCGAAAAGAATGCTTATCAATCACTGCTATAGATCATGAATATGAAGAGGGAGCAGCAACATAGATGAATGATGAATACCATCCTTGCCCTAAAGGAAGTTGCTCATCAAAGAACAAGGGTTGCAACCTTGAAGGATCTAAGTTTTCTTTAATTAAGAAAGAAAACTTTTTTATTAAGAAACAAATATACTAAGGAAGCCATCACCTTACAATTTTATACTATAATTTTTCTAAGACATTTGCCTGCATTTCCTTCAAGTGTTCATCACTCAGCATGGTCTTCGGGCTTCCCTTGTAGCACAGTTGGTAAAGAATCTGCCTGCAAAGCAGGAGACCTAAGTTCAGTTCCTGGGTCAGGAAGATCCTTCGGAAAAGGAAATGGCAACCACCTCATTCCAGTATTCTTGTGTGGAGAATACCATGGACAGAGGAGCTTGGTGTGCAAGTCCATGGGGTCGCAAGAGTCGAATACAACTTAGTGACTAAACCACCAGCATGGTCTTCAGATCTTTTGACATCTAGATTATCTTCCATGGGCATACCTTCTAAAATGTTATACCCAGAACTCTCTGGAAAGTGGTGGAGTTGGAAACAACACAGCTGAATGTACTCCCCAAGTAACACTGAAAACAAGAAAAGAGAATTAATGCCACAAAGCATAATAATTAGCCTCAAACAGTTCTATCAAATGCATGGAAAATCTAAGAAGTATGGCACTTCTAAAAAGGAGAAGCAGGAAAAAGCTTAAAATTACCCCAATGGCAGAAACTCCAGTGTGAGGATAAATATATTTTTATTCTGTTTTTTTTTTAATTGATAATTTAACAACTATTGCAGAAACAATAAGCAAAATACTTTATTAAGTAATATTTAAGAAATAAAATTTATTTGGGGGCTTCCCTGGTGACTCAAGGGTAGAGCATCTGCCTGTAACGCAGGAGACCATCTACAATGCAGGAGAGTTGGATTGACCCCCTGGCCAGGAAGATCCCCTGGAGAAGGGCATGGCAACCCACTCTAGTATTCTTGCCTGGGAAATCCCATGGACAGAGGAGCCTGGTGGGCTATAGTCCGTGGGGTCACAAGAGTTGGACATGACTCAACGACAAAACTGTCACCACCAAGAAATAAGATTTATTTGTAAAGAAATGTAATAGTAGAGTTTTGTATATATTAAATAACCTTAAACACAATTATAAATGTCAACATATTCTTGGACTATTCTAATTTATTTTTCTATCTGTCCAATTATTTTTCCAGTGTGCATGAAACCAAAAGATGTAGAACAGAATGAAGTTCAGAAGAGTCCAGTCTTCCTCTGGAAAACTATATGGTGTCTAATTAAAAGCTGTGCTGTTTGAAGACCTCTTGTGGTCCCAGCAGATACTAGTAAAGTCATGGAGTTTTGTGCTTGATGTTTTGTTTTGACTTGTTTATTGTTCTTATTGAAGTTTGGCTGATTAAATCAAGCTCTCCAAATAAAACCGCCTCTCTAGAAGATTCTCATAAGGCATATTGAGTCCTAGCTAAATTCTAATACAGTTTAGCCTGCCACCTGACCACTACTCAGCCTAGCATACCAGCTGGTAGGTGAAAATTGACTGTGAGCTGGAGAAATTAAATTCTTCCTGCACTTATTTTATCAGATAACTTCTCTCTCTCCTCAACTCAGCCATGACACAGTAGTATCTTATTTATGCAAATTGTAGATGACGTGTCTAAACTAGGAGGACAGAAGAGAAACAAGGTGCCAAATAAAGACTAGGAGGTCAAACGTGTCAGTAATAAAAGTATCTCTTCAGTCCTGCTCATCAGTCCAAAACTGTGAAGACTTGGTTTCAAGAGTGCAGATGTTTTTCAACAAAGTAAGAGCATTTGGTACATTTTTGGCAGATGGCAAGATAAAGTCCATTTGCTTAAGAAGCCACTCCTTCTTTGATGTGGGTAATTATGACCTCTTGGGGCGCATACCAACGTTATCAAAATCCATCTGGGTTGTGCTTTCTCTTGTAAAAGTGCCTCCTGTTGCTTTACTATTAGTGTTGCTTTCATGCCAGCAGTGTTCCTGACACTGTGTAATCCCTGGAAGACAGAGTTCTGCACCAGTGACTTGAAACTTAAATAAGACAGACCCAGAAATTGAGTCATAAAACTACAGGTGAGAATGTGGGAAGATTTGAAGATTGCAAGTTTTATTTTCCTGTTTCTTCATCTTTCCTTGCGTTTCCATTAATCCATGCAGTTAATTTTTTTCCCTTTACATTTTTCCTGTGTTATAGGATAAAACTTGCTGACTGAAAGGGGGAAATTTTTTTTCCAAAAATATCAAAGTACATAAAGAAGAAGTTGAAATTTCCCTCTCACAGTCTAGTGCTAACGATGTGTGTTATTCCAGATTTTTTTTGTATGTATAACTATACATGACTTTCAGTGTTGGTATTTTAAAAATAAAAAAAAAGCTTTACACAGAGACAGTTACACAAAACAGCTTTTATAAAAATTTTTAGTAGAGAAGCTTTAAGTCAGCCTGACAGATTCAGAGGAAAAGAACCAAAGCGTTAGTATGGGCAATAAGAATAGAGAACATGAAACTAGAAGAAGAGAGAAATGTCTAAAGCCATCAACAAATGAAGAATTAAAAGAAGACTTCACTGTGGTCCAGAAAATTAAACAGAGGTTCAGTTCAATTCAGTTCAGTTGCTCATTCAAGTCCAACTCTTTGCAACCCTGTGGACTGCAGCACACCAGGCTTTCCTGTCCATCACCAACTCCTGGAGCTTGCTCAAACTTATGTCCATCTAGTGAGTGATGCCATCCAACCATCTCATCCTCTGTTGTCCCCTTCTCCTCCTGCCTTCAATCTTTCCCAGCAATCAGGGTCTTTTCCAATGAGTCAGTTCTTCACATCAGGTGGCCAAAGTACTGGAGTTTCAGCTTCAGCATCAGTACTTCCAATGACTATTCAGGACTGATTTCCTTTAGAATTGACTGGTTGGATCTCCTTGCAGTCCAAGGAGTCTTCTCAAGAGTCTTCTCCCACACCACAGTTCAAGAGCATCAATTCTTTGGCACTCAGCTTTCTTTATGACCCAACTCTCACATCCATACATGACTACTGAAAAAAACCATGGCTTTGACTAGACAGACCTTTGTTGGCAAAGTAATATCTCTGCTTTTTAATATGCTGTCTAGGTTTGTCACAGCTTTTTTTCCAAGAAGCAAGTGTCTTTTAATTTCTGTATACTGTTAATTTCTATACAGTCAGCAAAAACAAGACCGGGAGCTGACTGTGGCTCAGGTCATGAACTCTTTATTGCAAAATTCAGACTTAAATTGAAGAAAGTAGGGAAAATCACTAGATCATTCAGGTATGACCTAAATCAAATCCCTTACGATTATACAGTAGAAATGACAAATAGATTCAAGGGATTAGATCTAATAGAGTGCCCGAAGAACTATGGATGGAGCTTCGTGAATTGTACAGGAGGCAGTGATCAAGAGCATCCCTGAGAAAAAGAAATGCAAAAAGGCAAAATGAGGAGGCCTTACAAATAGCTGAGAAAAGAAAAGACGCTATAGGCAAAGGAGAAAACAAAAGATATACCCATATGAATGCAAAGTTACAAAGAACAGCAAGGAAAGATAAGAAAGCCTTCCTCAGTAATCAGTGCAAAGAAATAGAGGAAAACAATAGAATGGGAAACAGAGGCTACAAAAACAATAGAAAGAAAAGAAAGGTGTCTATTTTATTCACAGTGGTATATCCAGGGCCTAACACAGTAGATGTTCAATAAACATTTACCTACTAAAATGAATACCCCAAATTGTACAGGAGGCAGTGATCAAGAGCATCCCTGAGAAAAAGAAATGCAAAAAGGCAAAATGAGGAGGCCTTACAAATAGCTGAGAAAAGAAAAGACGCTATAGGCAAAGGAGAAAACAAAAGATATACCCATATGAATGCAAAGTTACAAAGAACAGCAAGGAAAGATAAGAAAGCCTTCCTCAGTAATCAGTGCAAAGAAATAGAGGAAAACAATAGAATGGGAAACAGAGGCTACAAAAACAATAGAAAGAAAAGAAAGGTGTCTATTTTATTCACAGTGGTATATCCAGGGCCTAACACAGTAGATGTTCAATAAACATTTACCTACTAAAATGAATACCCCAAATCTCACTTCCATTGTGTAGCTTAGATCAAATGAGAACCCAGGAAGGCAGGAACACATTTACAGTCGTTAAAGAGACAAGAAATTAGCTCAAGGAAAGCATTTGATAATGAAAAAGAATTGACGTTCGATACTGGCTTTTACATGTGGAAGAAAAAGCGTATAAAGTTATATGAAAAAGGCAATCTGGAGCAAACACAGTTGGTGATTTTGTCAGACATAGAGGGAAACTCTTCAGTATTTGTTAGGGAAGACAGTCAGACAGGCTGAACTGGGGAGACAGGAAATGAAGGGACATGTTTGGAGTCTCAGCCTAGGACAGACTCTTCCTACTGGGTTATCTTACTCATTTTCAACCTTGAGAGGGAGGGATTCACTATATCCATTCAAGATATGGAAAGTGAAGTTCAGAAAGATTTAGTGCCCCAAATCTCTCAGCTTTCATAATATGTAATTATTAATCAATTTTCAAACCAAGGCCTTAATTCTCTAAGCCCAAGCCTCATTCTAAAGTAGGAATGAACCTATCAGATTGATAGTTAGTAGAATAATGTCTCAAGCTTTCCAGGTAGCACAGTGGTAAAGAAGCTGCCTGCCAGCAGAAGGCAACACGAGAGATTGCAGTTGGATCCCTGAGTTAGTAAGATCCTCTAGAGTAGGAAATGGCAACCCACTCCAGTATGCTTGCCTGGAAAATTCCCTGGACAGAGGAGCCTGGCGAGCCACAATCAATGGGGTCGCAAAGGGTCAGGAACAACCAAGCACATCACAGAGCAGCAGCATAGTATCTTGCTGCTCGGATGACAACTCAGCGACCATTAGCACTGGCATCACCTGGAGTCATACCCCCGGGGCCCGCTCCAGAATCACTGAACCAGCATCTGCATGTTAACAGATGCCGGGTTATCTGTATGCATCTTAAAGTTTGAGAAGCACTCACATAGACCATCATATTGCCTGGAACTCGGCACCACCTATTTGGGGGGATTTTAAGAATTTTCTGGGTTTCCCTGGTGGCTCAGATGGTAAAGAATCTGCCTGTAATGCAGGAGACCCAGGTTTAACCCTTGGGTCAGGAAGATCCCCTGGAGAAGGGAATGGCTACCCACTCCAGTATTTTCTACAACTGAAAAGCCTGTAAAGAGTGAGAAGCTATTTTCCACCTGGTCTCTAGAAAATTGCATATGGGGCCCTCTTTAATTATTTCATCCTTGTTATGTACATACTGGTAAGTTCATAGGGTGGAACAGAATAAAATAAGTCCAAGGCCACAGTTGCTCCAATTTGGCATAGAGTGAGCAACGCTTCTCAGCAGCATCCAACGAAAAGGCAATTTTCCACCCAAGTTCATTCCACTCCTTTCTATCCAAACATGTACAACAGCCAATTTAGCTCCATCTCTACTGCTTAGACCTCAAAAACAACCCCTCACAGACTGCACATGTCATGTGGGAATGGTAAAGTATTTGCTTTGGAAACCCGCCCTGCATTTCTATGAACTGCTGAGGCTTAGGTAACCAAGATCCAGAAGAGCAAGGGTTTCATTCTAGTGTGGTCCCTCCCACGCTCTCACCCACAAGATGCAGCTGGCTCTGGACATCTGAACAGTAGAGAGTTCTCAGGCTTCTGTCATCAGCTACCCAATGGCCTTGTGAAAGCCACTTGTCCTTCCTCCTTCCTGTGCCTCAATTGCCTCATCTGTAAAATGGACCTCACCTAGTTCACAGGGACACTAGGAGAATTAATTAGTGTTTGTAAAGCATTGAGTTTCCCTAGATGAAAGTAGCTATATAAGTGTAAATGATTATCATTATCATTATTATTGTTATTACATAAAGTATGGATGACAGATTAAGGATGGGATTATATGTCAGCCTCCTGGGGATGGTTGATTTCTGGATAAACAAAAAGGGTTGTAGACTGTTATTATCCACCTTCCTTTCCCATGTCTGTTCAGGGATTCATTACCATGTTTGCTAGGCTAATAATGCATAAAGAATTCCTTTCACCAGTGAATTCAGTAAGATGGAAATGACTGAAGACTAGAAAATCCTGTGAGCTATATATCTGCAGGATCAAGTGGATCCTGCCACCCATGGAAACTGTGATCATCCAGTGAATAAATATATACACAATTCTAAACCTAATCTACCACTGAGCCAAATGACCAAGTCAGTGTAATTAAAAGTTTGCATTTTCCTTTCCGACATACTATAAAGGAAAGTATGAATAAATGCTAAGAGAAGTCTAAATCTCCCCCAGATGATCTCACCATAAAACAAAGTTAAGGAAATCTCTGGGGGATTAAGGCCACTTCTGTTCACTCTGAATAAAACTGAATCCGCCTCATAGCATATGTTCAGTCCTTTCCATTCGCTAGGACTTGGCCCTGTGAGGGGGGTGTGTGTGTGTGTGTGTGTGTGTGTGTAACAGGACTGGATGTCCCAGATGCCAGCCAGGCAGAGCTGCCCATGATGAAAGTAGGGACTTTGCAGGGAATAGCTAAGTAAGAGGCCCTTCGTGTGGGGTCCCACATTCCTGGGTGTCTATGGGTCTATGAACTCCCTGAAATAATAGCCCGAAGGTTTTTATGTCTCTGTGAATTTTTCCAGGGAGAAGGATCACTGCTTTTAGAAAGTTTCGCAGATTCTGTGACCTAAAAGGATTATGATCCAAATGCCTTCCTCCCACTTATCTCACTGTTCTTGGACATACTCGATTTCAGTTCCCCTGAAGCCCTAACTCACACCACTGCCTGATATGGAAGTGATATAGCTGCATCTGATTTTCCCAGCAATTCTTCTTGTATGCTGATCATTCTTAGAAATCAGTTTGATAAAGTCAACCTGAGCCCTATAACATGAACCTGGTTCTGATTTCTGTTTAGTTAGGGACACTTTGTTGTTCCACACCTTTCTCCATTTGGAATAACATTTGTGTTCTGCTTTCCAAGTTTTTGACTAAACATCTAATGCTTATACAGTTGATTTAACTGCCCTTTCACTGCATTAAAATGACCAGACTGTCACTGAAATTTGGTGGAGAGGGAGCTCAGTCTGAGAAAGTATGAATCTTTTATTTTATTTCAGATAAGCTCTGGGAAAATGTACATATTTTCCAAAGCAATCAATCAGAATTCACTTGGTGACTAAGCAATCCCACAGGCCCAGTTCCTTTACGTGATTTATGAGATCTTCTCTTTCCAATAAAGCTGAAAGTACCTGGAGAATAGCTTCTCACCCAGCAATTTTTAACTATAACTTCCAAGTGAAGCCAAGAATCCAAAGGAGCACAATGGGATGCAAAAATCCAAGGAGTCAGAAAAAGAGATGGAACAAATTCTATTTGGAGGTGGAATATCCTCCTCAAATCACTTTCAAGCTCAATGATCCTGCATTTTTAACTCATGCAAATATTAATTTAAATGCTGGTTTATACCATAATTCAGAAAAGATCCTGCCATCATTGGGTAGTATAAGAAATTTTCTGTTTAATGACACAGACTACCTTGGAATAGTCAAAATAACATTGGCCTGGGGGCTTGAGTCCTGAGTCACTACTTGTTTCCTGTGTAAACTCTCAATTTCTTATTTGTAAAATGATGAGAGTCTACTAGACAGCCTTCAGTTCTAAAATTCTGCATCTGTGGAACTCCAGACAAATATCACGGCACTGTTTGGGGGCACCCAGTTCAGGTTTCTGATGTGCTGGCTATCACCAAGAAACATGTACTGAAATGCTTCTTTATGCCAGGAGCTGTGCCTAGTGCAAGATATTTAAAATAAAGAAGACAATATTCCTGCCCTCAAAGAGCTCCTAATTCAACCATATACCATTAGTATAACATTATGGGATTAAACTAGCAGAAATCAGCCAAGTTCCATGAACACATAGTAGGAGAGAAAAGGCATTTGAAACAAAGGAGACAGCAAGTGCAAAGTCACTGGGGTACGCAGTACCTATCAGGGGGCAGAAGCAGGGACAAAACGTGCTCAAGGCCTCGCCTCCCCCCTATCCCAGTGAACCAGCCCAAGCAATGTGAAAGGAAATCCCAAGGTTTCTTTATCCTTCTCCCTATAGCTAATGCCTCCCCTACTTCCTTTGTCTGTACTCATCTTGGCACCCTCTATTTCTATAGCCAAGCAAAAGGCAGCCCCACCCAGAGAGAAGGCTCCTGAAGGCTCCCCAGTTCATCCTCACTTACCATTTCTTTACCCCCTGCACCTCTCCAGTCTCTGTGTTGTTTGTGGCTAATAAAAAAGAGGAAGGGTGGGACAGAAGACTGGGGTCGCCTTTCTCCCTTGCTGCTACAGGATAAAGAATTTTCTCACTTCCACTCAATTTCCTGTTCAAATGTATTTCTTTTTTCCCTTTGTTCAATTTGATTGGCATCTCTAGAAAAGCTCCTTTTCCTCTCTCCATATCTTCCATTGTAAAATAGTAACCAGATCTCTTCCTGGGGGTGTATAATGAGGAAGTAGAATGTCTGGGCAAAGTATATTCTCATAAGTATTAGTGGGTTGCTCTTTATAAAAGATGACATTACCAAAGAAGGAGCTTTCTGTTTAAATTAATTTTCTAGCAATGTTCTGCATTGATACCAACTCATGTTTTTATCCCATCTTCCTTGGAATGAAGGGAACATTACTGGTCAGCAGCTGAGCCAACAGTACAAAATCCAGGATTGCACCTCCTGTCCAAAGTTCATACAAAGATATGACATTGCTTCTTTAGTATCAATCTAGAAAGCACCTGAAACAATCTACAATTCTTATGAGATTAGTTAGAGAAAACATTCCCAATAGTATTTGGTCAAATAACAGATATTCCCCCAAAAAAGGAGTTTTTGTAATCAAATAATTTGGGGAAATCCTGGGTTTAAAAATTTAGGCAGTCTCTACTACAGGACTTTTCAATGCCTTTAATGTGCTACTTTGGTTTGTAAACCTTCAAGAAAATTGGTTCACAAATTTATTAGATCCTTATTCCCAGAGGATGTATGAATCACCCTGAGGAACTATTAAAAAAATCTAGAATATCAACCCCACTCCCAGAAAATGGGAGTCCACAACACCCTAGAGTCTCTTTTTTAACAGACACCCCAGGTAGTTCAGATGCAGAAAGACGAGCATGTTGAGAAACTCTGACCTGGACTATTTCCCTAACTAGGCTCCTCAGAATACACTTCCAGTTCAGTTCAGTCGCTCAGGCATGTCCAACTCTTTGCGACCCCATGAACCACAGCACGCCAGGCCTCCCTGTCCATCACCAACTCCCAGAGTTTACCCGAACTCGTGTCCATTGAGTCAGTGATGCCATCTAACCATCTCATCCTCTGTCATCCCCTTCTCCTCCTGCCTTCAATCTTTCCCAACATCAGAACACACTGTAGGAAATGCAAATGCTATTATAGGGAACTAACTCAAAATTAGTCAAAGAGAGGGTTGATTTGTTCCACTTTACTATGGTTTTCCGTCATATTAGTTTGAATCGTTTATGTTATAGTTGCACAATATGACCTCATTAATGAAAAGTAATGGGCAAACTAGCAATAGACTTGAGAGAGGGCAGCCAGCTATTCACAACAAGACATTCAGAAGTTCTGACATACAGAAGTAATTCTAGCAGAGCTAATAGTATCAGTGTCAAGGTTTTCTTTGTTGAGTTTACTTTTTGGGTGATCCAAATCTAAACACTTTCTTCAACATTTTTTAAAGGCAGAGAAAAAGGAGAACACTATATTTGCAGGGGTGAGTGGTAAATTTAAACCATCTTAGCATTTGGCAAATTATCAGGTTTGGTCCCAGGGTTTTTGTGAATGGTGACAATTAACCACTAACACCTCTCAGTTATCAACAGTCAAGTACCAGAAAGTAAACATACCAATGGGATTTTGATTCTTTTGAATCAACAATATGTGAAATGGGTCATAGCTGCAGTGAGCCAGGAATTAAGTGTTAAATATACACTGAAGCAGTGTCAAACTGGAGAGTATTCCTACTACCTCAGTAGGACCTACTTTGGACTCAGTCTCTAATTAAGAAACAGTACCTCGGGGTACACATTGGCAGGAAGCGTTCAGTAAAATGAAATCAATAATTCAAAGAGGGAAAGTTCAGTGTTATTAAAATGCAGAGTAACTATTTTCTAATTGGTGTTCTGGAAACAGTGCTAAGATTGAATATAGGTAAGATTAATTATCTGAAGATAATTAAAAGTATGTTTTTAAAATCTTAGAAAGAATATCAATTTAAAATAAACACATTTCACTTTAAAGGAAGGACAAAATTCTGATAAAATGAACTGAAATTATTAACGTAAGTTTATTTCACTTATCTCATAAGTTTAACATTGTTATAAGACTTAATGCTAACATTAATGCTAATGTTAATTACTAACTTAGTCAACATTAAGTTATTAAGCTAGCTTAATCCTACTCTGAGTGAGGACAGATTGTGTGAGTTCACTAGAGACTATTTTTATTTGACTTTTTTCAAAGATAGTAACTATGGACACTCAAAATCTAGCTAAGGAGTTACCCTTTCATATAGCTTTAGAATCTTATATTATGAATTGTATTATTAAAGCTATGAGGCAGATGCAGGGATCATGGAATCTGTATTAGCAAAAGACTTTTATTTGTAAGGTATAGAAACCTAATGTGGTTTGAACCTGTTTCTCATTCAACTAAAATATCAAATACTTACCTCCTTAAGAATCTGGTCTCTCTTACCCCTCAGCTCTGCTTTCCCGGGCATTATTCTTGGGGCAATTCTTGGGACAAACTCTCCACAGATGACCAAATCAACCACTTGGCTACTCCAGGATTATATTTTACCAGCAGAGCAACAAAGTGAAAAAGCAAAATGTCCCCTTCCAATAGATTGAGCCAATGAAATAAAGTAAATGTTTGACAACTAGCTTTCCAGAGAAAAAAATGCTGGTTTGTGGCATTTGCTGATGTTATGGTGTAAGTACTTCTACCCTGGTCAATTTCTGCCTACTAACTTGACGTCACTAAACATGGAGTTAGGAAGGGATGTGCACTAGTCCATTTTACAGCCAGCCAGCCCTTGGTATCCCTGGGGGATTGGTTCCAAGACCACCCTCTCAGATACCAAAATGCACGGATGCCCAAGTCCCTTATATAAAATGGTGTAGCATAGTTGGTCCTCCTATTCAGGGTTATCCAGTTTCAATTTCAGTCATCTATTAGTTGAATCTGAGAATATAGAACCCTCCAACACAGAGGGCAGATCGTTTATTATTTCCACCATACATACAGGTGCAACACACATAAATAACTTTAAAACAATAGATAATAATAAAATATAATACAATAATTAGAAAGCTTTGAATTTTGAGTATTCAGTAGCTGTATTTTAATATAACCTAATTGTAAGTTTATATAATCTAATTTTTAATGATGGTGATGTTTAACAGCTGATTTGCAAAATTCCTAGAAATTAGGAATCGCAGGCCATGTGAGCCAGTTCCATCAGAAATCCAGGATAGCTCACAGGAGTGTAGCTTGGGCAACATGCCCACGTTTAGATCCATCTCGAGGCAGAGGGAGGTGTGCTCTGACTGGCCAAGCCTGTTCGTGTGCCCAAGGATGAAGTTAGATTGCAAGGTGTAGGCTGGGAAAGAGTCTGTGATGTGGGAAAGAGCGGTTTTACAAAACATAATGAGAGAAACAGGAGAGGCAGCCAAAACGAAAGACATCCACGTCAACAGGTGAAATACCTCCCAATAGGGAAGTAGTGAAAGTACAGGATTTATGGTCCACTTTGAGAGTAAAGTAAGATGCTATTAATTGTTGTGCTGGAACCACAAATAAAGAATCTAAGGCCCCGGCAGGCTCACTGGGCTGGCTTGGAGTCACACACATCAGTAAGTAGCAAGGCCAAGACTAGAGACCAAATTTCCTGACTGCCCTCTCAGCAGGCTCCACAGAGCTTCTCAGTTATAATAGTGTTCCTGTTTTTTTCTTTAGGAAGGTCGTCCAATAGGAAATCAAAAAATATAAGAATCAGAATATATTTAGTTGTTGAAATTATCTAAAATCTACTTTTTAAATTTGTATATTGTACTTTATACATTTTAAAGTTTCTTATTCAACATTTTAGCTCACCATTTATTACTAATAGAAATAAAGAGTTTTGAGAAAAATTTGACAAAACTAACAAAGCCTTAAAAATCTTATATACCCTTTGATCTAACGACTTCTGTGAATTAGTTTAAGAAACTTAAATATTTTACTTTAAGAATATTTATTATAGCCTTATTAATAAGAGTGAAAAATAGAAATAACTTAAATAGTAGCAGACAAATAGAGAAATTATATCAGTCCATTAAAGAGCCATAAAAATGAAATAAAAAGAAATAAAATTGACACAGAAGAAGTCCATAATATATGATTACAAATTTTTGTAGGAGGAAAACATGACCAAGATGATAGGCCCTACCAGGATATCACCAGTAATAATCTCTACATTGAACAAAAGTTGCTCTTGTATTTTAAAAGTTTGTTTTGTCTTTTTAAAGATTATCAATTATACAAGCTGCTCAATTATTTTTTTAAATTGCTGTGCTCTGTCCACTGCAATGTCCTAGCTTTCTTCACATCCTCAATGCTACATTCATTCTGGTATAAAATCAGTTGAAAACTTTTTATTGAAGATGGATCCATCACATGGCAAAAAAAAAAAAAAAAAAAGGAATGAGAAGAGGGTGAAAAACATAACTCAAGGAAAATTCTTGTGTAAACAGTCAGTAAAAGAAGTCTGGTTTCTCTGGCCTGCAAATACTACAATTTGCAACTCTGTGCTGACTTTTCCACAACTGTTCTAATTTTGTTTTAAACTGTCTACTTCAAGAAACTTTTGTAAAACAGTAGAAATAGACTTCAACTCAGATTATTTCCAAAAATTTCTCCTGTTTCCCAGGTAAATTCAGAAAGCCACAGGCTTTTAAGAATTCAGCAAAAACTGAGGTTTGAAAGACTTTCCAAATACAGTTTAGAAAAGAGGCAAGAGATCAAACTTTGAATTTATTTAACCAGAGGAAATTGAAGAAAGAAAATTAACTAAAGACTATGACACAGGGAGGGGAAGATTACAGTAAATTAATTTCTTTAAATTCACTTAAAGGAAAGTTTATAAATGCAAATTTTAAAACACACAAACATATTTTTCTTTTGCAAGTCATAATGAACTTTTAGGCTACCAAATTCATCAGTTGAAGATAAATATCCAGCAGCACTCAGGGCAAGGAACCCCTGAAGGTAGAAATCCATTTCTCTAGAAACATGTTTATTTTGCCATTAGGTAGTAAATGAAGGAGTTAAAGAAGAAACAAGGACACTCACTTCTATAGAAATATTTGCTTCAAGGCCCAGATTTTTAAATTACATCTATTGCATCAGAAAGAGGACTTGGAAACTAAAAATGTGAGTTTGGATCCTGGCTTTGCAATTTACCAGCTCCATTACCTTAGAAATATAACTCCACCTCAGTATTTCAATCTTAAAATTTGGATAATATCTTAACAATTGTGTAGTTGCTACAAGCACAGTGACTGGTACATATTAGATACTCAATAAATATTGGCTAAACGAATGAAGGGTGTTTGCAAGATTACCTTGCAAACTGTGTAGCCAACGGTACTTCCATATCACCTAACCGCCCCTGACACAATAACATATGTTATTTATTTTTCGTTTCTGTTCCCCTCAACTAGATGCAAGCTGTTTGAAAGCAGGATTTTTTTTTTCTTTTCTTTTCTTTTCTTTTCTGGTGTTGCTTCTCAATTGTTTTCACCTTTAAATTTAAAACGAGGATCTCAGAGCAGAGGTTGTCTTTCAGGCCCTCTGTTCTCATATGATCTTGGTGACCAGAATAATACATCTATAGCAGAAAACAAATGACCTTGGTTCCGAATTACCAAACACTTCATACAGTAAAGGGGCTTCCCTGGTGGCTCAGACAGTAAAGAATCCACCTGCAATGCAGGAGACCCTGGTTCCATCCCTGGGCTGGGAAGATCACCTGGAGTATGGAATTGCAGCCCACTCCAGTATTCTGCAATGCAGGAGAGCTGAGTTCGATTCCTGGGTTGGGAAGATCCACTGGAGAAAAGAATGGCTACCCACTCCAATATTCTGGCCTGGAGAATTCCATGGGCTATACAGCCCATGGGATCACAGAGTCGGACACAGCTGAGCGACTTTCGCTTTCACTTTTTCTTTCCCATATTCCTGCTTGGAGAAGTCCATGGACTGAGGGGCCTGGCAGGCTACAGTCCATGGGGTCACAAAGAGTCGGACACAACTGAGCAACTAGCACACTAACACAGTGCATTTAATTTTCTCTTAATAAGAGTTCTGTCTTGACCTTGGTAAAATGTGTATAAAGTACACCAATACACATCTTGGGATGAGAAAGCTCCAGAAGATGTAAGGTAAGCCTATACTGTATAAATATCAGCTGATTTTCAATAAGAAGTTGATCTCCCTTTCCCTTGAGCATAAGCTCTGAAGGCAGGGATATTTCTCCACTGGGTTTTCCATGTACTCTAGCACCTGGTATACTGTCCCTCAAAGTTCAGTTCAGTTCAGTCAGTCGTGTCCGACTCTTTGCGATCCCATGAATCACAGCACGCCAGGCCTCCCTGTCCATCACCATCTCCCGGAGTTCATTCAGACTCACATAAAATCGAGTCAGTGATGCCATCCAGCCATCTCTCCTTGGTCGTCCCCTTCTCCTCCTGCCCCCAATCCCTCCCAGCATCAGAGTCTTTTCCAATGAGTCAACTCTCCGCATGAGGTGGCCAAAGTACTGGAGTTTCAGCTTTAGCATCATTCCTTCCAAAGAAATCCCAGGGTTGATCTTCTTCAGAATGGACTGGCTGGATCTCCTTGCAGTCCAAGGGACTCTCAAGAGTCTTCTCCAACACCACAGTTCAAAAGCATCAATTCTTTGGCGCTCAGCTTTCTTCACAGTCCAACTCTCGCATCCATATGTGACTACTGGAAAAACCATAGCCTTGACTAGATGGACCTTAGTCAGCAAAGTAATGTCTCTGCTTTTGAATATGCTATCTAGATTGGTCATAACTTTTCTTCCAAGAAGTAAACGTCTTTTAATTTCATGGCTGCAGTCACCATCTGCAGTGATTTTGGAGCCCCCCAAAATAAAGTCTGACACTGTTCCCACTGTTTCTCCATCTATTTCCCATGAAGTGATGGGACCAGATGCCATGATCTTCGTTTTCTGAATGTTGAGCTTTAAGCCAACTTTTTCACTCTCCTCTTTCACTTTCATCAAGAGGCTTTTTAGTTCCTCTTCACTTTCTGCCGTAAGGGTGGTGTCATCTGCATATCTGAGGTGATTGAGATTTCTCCCGGAAATCTTGATTCCAGCTTGAGCTTCTTCCAGCCCAGCGTTTCTCATAGTGTACTCTCCATATAAGTTAAATAAGCAGGGTGACAACATACAGCCATGACGTACTCCTTTTCCTATTTGGAACCAGTCTGTTGTTCCATGTCCAGTTCTAGCTATTACTTCCTGACCTGCATATACTGTCCCTCAGAAGACCTTGTGAAAAGAAACATTTTGCAGGTGAATTTTCCCTCTGATGACATTTCAGAGTACAAAGCTGCAGTTAGACAGTGAAAGGCAAGTCTATGCAGTGGGCCTGATGTCCAAAAGACAGTTATCATAATCTGAACAGAGTAAGATAGAGACAGAGGCTGAGTGCAAGGAAGAGACTAGTGGTATGTAACTGAGGAGAAGAAAACTCTTGTCTTTCTGGACTGATCATTCCTAGAAACGGAAGCCTGAAGATGATGGAGCCGTGTTAGGCTATAGCTCCCAACCCAAGGTGAACACGCATAAAATAAATCTGCCAGTAAGAATGAACTTGGTTTCTGTATTTTAAAAGGCAGTTATGCATAATTGTCACCCTCTCTTTAAATAATGTTCTTGGTCACCAAGAAAAACTACAACAGAGAAAAAATGAACTGAAATCAATTTTCCCCACTTAATGCCTTAAAGCAGCTTAAATTTTAGCTATTTCACCAGAAAGTGATTTCTTTTATCCTCTCAGACAAGCTTAGCTATCTCAGTGCTTTCTTCCTGTGTGTTCTAACTGACAGATAATTAAACAACGGTTGGGAGACTGCATTCACAAAAGTGGTAAGGTGCCTTTTTGAACCTCTCAGCATTACCTGAAAAGCCCACGTCATCTCAGAAATTGTGACTTCCTCAGTTTCTCTAGTTGCTGACATCTCAAGCAAATAATTAAAGTTAGGAATGTTCCATGTGGTGCTCTCAAAATACAGTATTCCTCTCAGACTTGCGAGCATAAATAACAACAGAAAGTTGCACTTCCTCTTAGAAGGGGTGAACAGACTCTTAGAAAAGGCCTATAGAGATTTCCTGTAAAGCAAGGAGCCATGAAACGGCCCAGTTTCCCACCACAAACAGTGACAGATATTAAAATGAAGACTTACATGATGCCCCTTGAAAACTAACGTGTGTGACATTTCCTGATCAACACCATGGAAATTGGAATGCTTCTTTTATCCTTCTGAACCTTCTTGCAGTGACTCCCCAGTTCCCTTCATACACAGGCAGGAATGCACTTGGCAAGCTTTCTAGACAGAAAAGAAAGAAAGAGTTCAGCCTTGAAATTCTCTACATGATTTAATGTGTGCTTCAGACAAACAGAATGGAAGCTGCTGGCCAAAGCTCAGGCTGCATCACTGCAATGTAGACCTACCTGGAACCATGGGGGCATCATCTCCAACCATCATGGGTGGAACGAACAGGTTAGCAATACCTGTAAGTAACAAGTCTGCATGGCAATGTCTGCAAGAGCAGAGCCAGGGCATGAACTAGGATCTCTCCCAACAAGCATTCCCACCAAGGCTCTCAAAAGCCAGCTACACAGTCCAAGCCAAAGCCCTGCTCTCCAAACTCTATATAGCAGCTTTCTAATAGTCGACAAAACTGAAACACTGGTTTTGAAAGGCTGAGTCAAAAAAATTCTCACACAATAAAACATAGGCTTTACCCCTAAGATTGTGTTATAAATTTAAAATGTTTTCTGTGGAACTCCTTTTAACCATTAGATATTCTATCAATTAGAGAGTCTATCAAAATATACAGAATACTAACTGTATGTGATCTTTGCAAGGAAAAGAAAAAGACCACAATTACTGAAATATACTTGGGTTTTGACAGGAGTCATGGCTACAGAAAAAGAGCCAGTATGGAGTGTTGGCTTCACTGTCTGGGACCAGGATTCTGCAGACGGACACTCTGCAGTCAGTTCATTCACATTTTAATTGCACTGTGGTGGAATTGTAAAACTCATAATTTGAAAAGGAATTGTGTGTATGAAACCCAACAGTATTTCTCTTAACAATTTTATTTTATTCTTTCCACATACTATTCTCTCACAATTAAAATAAATAACTGATTTCTTGACCTGTCACAAGTCTCTGATGAATAATCAGTCAACTTAGTGATTTTATTTTGCAATTTACACTTAAATAAAAAAGAAAGAGGGATTTCTCCAAGAAGTTTTTTTTTTAATGAGCCTTACTTAAATGATGCTTAAAATAAAATACAAAAGTACGAAAAACAATTCAAAATTACATTTTCTACTCTATCTTCACTCATGACATTTCAATGACTAAGGAGAAGGGAAACTAACGACATAAGAAATAGTGTAGGAAAACAAAGAAACAGGAATTTGATAAGATAGGTTATTTCTATACTTGGATTTAGCCCAGTTCGTCTGCTAATATTCTGACCTGTGTGTTTATCCAAAGATTTTCTCAGAGACAGCTGAGGTATACTGAAAGGAACTTTGTAAGCAGAATTCTTTTTTTCTTTTTTTAAGCATGAATTTAGCTACTGATGATCTGTGCGATCAGCTTACAACCTCTCTAACTAACTCTCATGTGTAATATGGGGTTGATCATTCAAACTTCACAATGGCAGGTTGAGGAGTCAATAAAATAATGCATGTGAAAATGTTTGGTTAAATACAAACAGTCGGTGGTTGGATGTGAAATTCTAATTGAGTATCCCATTCAGAGGGAGCCAGGCTGGACCACAGGAGCTAATGGAGCACTCTGATCCTCTCAGGAAGTGGGGGTTCTGCTGGCTACAGGTTGGGTGAACAGCAATGCTGAACAAGGAACCCAGGGCACTGTCCTAGGGTTGTCATAAACCAAAAACCTACCAGGTATTTACTACATGTCATGCATTTCTAAAAGCATTTTGAATATGTTAACCAATTCATACCACAACCATTTATGGTAGAGTTACCATCATGATCACCCTCATTTTACAGGTTGAAGAACTGAGACAAAGAGGAAAATACAAAGAGACTCACCTCCCGAGGCTCAGGAGCTTGGATTCTTAATGCTTCTCCCATCCCCTCCAGCAGAGAACAAAGCTCCAAGCCTGACCAGGGCTGAGAAGACCAAAGAGACCTGGGGTCTGAACAGAGAGCCCCAGGCTGCTGGGCTTGGGGTCCTGGGGTATGGGCAGTGGGGAAGGCAATGGTCGTCAGCAGGGGTGACCAGGTTCCAGTGCAGAAGAGGAGAACAGAATCAGGATACATTGCATTTACTTCAGCAGGCAGAGCAAGAACAGAAGCAGAGCCCCCAGGATGTGCCAGAACCAGACATTTCTCTCCACTGGAAGTGAGCACCGCGCTGTGTGAGCAAAGTTGGAGGAGCCCTTGGAAAAGGGCAAGGAGGAACCACTTACACAGACATTACCGAAAGCAGCAGAGACTGCTCCATCTTTCATCGCAATTGTTTCCCTCCCCAGGGGAGCATGGAGCCTGGACACCAAGATCAGGTCATGTGGGAAGATACAGCTGCAGTCGTGTATCCACACGAGGTCTTCAGCTGTTCCCTCTACTTGGAATGCTCCTCCCCACATTCTTACAGTCTTTCACTCGCTTTGTTCGGGTATCTGTTCAAAGTCACTCTGGGGAGCTCTCTGCATCCTGACCCTACTTTCACACATCAAGCACCAGCTGTAATCATTTCATTCATCATCTTTCCTTCACCTGGAATGTTGAAGGACTTTGTCTCCTTTCCTGCTGTACTCCCGATGTGTTCACATCAACAGCAAGGTGAACTTATTTAGGATAACAACTAGAAGGAAGCTAAGAGTTCAACCTGGTGAATCCCAGATCTTTTTTTTTTCTTTTAATCTATAGAATGCCTTCTTGGAGGACTAAGACATAAGCGAGAAAAGCCTTATTAACTGTGAACCTTGGAAGTGAGGGAGAGGTACTCTCTAAGAAGAAATGTAGAGGATTGTTTGGAGAACACTTCTCTAGACCAACTGCTTCATTTTCAGTAGAGGAACCTGAAGCTGAGAGAGGTTACATAATTTGCTGATAGTCGCTAAGTCCAAAAATTAGCTCTCATGAACTCCAGTCTCACTGAAGACCATATTTGCTAGTTACCTCTTTTGTACTGAGCAGAATGAAGGTTCTGGCCCCTTGAATAGATTTTATGTAATAGTTACTCTGTCTGCAGAGTCCTCAGTCTTGCAATTTCTGAATATTATAAACTCAAGCTCTAGGTAAAGAGTTTCATTTCTTCTTTGTTGTAGTTCTGACTAAAATTTGGCAGACATAGGAAATGGCCCAACGTGAGTTTGTCCAACCTTCTTAATACCGTTTCCCTCACGAAGCCCTCCCTTGCACACCCAGGATCTTAGCCTCATCTCTTTTGGCAGCTCAGCAGTGTTCCTCTCTCCCCCAGTCCTCCCCTCCTCTGTACAAAGTTGAGCCACACATGTTCCACATCTGTCAAATGCCCTCCAGCAGCTACACACTCCAAAACACTTACATACACAATTCCTCCTGAGTATGTACATGTGGCTTGCCCCTCTCTCTTAATCTCTCTCCCTCCTTCCTTCCTTTCTCTCTCCCTTTCTCCCTTTTATTCTGTCTCCTTTTCTCCTCCCTACAGCCCCGCTCAGCTCCTGCTGTGATAGGCTCTTCCTTCACCTCTTGTAATCCAAGCCTCTCTCTCCTTGGTGCCTTCTCCTCTCCCTCCTCCAGGCTCTGCCAGGCTTGACTCATTTGCTGCTTCCCTCCATTCCATGGCTCTTGCAGATGGCAGGGGGGAGTGGGACCACTGGCCATGAGTAGCAAGTGATATGTTATGATGGAAAATTCTTCTCTAAATGAAACTCAGCCATCTGGCAAAATGTGCAACAAGGGGAAACCAAAGCAAGAAGGAAAAATCCATGCAACGTTTGCTCATTTCAGGTCGGGGAGGAATATAAAAATAGAAGACGGTCTACTCTAAGCCATCTAGTTAACATGGAACAGAAAGTAGAACCACCTGGATTAGTAAGAGAAACACCCGTATTCCAGTCTGTGTACATAATACTGAAATTCAATATCTGAAATCAAGTGTTGCAAAGATAAGTTTGTGGTAGACAACATTTTTAATGATATTGGTTGGGGACAAAATTTACACTTCTGCTTGATATAATCTATAAATAACATAGCTTGGATCTTCCTGAGTAAAAGTAAAAATGGTCCCATTGGAGAGTTTTCCTTAAGTTTTTTAACTTTACAAAATATTTTAATGTCAAAATAAAAAAAATTACCTAACATTTCTCTTTTGTATACATATTCTAAGTCTTTATGATTTTTAAATATTCTACTAATGTAACCTTAAATCAGAACAGAAGGTCAAAGTTTAGAGTAAAAGCCATAATATATCCCTTCTCATAAAAAAGCTATACATCAACCACAATGAAGATTTTTCCACTTTATTTTCAACTGAGACAGAATTTTGGCATGAAGCAGAGAAAGAATGTGCTTATGAAAAACAGACAATGCTGACTTTTCCATAACTTGGCTCTATCAAGTAGAAAGTTCTTTTCTAACAATGAAAATACAAGACTATTTCTGTTTGAATAATAATCATATTTGAATTAGTCACATCATATTGGATATGAATTATCTATGTGCAATGTGGGGAAAGGGAGTGGTAATTATCAGAACAACTTCAAGGCCCTCTTGGTTCCCCCAGAATGAGAATAAGATGACAATATGCAAATTTCAAAGCACTGTAATCAGTCCTTCAAGAACAACTCATTCCTGGCTGTTGCCAATGGTATGCGTCCCGTGAAGGGATCCAAGAGTCAACATTTGATCTGCCCAAGAGGACCAGGATCTTTCTGTTGGGCACACATTCCACACATGTGAAGCTATAAACTTGGACCCTGTCTTTCAAAACATTATTTCTTTCCTGCTCTGTGCTATTGTTGCTTTGGGCTCTGGGTGCCAACCTCTCACATATTCCACGAAGTTACCCTCAAGAAGAGCGTCTATGACTGAGATGAAGAAAGGAAGAAAACCTCCTGTTTCCCAGCTTGATGGTGAACTATTTGTTTTCACTGTTTCTCTCTTCCTCTACCTTAATCTACTTCTTGGAGCTATGGCAGTGCCAGAGGAAATATTGATTGGTAAATCCGGAGTAGTTAAGACTCTTTGAATTAGAAGTGACAGAGGAAAACTTCACACTTGCTAAAGCAAGAAAGAAAAAAAGATAGGAGAGTTATTATAATGATATAGAGGTGATCACACACCCCAAGACAGGACTGCAGCTGGGCTTCAGGAAGACAAGAACAGGAAAGAAAGGAAAGGGGTCAAGAATTTCTCCACCTCTCCTCCAGACTCTTCTGCCTCATCCTTCTGAACACAATTCTACTTTGTTCAACCAAGTGAATATAAAATGGACACCCATTGCTCTTGAGTTCAAACATTAAAATTCTAGTTTCTCAGAGAGACAGACTCAGAATCCTACAAAAAAAGGTTCTGACTGGCTCCACTGCACACCTTGGCCTAATTAGTGGTCCTGGGGAGGGTGGAGTTGTCTCCATAGGAACTGTTGTAGGCCTGCCCTTCAGAAGGCCTAAAAGGTCAGTGATCTGCTGGACAGACACAAGATAAGCAATTACTTGGTGATCGAATCAAAAAAACTTGCCAGGAAGTGGAGTCAGAGTGATAAGAAAGAAAAACTATTTTAGCCATCAGAAAAAATATATACATTTGTGATAGACAAGCCTTAAATAAGTGTAAATCGGATAGGATCCAACATAATGGAAAGAAGAAACGTGTAACTTGGGTGATCTATGAGGAAGCATTTCTCAGCCCGTCTCAGAAATCCCCAAGAAAATGATCCCCCTGCATTGCAGTTGACATAGGGTGAGGCTTCTTAAACTCTGACAGTTTTCTTTTTAAACTTTGTGGGAGAGTTGAGGTTGGTGGGGAGGAGGCTGAGTGCACAGAGGGACAGCTTAAGAAGGAAGCGTTTGGCTAGACTGTCACAGAGCTCCACTCCACTCTGCCTGGGAGACCACAGGAGCAGGAGCTTCTTCATGGAGCCATGAAAAAGCCCGTGACCTCTGCAGTCAGCTCCACCTCCATCTGCTTCTTTGGCTGTGGTTCCTTTGGTATAAAGCAAAGAACAGTTTGAAACCAGGCTCTGCTATAGACAGCTCCACCACTCAACATCTCCCAGACCCAGAACTGGGCACAATGAGTGCTGTGAAATTCCTGCTTGTCAATTACACGTTATCATGGCAGCAGTGTCTCCCCAAGATAAACGGAATGTTGAGAACTTGAAGCGCTTTTGCAAAGGGGAAGGATGCACAATGTACTACACAAGGCAGTCACCTCACATTCACATCCCCTAAGGGACCCTCCCAACTTGCACCCAAAGGCGGGTACCCAATTGTTATCAAGGGCAAGGCCTTGTGGGTAAGGCTTTTTTTTTTTTAAGGTATGAAAGGCCTTAGAATGAATGAGCATGGAATCTAACAATGATCATTTGACTTGTATTAAAGGGAGTCCATCCTGAATACCAGCATTTGAATCAAAGCAATGAACATGAAGACAGCAACCAGCGGGCTGCATTAAGAGCTTAACAGTGAGCAGGCTGCCGGTGCGCCCAGTCAACTGCAGCCTACTCACGGGAAGCAGAAACCTTCCTCCCAGCTGCCCCAGCAGAACACTCATCCTCCAGGAGAAAGATACAGGTCTCAACAGAGCCTCGTCCTCTCTGCCTCACTTCTCCCCTCCTGGAAGCTTCAGTCTCACAGAAAGTGTTACTTGAGACAACAGGAGAGAAAGGAGGAGGGATTCACAGGACCAGGGCAAACACGAGCCCATTCAAAATAAAAGAAGGTGTTGCTGACTGTTAATTCCCAAAAGTTCACCAATAACATTACCAGTCAACTTGGTAATGAGAGACACGCTATAGAATTTATAAATTTCATCTGAAAGAAGATGAATTTTGAGGGCTTACTTGACTTCTTGCCAAAGAGTTTTCCAAAGACCCTAGGACCATTTATCTCCAAGAGGGGAAAGGCTTTGTTACAAACCTGCAAAATTTTAGCTTCTGTCACCTCCACCCTTCTGAGGACTGTCACTGATACTGAAACCCAAATGAGCTCTTTGTCCGAAAAGACTCACTCCTTCCATCCATCCGTCAGTCAGTCAGTCTTTCATTAATTTATCAAATACCTTGCCCCACCCACCACCATTTCTGCTATATCCCAGGCACTGTACTAGTTCCTGGAGATGAAACAACAAGTAAGACATCAGTGCCACTCTTAAGGGGGCTTTCCCGGCGGTGAAGAACCAGTGAAGAACCAGCCTGCAGTGCAGGAGACACAGGAGATGTGCGTCTGATCTTTGGGTCGGGAAGATCCCCTGGAGAAGGGCATGCCAACCCACTCCATGCTCTCCAGTATTCTTCCCTGGAGAGTCCCATTGACGGAGGAGCCTGGTGGGCTACAGTCCAAGGGGTCAAAAAGAGTTGAATACAACTGAAGTGACTTGGCATGCACGCATGCTACTCTTAAGGGGCTTTCAGTGGTGGAGGAAAAACCGTGAGAGAAACAATATGCAATATTCCTGCCTGCAATCTCCTAGAAATTTGACAATCTTGCCTGAGAGTTCTAACCCTATTCAAACAGGGTATGGCACATTTTCCACCTATTCTCCACAGTCAAATGGTTTCAGTGCTGGAAATGATTACTTTTTCTGATCAAAGAAGTACCAAATATCAAGATAAAGTATCATCCATCATTTGAAGAAAATCTAGTGGAAAAAGTAAATAAATTACAATCTTCAGAAAGAAGGGCCAGTTTACAGAGGTATCAAAAAATGAAACAAAATGTCTTTAAATGAAATGTGTGAGATAGAAAAAGTAAGTTTCAGCAATTACACATGTGCCTAAAAGGCTGAATGCCAGGGCGAGGGTGGAGGTAAATCAAGCATAGAGTCCTAAACCGTAAACCGGATCCTGCTACTCTCTCACTTAAAAATCTTCCTTGGATGGTGATAATCATTTTGAAATATATAAATGTATCAAATCAATATGTTATACACCTTAAAGTTATAGCTCAGCTGGTAAAGAATCTGCCTACAATGCAGGAGACGTGGGTTCGATCCCTGGGTCGGGAAGATCCCCTGGAGGAGGGCATGGCAACCCACTCTAGTATTCTTGCCTGGAGAATCCCATGGACAGAGGAGCCTGGCAGGCTACAGTCCATGGGGTTGCAAACAGTTGGACACAACCGAGCAACTAACACTTATGTCTTACATCTTAACAAAGCTGGAGGGAAAAAAAAAAAAAACAGAGATCTCATTTGGCACCTTGTTGCTCATATGACAAAATCTAAATACACATTCTCACACAAACAGTTGGTTCATTTGTTCATTCATTCAGCAAAGGCTACAACATGCTGTGTAACGCTCTAGGCCATGGGAACACAGGCCACAACCACTGCATTAAAGAATTTCAGTCCAAATTAGGACACAGGTTTTTTAAAAAACTGATACAAAGCCCTCAGAGCGGTATCACAATCTATACAAGATGTCACGAGAGCACCAAGACAGAGAGCTGAATTCCTTCCCAGAGCAAAGGGAAAACAAGAGAAGGCTTTAGACAGAATAGATTTTCACATGAAGACTCAAAGGATAAATGGGAATTCTTTAAGAGACCAAAGAAAAAAGGCAACACAGCCTATTAATCAGAACAAAAGGACTGAAGCATAATTTTTTTTAATTTTCCACTTTTTTTTTAGTTTTTTTAATTAATTAATTTTAATTGGAGGATAATTTCTTTACAATATTATGGTGGTTTTTAACGTTCACCCATTGGTGCACATGTTTCTTTCCATCCTGAACCCCCTTCCCACCACCTTCCTACCCTATTCCTCTGGGTTGTCCCAAAGCACTGGCTTTGAGTACCCTGTGAAACATGATTTTTCACTTATTCTTCTCTGTGGAATTATCCAGTTGTTTGGATGGATCAATCCAGCAAGACAAGTGACTATGCCTCTATACACAGCCCATACCAGGCAAATTTAACTCTGGGTTTTAAGAAATGAGAGCATTCCTAGGACTGTTTTCACATTTGAGCCCTTTATCTGCTTGAAGAAGATTTCGCAGAAGTATTTGGTATGAGAGCAGAAGTTTACCACTTTCTGTCAAGTTTTATAAACCTATTAGATTTTTTTCAATGTATTTATTATTTGGTTGCTTTTTAATTTAAAAATCAGCGATGCTTTTAGTAAAAAGAGAAAGGAAAGTTAAAATGATCCAGATAATTTGATACATATAACTTTATTGCATCCTAAGCAGAAGAAAATAATTTAGTAATAATGTGGTAATTCAGGTTATGTTCACATCTGAATGATAAGATGCATTTATCAAAGAAAATCTTCTTGGTACCAGATTTGTGCTGCATCGTTGAAAGACACAGCCCGCCCTCAGCACACATTCCAACAGGAAAGACAGATAATAAATAGGAAATTAAGTTTAAGAGATCATGAGAGTTGTGACACAGGCTTGAAGGAAACAGAGTGATGTGATGGGCAGCTGCTCTTCTCTGGGGCTGTGATACTTTGGCAGAGCCGAAAGCAAAACTGAAAATCTGTACTCTAGAGTTAATGTTTCATTATTATTTCTACATGGACTAAATTAATAGTTATTGTATAAAAGTGAATAGAATGCATTTCGGAGCTGGACGCACAGAATCTGGCTTTGGATGAGTTGCTTCTCTTTTCTGGGCATCTGCTTCCTCCTCTGCAATTTGACCATAATGATATCCATCTAACCAAGCCATGAATGGAACTAAAGAAGGAAAATACAATAATGTATCAGATACATGCTTCTGTATTAGTCATTTATATCACCCAGCAACCTTAGAACATAGGCACCATTATTACCCTCATTTTATAGATGAGGAAACTGAGCATCCATAAGGTAGAAATGGGATTTAAATGAGGGCAATTTGACTGCAAATCCTCATGCTTTTAAAATGCTCCCCAGTATTAGCACTTGACAGTCAGGCCTCAGTCAGTCTTCTTCCGTTCACTTCGGGTGGATACAATTTTAGAAAACAGAAATCCTTTTACAAGTTTATCCTATGAAAATAATGAATGAGCATCAAGAGTTAGCTAAAGAACACCCATCACCTATTAAAGAACATTTATTTAAAATTATTTTAATGGTAATTGTCCAGCAAATATACTATAGAGCCATACAATAATGGTTGTAAAATATCAAATGACATGAAGAAATGTTCGTTATATGTCAACTGAAAGGCAAGTTAAACTTGTCCAGTGTGATCAATTTCTGTGTATAGGTATGCCCAGAAGAAAAAAAGTCCAGAAAATACATTTTCTTTGTGCTTTTCTATATTTTTCAAAATTTTGGTAATAAGCATGTTCTTTCAGTACAAGAGAAACCATAGAATGAGAGTTATCCAAACACTACTCCTTTTCAAACAGACTGTTCATCTTTTCGTATTTATATAATATTTTTCCTTGTGGAATAATATTCTGTTAATGAAGATAAAGTATTCCAACAATACATTTCATTCTCGGAAGTTTGGAAGCCAGGGGTGGACAAACAGACTCAGCCCTGACACTGGACTGTCTCCCAGTTTGCATAGAGCACCTCCTCTGGGAAGCTCCTCTCTCCAAGTTCATCACCTTCACTGCAAAGGATCTTTACCTGCCTCTCCAGGCAACTAGGGGCTTCCCTCGTGGCTCAGCAGATAAAGAATACACCTGTCATACAGGAGACACAGGAGACTCGGGTTCAGTACCTGGGTTGGAAAGATCCCCTGGAAGAGGGCATGGCAACCTGCTCCAGTGTTCTTGCCTGGAGAATCCCATGGACTGAGGAGTCTGCCAAGAGCAACTAAGCACCAGGCAACAAAAGGAGCAGGAGGAATATTCATCTCTGGTGGAGAGGAGGCGCGTCTTGTTTCTGCTACTCAAAATAATTAAAACACTGATCTTTAATGTAGAACAGGCTAAAGAATGGGTTGTTGGAATGAGACAGAATGAGACATTTTAATGTAACAGCCATTGTCCCACTGTAAGGAAATCAGACTTCATTTTATCTGAATTTAACTGTAAACTTCATCAGCATTCTTCTGACTACAACTACAAATGGTACCTTCATGGTTGGAGACCCCTAAGGTGCACTAACCTATAAAACAAATGAATTAGAAGAAGCTTTTCTGCATCGCAAAAGAAGATGCTTTGCTTCACAAAAAGATTCACCTCAGGGCTTTTTAAATATCTGGGTCCTTCTGAACAGCTGTTTGTTTGTTTACAGGTCATTAACTATTTGGCTGAAAGAGGAGATGAGGCCAGGGTGAGCCAAAGAGCAGTGCCACCAAGAACGAGAGATCAATTAAACCTGGAAATAGAGCTCTCCGGTGGAGAATCTGACCCCTTTGTTTCTCTGCCCTGAGTCTGCAAAGGAACCGTTAAGGCGCCAAGAAAAGCTAGGCAAACTAGCAAGAAAGTACATAGTTTTCCTGTATTTCTGAGAAAGCCGCTATGGGTTCAACCATGGCCAGGGAGGTTGGGGGAGGGGCTCCCACAGGCCTCAGGGGAAGGCCTGGTCCTTAGACTACTGGGTGGCTAGGACTTTGTTGTCCACGACTGTGACTGTGATGGGAGGAGCCTGTCAAGGTCCTGCTCTGCTGCTCCAGCTTTGGGACAAGAGCTATTATTGTGGCTCCAGAACACTCTCTGACACCAATCTTAAGCCAGAGAAGGGTCCCAAGGGAGTCCTCCCCCGGGGCTCTTTAACCTACTGCAATTAACAGGTCTGACTTTGGGCTTCCCTGGTGGCTTAGATGGTAAAGAATCTGCCTGCAATGCAGGAGACCCGGGTTCTTTCCCTGGGTTGGGAAGATGCCCTGGAGAAGGGAATGGCTACCTACTCCAGTATTCTTGCCTAGAGAACTCCATGGACAGTGGAGTCTGACTGGCTACAGTCCATGGGGTCGCAAAGAGTTGGACATGACTGAGTCTGTGAATTGAATTGATTTGTACCTTTGTTAACTAGATGGACCCAAACACCATTAAAACAAAAATTAGACCCAGTTTATCCCCTCTCATTTCCTCAGAATTCTATGCTGCTGCTGCTAAGTCGTTTCAGTCGTGTCCGACTCTGTGCGACCCTATAGACGGCAGCCCACCAGGCTCTGCCGTCCCTGCGATCCTCCAGGCAAGAACACTGGAGTGGGCTGCCATTTCCTTCTTCTAGTACTTCCCAACAAAATTCAGGCCTGGGTCGTGCCATCTCTTTTCCCACCTGAAAAGCAGACTGGTTTGAGGTTTTACTGTTCAACCGTTGCTTTCTGCTTCACTTAATGAAAATTCTAATTTTTCTGGCAATTATTGATCTGGTGTCAGTCTTTCATTCTGCAGGCAATGATTTATGGCCAAATTACATAATGTGCATTGATCCAAGATCTAAACCCTTTACTGCATTTATTTTCCTACTAGTCTGGGAATCAGAGCTCACAGCACTCACTTTCTGACAACTTAGCTGAAATTTAGAGTCATTTAAATTTAGCCAAAATTTAGCATCATTTCAGTGGCACATGCAGGAGTCACCCACACTCCCCTCTCTGTTTAACTTGTCCCTGGAATGGTGCGTTCGTATTCATTAGTCACGTCTGACTCATTGTAACCCTTTGGATTGTAACCTGCCAAACTCCACTGTTCATGGGATTTCCTGGAGTGGGTTGCCATTTACCTCCTCCAGGGGATCTTCCTGACTCAGGGATCGAACCTGCACCTCCTGTGTCTCCTGCATTGCAAGCGGATTCTTTACCCACTGAGCCAAGCCATGGACTATTGGGTACTGGCTCCAAATCCAAGGTACCTTTGTTGGCCAACAAAAGGACCCTTCTAATGCTGATCACGTGGTACCACTTTCACATTCCAGGAGTGGCCTCTAAAAGCAGTTGAACCTATTGACCAATTCCTGCCTGGAAGAACAACTAAATAATAATGATGTCAAACCAAATTCCTTTGTCAATTGCGTTGTCACATATAAACGGACAACACTAAACAATTGTAGCCAAAAGTTTTCCCCAGTCAGTTATACAGGACTTCATTTGGGGATTGAATTGCCTTGGAATCAAATCAGGTGGTAGTCCTTTTCAAAATTAAACATAATTCAGGAGTTAAGACACCTCAAGGGCAGAAATAAATGAGCTTTTAGGTAAATTCTTCCCTCAAAATACTCCAGGTCAAAGTCTGTTCCTCTTGACTTTTTAAAAATGGGACAGAATGTAGGAAATTCAACTATTTCTTTAAATTCTGAAGCAGCTCAGAAATGAAATCCTCTACACTGCCATAGATATTATTGAGTTTATTTTCTGTGATTTTACTCAAGAGCCTTTATCACTGCAGATGGTGACTGCAGCCATGAAATTAAAAGGCGCTTACTCCTTGGAAGAAAAGTTATGACCAACCTAGATAGTATATTCAAAAGCAGAGACATTACTTTGCCGACTAAGGTCCGTCTAGTCAAGGCTATGGTTTTTCCTGTGGTCATGTATGGATGTGAGAGTTGGACTGTGAAGAAGGCTGAGCGCAGAAGAATTGATGCTTTTGAACTGTGGTGTTGGAGAAGACTCTTGAGAGTCCCTTGGACTGCAAGGAGATCCAACCAGTCCATTCTGAGGAGATCAACCCTGGGATTTCTTTGGAAGGAATGATGCTAAAACTGAAGCTCCAGTACTTTGGGCACCTTATGCGAAGAGTTGACTCATTGGAAAAGACCCTGATGCTGGGAGGGATTGGGGGCAGGAGGAGAAAGGGACGACCGAGGATGAGATGGCTGGATGGCATCACAGACTCAATGGACATGAGTCTGAGTGAACTCCGGGAGTTAGTGATGGACAGGGAGGCCTGGCGTACTGCGATTCATGGGGTCGCAAAGAGTCGGACACGACTGTGCGACTGAACTGAACTGATTTTTTTGAGAAATTTCCTTAAGAGCTTAAAATTCTCCTCCCTCAAAAAAAAAAAGTGCCTTTCTTTTGTAGTAAATTTTGATCCTTAAGAGCTTTGCAAATCATTCTATTTCCTACCCTCTCTTGGCAGCTAAAAGAGTATAGTGCTTGTCTGGCGAGAGCAAGCCTGGGTGGCTAGGAGAAGGGACAAGACAGAAATTTTCATTGTATGCATATTTTACCTTCCAAATTGTGGAACTTATGCATGTATTATCTATCCGAAAAATTAATAAAATTTAAGATGGCATGATGATGGCAACTCAGAATGCTGTTCTTTATTCTGTTATTATTTCTTCTCTGGTTTTGGTGAGAATCAGTAGGCTATTTTATTTTTCTTTGTTTATGGTCATGACAGCCTTAAGAGTTTGACTCATTGAATCAGTGCCTTTTATTCTCAATTGCCTCATATTCTTATTGGAATTAGGCTAGATATAAATACACCAATACACACAGAAACACATGCATACACACAAGTTACACACTCCAATCCTAATGCTAAAAGGTCCCTGGAGAGCTCCTGTTCCCATCCCCTTATCTGATGAGTGAGAAAGACCTGGCAGAGGGGATTCCCACACCCTCTGTTAATGGGGGTCCTAGATCCAGAACCCAGGTCTCAGGACAACTCCCAGTCCATTGCCCTTTCCATTAACTTTGAAAAGACATTTTAAGTCCATGAAAAACATGATTTGCTTATTGCATACCACTTGGAAAAGCTTAATAATTGCAAAAGCAAAAGGTATCTCCAAGAACTAATTTCATCTTTATAGGAAAATGAAATGAGCCCAGTCTACTTTTCCTTTAGCAGAGCTATTTATATTCAGTAATGTGTGCTACTTTGAGGAAAAGGACCTGAGTATAGTCGGTTTCTGCTCTGCTGGTTCTTTCCTCCCCACTACCTTGAGCTAAAATATAAACTCCTTAGCACAGCATCCAGTGTCCTTTGGCTTTCTACTTTCCTGCCTGGGCTTTCAGCTCCACCCCACCCCCACATACACACAACTCCTCACTTTCTACCACTCCAAACTGTTCCTGGGTTCCCAAGCATTGTGGGTTTCTCACATTTTCCTGCATCTGCACTGGCTGTCCCCTCTGCCAGGTTTCTGTTTTCCACCAAAACCACCCAACCGGATAACTCTCCCATCAAGACTCAATGCCACTGCCTCGGAAACACTCGCCTGGCCCCACAGATGTCCTTAGTTGCCTCTTGCTTTGTGCTCCCACTTTGTAGATGCCTCTTCAGTGTTTATCTCACTGCCAGGCGAATAATGATGACATTCCTCTCCCTAATAAACCCTGCATTCCAGAACAAGACAGCTGATTTTTTCATAACTGTCTCCACATCATCTACCCAGCACTGTGCTCAGCGCATAGTAGGTGATCAACAAACGTTCTCAGGAGGAAAAGAGGGAGAGAGGGGAGGAAAAGAGGCCATCATTTGGGATGCCAACAGGGAAAAAAAAAAAAAAAAAAGCCCTCCTGTATGCTTGCCTTTGGATTGTGGTCAAAGAAAAGAATGTTTTGCCCGCAACCAGTGGCCTCAAAATAGCTGCTTAAAAAGAACCTTTACAGAAAATCAGGCAGCCCAGGCCTCGGGTAAGAAAGCCAGCAGGCACTCTATTGGCTGCCACATTCCTTCTTTCTCTCTAGACTCATGCCTGGGAGCCCCTGCTTCGTGGAGCATTCTCTTTGCCCTGCGTCAAGACAGAGAAGCATTTGCGAAAGCCCTGGGTCCTGAGCAACGTGCAGAACTCCCTGTGCTCTACTTACAAAACAGCACCGCTCAAGGTTGAGAATGATGTCGTAGCAGCCCAGGCTGTGTGCCATGAATTTGTTTTCCCACTCACCCTGGTCTCTTGCACTTTACTTAGTGACACCAGTTTCTCCAACTGGGAAGGAACAAAAGAAACACACAGAGGTCTGATAGCTGAGTTCTAATCCCCACTGGACCCTGTGCTGTGAGTACATTTTTTCTCTTTTGTCTTAGTTTCCTCTTCCATAAAAATGAGTCTCCCACAGCTCTTTTGAAATTCCGTGCTCAGAGCGCACCGAGGATGTAGAAATACACGCTTAATCAATGCGAGTCATCGACCAACGCATGGTCGATGTGATGACAGAGTTCCGCTCGCATAGGTGTATGTGAGGGACAGAAGAAACCTCGGAGACAAGCCTTGCCCCCAAGGGCCAACAGTCTAGTCGGTGGAGCTTTAATGCACACAATCCATGCCAAAGAAGAGGAAAGCAGTGTGCAAAGCACCAGGTGATAGGGAGAAATGGTGGAAACTTTGCCACCACCTAGCTGCTATGTCAGCAACCTCACTCGTAAACAGAGCAGGAAGAGAATGAACCGCTTAACTACTGATCACAACACAGCTCGCATCGCCATCCTTATGGTGATGCCCATAAGTCAGTGAATAAGCTAGGGTTTCATTTAGACATTTTAAAACAATTTCAGCATCAAATCAGAAAAGTGAGAAGAAAAGAAAACTTCACCCTCCTGTATTAACCCACAAGACTCTAATACAAATAGTGTCAACAAGAGTAACAACAGCAACTTGCCCAGCACTGGTCCCTGAGTCCACTAATGGGTATCCGTACCATGAAAAATCAAATGACTTGGATCCGTTTTGGAGGACTTTGCTCCCATGGAGAGTGCTTCCCAGCTCAATTGTGGAGGAAAAATAGTATCAAGATATCCCCGCCATGGTTGTGACAAAAGCTCCATTTCCTTTGGCGGTGTTCTGAGAGTTGCCCCTCCTTTCTCCTGCTTTCCTCCTTCCTCTTGTCACCCACACACTTTTCTGATTCTTGCAAAGAAAATCAATGTGCAAAGACAACTTCCCACTGTATTCACATTTCTCCCAGGCCCTGCTGACAGGACTGTCTGCCTGCTTTAACCTATTTAATGAGACAGTAAGAGAATTATAGCTGCTTCCAGGCAAACTCCAGTTTCAGACTAGAGGAGATTGCACGTAACTTGCAAATATTGAAGTTCAGGCACCATGCAGAATCACGGGCTGGGATCTCAGCATCATGAGTCATTCATTTGGGAAAATTCATTGATTTCATTTTCAGCTTTTTTTTTCTGTTGGGTTTGAGTTTTCTTCCCTTTTTCTCATATTGATTTATTCTGCTGAGGTGGCTGGCAAGAGTGGGTTGTAACTCTGAATCTCTATAAAGAAGATTAAGCCTGTTGATTTGCTTGGCACCCTCATTTCCTCTGTTCTTCTATTAAGCTCCTTAAACTTCATCATTTCGCCATATAGAACACTAAATTAAAAGAGAAATGCCCTGTCAGATAGCTAATTCTGAAAATTAAAATATTACCATTTGATTATCGTTTCAGTCTCCCATTTGCCTTTTAACCTAATGGAGTTAGTAAACTCATTTCCTTTGTACATTTCTCTCAATCACATCGCGAGTGACAGGTTATTTTGCTAATGCGTTCAGACAGTAATGGAGAGTCATGTGGTCAGCCCACTAACATAAAAGACTAATTTCCAAGTCCATCAGTGGCTCTCACTCACAGAAAACCACATCCTGGTGGAGGCACCGGCCTGGGAGCCAGTTCACAAGGGATCACAAACGCTGCCCGCACCCTCTTTCTGCACTGTGGCTGTCTCTGGATTTTCAGGATTGGTAAGCAATGCCAACAGCTTCCTTTTTTTCCTCATGAAATGGCATGCAGCCAGCACCCCACACTTACACCCTTCCCATCTTAAACTCCAGAAGAAAACGGATGTAAATCTAGCAATCTCTATCTGAAAGTTGCTCCTTTTTCACGTGTAGAGCCCGTAACTGTACTACTGAGTATGTCATTTTTTCCCTTACGTTTGCTTGAGTTTCATATTATTTTAATACCTCACATATGCTGGGCTCAGGGTGGGAGCTGGGGCATGGGATGGAAGTATGACCAGGAGTTGTGGAATTATTAATGAATAAACTCCAACACCTACAAACCTCTGTCCCAGCCAAAGCTCTGATGAGGGGAAAAGCTAATTCAGACATTGCAGGTTATACTTGAAGATACTTATGCCACGCCATGTGCTATCTCGGAGAAGGCAATGGCACCCCACTCCAGTACTCTTGCCTGGAAAACCCCATGGACAGAGGAGCCTGGTAGGCTGCAGTCCATGGGGCCGCTAAGAGTTGGACACGACTGAGCAACCTCACTTTCCCTTTTCACTTTCCTGCATTGGAGAAGGAAATGGCAACCCACTCCAATGTTCTTGCCTGGAGAATCCCAGGGATGGGGGAGCCTGGTGGGCTACCGTCTATGGGGTCGCACAGAGTCGGACACAACTAAAGCGACTTAGCAGCAGCAGCAGCAGCATGTGCTATCTATAGGAGATCTTTAAGCCCGGGGGCCAAAAGCATAAGCAACATTCTGAAGCAGGAATTGCCACTTTTTATAAAAAAGAGAGAATAGGTAATAAAATCTAAGATCTAGAGAAGCCAATCCATCAGTGATTCAACTACAATTTCCACAGTTCCTTTTAGACAAAATAAAAAAGAGAGAGAGAAAATAAAGCACCATTCAACCCAGGATATTTCCAGAAAGGTCATTAGAAGCCATTATGCCACTGTCTTAAGCTTTGTAGACGTCAAAGTGAAAGAATTAGTCTTGGTACCTCTGAAATAAAATAGATAGGGTCAACAGCTGTAAGTGAAAGGAGATTTATATTTCTTCTTTGTGACTTTTTTCCTCAAACTCACAGGTATGTGAAATCAATAGGGTCATCTGGTTTGAAGGATAACTAAGGAAGCCAGAATCATAGAACCAAAACACCAATCTGTTCTCCAGACCAGCCCCCATATTTTGACTGTGGAAGTCTGCCGTTCATCTGTTCTCCAAAGTTGGGGGCCTGCTATGTGGCTTCTCCAAGTAGCAGCTGCACCCCTATCACATACAGACCACACTGGGCTTCACCTGATTTCTAATGTGGCCACTGGGATTCAGGTCCACCCTTGAACCCCAGATCCTTTGGTTGAACATTGTTAGACCTTGCCCCTAAACCCTGACTGCTGCTTCACCTAGCACATGCCTCCCCAGCAACGGAGTCTCTACTGCCCAAAGGCATGGTGCTATAACTCCTGCAGACCACTCCTGTGGTCCTGTGGACCACACCAGCCTTAGCTGGATCACCTTAGGGCTTGGCAGATGAGCCCTACATGCCCCTACCTTACTCCCTCCTGCCCAGCAGCTCTCCATTGGGTCCAAGTATTCACTCATCATACTGTGTATATTAAGCACCCACTCTGTTCCAGTCATTGTGCAAAGCACTGCAGTTACAACATTGAAATAGGCCACACTCTGCCTTCTGGGCTCAGACTAGTGGAAAGTGAAAATGAAATCGTTCAGTTGTGTCTGACTCTTTGCGATCCCATAGGCTGTAGCCTACCAGGCTTCTCCATCCATGGGATTCTCCAGGCAAGAATACTGGAGTGGGTTACCATAGTAGAAGGGACAGCAAATCAGAGACCACGAAGATTGCTGTGATAGAGGAGGGACCCTGACCCGGCATCCTCCTCCCACTCAGCTTTGAAATGGCCTTAAATTTTCACACACAATTTTTACAAGAGATGATCAACTGGGATCAGCCGACTGTTGAAATATATGAGGAGGTGAGGTGTTAGACACTCAGTCATGTCTGACTCTTTGCCACCCCATGGACTGTAGCCCACCAGGCTCCTCTGTCCATGGGATTTTCTAGGCAACAATACTAGAGTAGATTGCCATGCCTTCCTCCAGGGGATCTTCCCAACCCAGGGATGGAACCCATGTCTCTTCCATCTCTTGCATTGGCAGGCAGGTTCTTTGCCACTAGAGCCACCTGGGAAGCCCAATTCCAATTGAAATATATAATCCTGTTAAAAATGAGCAACATGGAGTAGTTCAGTGTTTCCCCACAGATTATAATTTCAGGATCATTGCTGGCCAAACTCCTCAAAGCCTGATGCACATTTATTTAAGGAGGACTCACTAGAAAAGACCCTGATGCTGGGAAATATTGAAGGCAGGAGGAGAAGGGCACAATAGAGGATGAGATGGTTGGAATCACCGACTTGATTGACATGAGTTTGAGCAAGCTCCAGGAATTGGTAATGGACAGGGAAGCCTGGCATTCTGAGTCCATGGGGGTGCAAAGTCCATGGAGGGGCATGACTGAGCGACTGAACTGCCTAAAGGATACACTGATTAGCTGGCCCACTTTTAGGATGTAAATAAACTGCTCAACTCTCTCTGAGGACCTCCATCAAACCTCTTAATTTAGGGGTTTGAGAGAACTCTTAGTGCTCCATGGGACATACCTTGTTCTGCACAATCTAAAATTTGGCAGAAGAAGGTAGGTACTCCTCTCTTCTTGGAATACTCTCTTCTTTTGAATTCTTGCACACCATTTTCTCCCTAACTCCTTCCTACTTAACTTCTTAGTCAATATGAAGGTTATTTGCTCTTGTCATCCAAAACTGAATCGTCGCCATCAAACTTGTTCCTGCTTTTAGGTTCATTCATGACCCAGCCTCTGCCCATCTCTCAAGGCTCATCCAGGCCTCCACCACTGCCCTCCCCCTGCACCGCAGACTGCAGCCAGCTGGGGCCTGTTTCAGTTTCTCAGGCTTGCCATATTTACACTCACCAGCTCACTTCCCCGGTGGCTCGGCGGTAAAGAATCTGCCTGCCAAAGCAGGAGATGCAGGAGACACAGCCTGGATCCCTGGGTTGGAAAGATCCCCTGGAGGAGGAAATGGTACCCCACTACAGTATTTTTGCCTGGGAAATCCCATGGACAGAGGAGGCTGGTGGGCTACAGTCCATGGGGTCACAAAGAGTCAGACACTACTGAGCATGCACACACACCTCATTTTTCATGTGGTGTTCCCTCTGCTAAAATGCTTGAATACCTGTGTACACACACACACACACACACACACATCTTTGCCTAGGTCAGCTCATCTTTCAGGTGCCTCTTCTTGCAGGAGAACTTCCATGACTCTACCTCTGTCCCCTCCAGCTGTGTAGCTTGCTCCTGCTATGTGATACCAGAACACTCTGGACCTCTCACTTTAATGTAATTGCTATATACTCTGTGAAGTGTCTGTCACAAAATGGAGGGAATTAAATTGCTTCTTCTGAAACATGGATTTTTTGAAGAATGAGCGAGGGATACTCTGAGAAACAGCCTCAAGAGACATACTGTGGGCTTCTGTGAAGATTTTGTTGAGGACATTGTTATCATTTTTCTAGAGCTTTTTTCATGAAGATCTGGGGGTGAAGGTGCCACTTTCCGCTCTTGATTTAGCAATAGTTGTGTTTCTCTTGATACAATTCTTTTTTTTTTTTTTTGATTAATAAAGTTTTATTTTTCAAAATGTACAGCTGGTGGGACCTGTTCATGCATCTTCACCAGCAGCTGGGGCATCTCCACCTTTGGTGTTTCTGGTGTAAATCACTTGAGCTCTGTGTTTTGAAACCAGTTTAATAAGTCCTTTACTAAGGAGTTCCTGAAGGGCTGCTCTGGCCAGGGAACCACGAATCTTCAGTCTCTCAGAGACCACAGCTGGAGTTATAAGCTTATAGTTGGGAACTTCTTTACAGAGTTTGTCATACGTTGCTTTGTCAAACAAAACTAGGTTATTGAGCTTGTCCCGAACCTTGCCTTTGGACCACTTCTTCTTTTTGGCCTTGCCCCCAGATTTGTTCACTGGATCTTTGTCTTTCTTGGCCGACTTTCCGGCATCTTTCTTCTTCTTGTCGTCCTTGGGCGGCATAGCGAAGCCCGGAGAGCAGCTACAACCACCGCCGCCTCACTAAGATGTCGGACCAAAAAAAAAAAAAAGATACAATTCTTTAATCTTAAATACATTATCAATTGTGCAAGGATTATGTAACCCATGTTATACTGGCTGTATAAACCTAAACAATAAATCATGCCCCATTCTTTATGGGGTGAGTTTTATGAATTTTTCTCATTTCTGTCTCACATTTCATACCTATTTTCAAAGTACAATTTCATGTTAGCTTGCTGCGTGTTACCGTTGCATAATTGTAAGTGCACAAAACTGATGGAATAAGGTCAGGTTTGATTAATCAGATAAACAAATGAAGTGATAAAGGAGTAGAAAGTTGAACAAAGTAGAACCTATATGAGGGAAGAATGTACCCGTTAGTCTTCTTTAATTTCAAGTCATTTCAACCCCTAACTGGCTTAAACAACAAGATATTGATTTAATTTGACAAGCTCAGTGGCAGTTGTTTTCTGATGGGGTTTGATCCAGAGGCTCAAGGAAGATCCATAGGGGTAGAGACTGTTTGGTTTACTGTTGAATTTCCAGCAAAAAAGGTAGTTGGTACAACAGTGCTCAGTACAGATTTGCTGCATTTGTTGTTGTAGAATTCCTACACTCTTGTACGAAAATCCCAGGACCTGGACTTGGAACAGATGCCCTTCCCTGAACCAATTTTTTGATCAGGAGGATCTAGCGCTCCATTTCCAGGCCTGGGTCACATGATCCCAACAGCAATCCAGGGAGGAGTCTCCAGTGAAACCTTGTGCACTCACAGTGAAGGAAGGTGGTTACCCCAAAGGAAATCTGGGCATTGCAAAGGAGAAAGAAATGCTGGATGGGCAGAAAAACAAATATGCACAGCAATGGGCTATCAGGAAGATGAAGTCTGAGTTGAATTTTAAAAGATAAGCAAGAGTTAGTAAAAGAGGACTCAATGGATGTGAGTCTGAGTGAACTCCGGGAGTTGGTGATGGACAGGGAGGCCTGGCGGGCTGCGATTCATGGGGTCGCAAAGAGTCGGACACGACTGAGCGACTGAACGGAACGGAATCAGTGTAACGTTCCAGGTGTGTTCAAAGCACAGAGGCATAAAATAGCTTGATGCTTTCGAGGAACTGTAAATAACTTAACACGGTAAGAGCAACAAGGATTGGGAGTGGTAGGAAAAGAAACTAGAAAGATTAGCAGAGTATAAATATGAAAGACCTTTTAGGATAACCAAATAGGGTGCAATGTATCCGGAAACTGTTGGGGAGCCTATGTAGGATTCCTCAGCAGGCAAACATGCCTTATGGCTAAGTCCATGCAGGTCATTACAGGGTCAGGATGATTCATTCTGGAAACACTAAGTAGAGCTGAGTCTGCAGGTCAGGAAAAAGTCCCAAATGTGGGAAAACGAGACACCAGGAACAGAGACCAAGCAAAGCCTAGGAACCCAGCAGACCTGGGAATCAAACAGAGCCTGCCAACATCAAGTTCTTGCTTTTTAAAATACCAAGCTTGTGGCCTAAATCATTGGGAATTATTCATCTTCATGTGAAAATATTCTTCAATGAGCCAAGGCCTTCGTAACATGACTTGGATGGGAACTGTATCTTAGCTGGGGCTGCCATAACAAAGTACACAAACTGGATGCATTAAGCAAGAGAAATGTATTGTCTCACAGCCCTAGAGGCTAGAAGGCTGAGATCAACATGTCAGCAAGGTTGGTTCCTTCTAAGTGTTGCAGGAAGGGGCACCCCTTCCAGGGCCCGAAAGGGAGCTCTTGTCTAAGACTCAGAAATGAATTGTCTGAGGAGACACACGTGCTGACTACGCAAGAGGCTTTACTGGGAACGGGCGCCCTGGCGGAGAGTATGAAGGTAAGGGAGCCCAGGAGAACTGCTCTGCCACGTGGTTCACAGTCTCAGGTTTTATGGTGATGGGATTAGTTTCTGGGTTCTCTCTGGCCAATCACTCTACTCAGGGTCCTTCCTGGTGGTGCATGCATTGCTCAGCCAAGATGGATGCTAGCAGAAGGATTCTGGGAGGTGGTTGGACAAGTGGCATCTCCATTTGACCTTTCCTGAACTCTCTGGGTTGGTGATGGCTTGTTAGTTCTGTGTTCCTTAGTAGGACTTCCTGTTGTAAAATAACTTAGCACAAATGGTTACTATGGTGCCTGCCAGGGTGAGTGGCTTCCGTCAGTGTGCTTCTGCTAACATAAGGACCATGAGGAAGAATCTATGCCCAAGTCTCCTGCTGAGATTCTGGTGGTTCCTTGCCTTATCTATAAGACACATCACCTTGACCTCTGCCTTCTTCACATGGTGTTCTTCCTATATGCATGTGTGTTTGCTCTTTCTAGAAGAACACCGGTCATACTGGACTAGGGCTCACCCAACGACCTCATTTTAACCTCATTTTATCTCTGTAAAGATTCTATTTCCAAATAAATTGCATTCTGAGATACTGGAAGTGAAGACCCCAACTCATGAATGTTTGAAGGACACACTTTGGTGCATAAAGATATCATTTACAAAAATATGCATTTGTTATCAAAGTTTTAAAAGAAAAATAGACATTCCCTAAGTGAATTGATTTATTTATAAAAGATTTGGAGATTCTTTTCATTGGGGTTGAGACCTTGGCGCCTCCCAGATGCCGGCTTACTGCTCTTCCCTCATAGACCCTGACACCAAACTCATTGGAAACATGGCACTGTTGTATATCAGAAGTCAGTTCAAAGGACATGCCCCTAGAGAGATAAAAGATACAGATATTGTGGATGAAGCTATCTATTACTTTAAGGCCAATGTCTTCTTCAAAACCTATGAAATTAAGAATGAAGCCTATAGGACCTTGATATATATAACTCTCTACATTTCTGTGTGTCAAAAGAAACCTCAAAAGTGCAATTCTAAAAGCCAAGGCGAGAAAGAAATATATGCACTGGGAATCACTAATTTTCCCATTCCCAGAGAGCCTTTGGTTTTCCACTTAATGCCATTCATGCCAAACCTGTAAACAAACAGGAAGATGAAGTGATGAGGGCCTGCTTACAACAACTGAGGCAAGAGGCTGGACTGAGACTTTATTAGAAAGTTTCTGACCCTCAGAATGATGAACCCAGCAAGTGGTGGGCTTGCTTTGTGAAGAGACAATTCATGAACAGGAGGCTTTCAGGACCTGTACAGTAAAGACAGCTTGGACACACACTGTCGCCACAGCTGTGGGCAGCATGGACAGCCAGATGTGCACAGTTCCTTGCCTTTATTCCATAAAGTTTTATACAGAGGAGAGAAGAGAGTGTGTCTTTACTTGAAGAGCTCTTTATCAAGAATTTGGGGTGGGTTGGGTGGGGAAGAATGAGTTGTTGACTGGTGATTTGAAATGTCTTCAGTATTAAGCTGGTGCTTAATAAATAATAAGAAAGAAATTTCTAAAAAAAAAAAAAAAAGATGTGGTACCATGTTGGTTTGTGTAGACAAAGAAAATAACCCATTAGGATAAAAGACCCAGAAGAAACTGAGTAGTTCACAATAAAGAATACTTTTTCAGATTAAGTCCAAAATAGTTCTTGCCTAACTTACAGGACTTTGCTTGGAGGCTGGTGTAGAGGAGGGTGGTGTGAGACAATGCGTTATACACCAGCACTGTATAAACTTTCCACCTGCTGAGTCGTTGCTGCATGCCTAGCATTCAATCCTCCCAGCAGCTCTCTGGGGATGGATATTATTATCCTCGTTTACAAATGAAGAACCTAAGCACCACTTTAATCCCAACTGCATTATCCCAGGCTGCATTTGGGAAGCAGCTGGGCTGAGATTTGAACTTAAATTTCTCTAACCACAAATTATCACATGTACCATCCAAAGTAATTTTGGGAGTCCTGGTTGAAGATCAAGTGTTCACCTTTGCAATAGGTCCAAAAGATGCTGCTCAGTGCATTGTCTAAACGGACAGCAATCCCCTTAACTGGTAACTGTGAACACCCTACAGTGCCAACATGTTTGCTACCAAAAAATACGTGCTCAGCAAATGAAACTTTTGTGAGGTCACCACAGAGGTGTAAGTCCTCTGATATCAGATTGATTTATTGATTTATTTCTCATCATAAGAAAGTAGCATTGTCTCCAATTAACAGGGAGATCCAACTGCACCTTCCTTCCATAAGTATACTTCTCTTGAGCTTCTCCATACCCAAGTCTGCTGGCCATTAGTGCCTATGGTCCATCAGAGAGGATTTTCTCATGAAGATGCAGCTGCAGTTCAATGATGCTTTCCTCCACTCCATCCTCCACTGATTCTATTCCACTGTGTCATTCAATTTGTTGGAAAACTACTTTGACTTGAAGATGTCCATTGAAACAATAGACAGGCACCCACAGATGGAGAGTGGACTCTTTGCCCTTATAAGTACTGATTTTCACAACCTCTATGGGTGGAATAAATCATTTTGTCAGTCTTCTTGGCAGTTCTGGAGTTTAGGTAGAAGGTAAAAGGCTACAGCTTAATAGAAGCATTTGTAACCCTGTTAAGAAAAACACACACAATTCCAAAAAAAAAATGCTGAGAAGCAAGACAGCCTAGGTTGTTTTCCCCCAGATTCTCATCAGATACAAACACCAGGAACAAGTGGAGTTACTTCAAAAGCAACAGTCTTGTTTCCTGAAAGATCTATGCTCAGAGGTTTAGAAACTCAGGGGTGAATCTAGAGGTGAGAAAGTTTTCACAGTGCAGGGAGATCTAAATCAGATTTGGAATTGCAGAGCACAGGGCTGTGGCCAAACATTTCCTTAGATTTGTACTGTTTCCCCTTCATTTTGTCTTAAATGTTATTGCTTTAAATCCTTTTTTCATCAACTCAGAATTTGTTCAGTATTCCCTTAATTTACCCCCAGTTAAAATAGAAGAGATTTGGTGCTCCGAAAATTTCTGAATTGGCTGTTTTGATTTTTCTTAAAGAAATTTTAGAATGCATCAATTAACACCCCCACTCCCACCCTCACGCATGCACACTTCCTCATCTTTCAGGAAGATGTTACAGTGTCCCAGAGGGTTGTAGAAGAGATGAAGAGGTCAAGGAATCCCTAGATTTGCAGAGACACCTGTCAAGTTGGGTTCAACACCTGCTGTCGGATCCACCCTCTGCAACCCCGGGGGAAACAGTACCCCCGTGGAATGAAACTCCACTGATCTGGAACTGGAACGAGTGAGGAGGGTTAAGGTTCTAAGGCGACACAGATGTAGGGCAGAACTTTCAAACAGGCTGAGCTCCACTTCATGAGAAAATGCGCCTGAGAGCCCAGCCCTGGAAACGAGACAGACTGAAAACATGGAGTAGCTTGGCCAATGGAAAATGATCATCTTGATGAAATTAATATTTTGAATACGACTCTAAGTGCGACACGCTAACTTGGCCCAGGCCGGGACATTGCGATGAGCTGAGGTTTTCACATGCACCCCTCAGACTTTTGAGTTTTTATTGAGATGACCAGGGTGGGAGGGGAGGGGAGGGGAGGGAACGGACTTGAGGCTGAATCTGCGGCTTCTTGCTCGGAGGTGGAGACAGCCCAGCCTGTGGGATTACGCGAGATAGGATCGAGTACAATCGGGTCCCCCGCGAGGCGAGGCGCGCCGGAAGGAATCGAAGTAAGAGTTTAATTAACTATCCCGCCCCGACCACGCCAAAGGAAAAGAAACCCAAATAGGCAACCCCGAAACCGTTTGATCAGAGGAAATTGAGTTTGTCTTTTTTGCTCCTTCACTCTTCCTGTCTTTCCATCCATCAGAATGCTTGGTTTAAAAAAAAAAAAAAAGCGTATAATTGGGGGCGGGGCAGAGAAGACCCGACTGCACTTGAGAACCCCCGGCTGCGCCCTGGCGAACTTCATCCCGCAGACTGCCCGTACTCAGCTCAGCCCTTCCGCGGCGCCGAGCCGGTCCAACCAGCCCGGCCTCCCGGCGCCCTCGGCCGCCGGAATCCGGCGCCGACCCGCCAGCCTTTCGCAGCGGAGCCGGGGGCGCGTGGGCGCGCGCGGCCCGGATCCCGCGGCGGTTTCCGCGCTCCGCGTTTTCGCTCGCGCCGGGCGGGCGGCCGAGGGCGGGGTGCGCGGCGGCGCGGAGAGGGCTGGCGAGCCGGGCGCACTCCGCCTGCAGCCCCGCGAGCGCCGCCTCCCGCGGCCGCCGCGCCAGACAGCGCGCTCCGGAGCGTGCCCGCCTCGCGCCGCCAGCGCTGACCTCCGCGGGGGGCGCCGCGGCCGCACCGGCACGTCCCGGGTTCCGGATGGTTCCTGTGCTGCCCGCCCTCGCCCGGCGCTGACACCGCGGAGCGCGGGTCCGCAGACCCGCCGCAGAGCCGACGACCGTCCAGCCGAGTCCCGCTCCCTCTCTGAGGTGAGTGGGCTCTGCAGAGGGGCTGCGGGTGCGGCGGGGAGCGGCTAGCGCCGCGGGGTAAGGGCCGCAAAGGTCCGCGTCACTGCGGGGCATCTGACCCTCAGAGTGGGTCGGTGTCGCAGAAGATGCGGGAGATGGGCATAACCGGTTTGTTGGGCTGTGTAGACAGTGAAAGCAGATACTGGGGCTGCGGCGCCAGAGGGCTTCAGATAGGCTGCCCGCACCGCTCCTGTTGGCTGCAGCACAACCAACTCTTCCTTTGATTCCTGCGTGGAAACCCGTTCAGGGGCCCCAGAGTTGGGGCGCTGCGGGGCGCAGGGAGGCCAGGGCGCATTGGTCAGTGTCCGCCGCTTAGGATCGCCTGTCACCTACCGGCGTCCAGAGGCAGGGTGCCGACTCTCCCCTAACGCTCCCGGGAAAGGGTCGATTGCTTTTTTCCTGGGGTGCATCAGCCCCCTACCTCCCGCCCCAGCAGTGCTGTTTTCTGCGTGTAACACGAATATGGGAAAGAATGGGAGCGTCGACTTCCTTTTAGGCAGAAAAAGTTAAAGAAACTGGCCATGTTAATAATTAGCAGGACCCCGACTCAGGATGCAGCAGAAAGCTGTTAAATTTTCATTGCCCTCTAAGAAAAACAAACGGCATCGCCAGTGACTATTGGCAGTGCCGTGTTATTTTGGGGACTTTGGGGAAATTGTCCACAGATTGTCTTCAGGAGGCTGAAGAAGGAGGTGGGGGTGGGGGAAGGACGGCTGGCACCGCTCTGCGTTCCAGCTTGCCTAAGGAGGGTTCAGAATCACAAGCCAAACACGTTTGGTTGCTGATTTCTTGAAGAGTATGGGAGGCAGAGCCGCTGCGGCCCTGAGCAAGGTGAAGAACACAGCATGGGAACTGCCAGAGGAAAAGAACATGTAAGGATCTTGCCTCTCCCAAGGAATTCAGCTGCATTTGTGCTATAAAAGCATGCATATATATGTGGCTTTTAGGATGGGTTTTATGAAGAAGAGGCTGTACGTAATGAAATTGTGTGTACCTGCGGTAGTTTTGTCTACCTCCCAATTTTAACCAGTACTTCAGAAGGGTGTCTGCTGCTGATGTTATGTAATCAATGTGGTTCACTGTCAGATATTTTTTAATGTGTTTTTGGAGTAAAAGGAACTTCCATCTGTTACTTCAGGCAAACCTAAGGTGTAGACGGGTGAGGGTTGCTGAATATTTGCCCTAGTCTGGCTCCAGATGTGTGAGCTCAGCTGTTGCCTGTCACTTAGGTGACAACTGGCCTTTTCCCACTAAGCCTTTGCTGTCTCCATTATCCTCAGTGAAGTGTTCAGTCGCCTTCTATTATCAGAGTGGACTCTAGCCGCTTGGGAGGTGGTAGCCTTGTTTGACCATTCCCAACAATATGTCTGTTTTCAGACTTTAGGAAGGGAGGAAAAAAATCTCATGACAGCAAGATAGATACATTCTGAATTGAGCACCAACTTAATCCAAAGATCCTGCTTTAATCAAGACAGCTCTGGAAGGATGACGCAATATTTGTCAAGCCTTTTTCTCTGGAACAATATTTACTCCCACCAGGGGATTTTAAACTTAAACAGCAGCCATTTATCTTGCTGTCTGGTGGGGCCCGGTTCAGTTTGCCTCCATGTGGTCCCAGCCTAGGTGGCTGGGCCAGGCCTGGGACAGGAATCTGTCATTGTAGCCCAGCTGGAACCTGAAGAAAGCAAAATACAGCACCTGCTGGTACCAGGGAGTTCCTAAATACCATCAACTGGCAAGTCAGGAAATACAGAGGAGATGTTTTAAAGCCCTTCCAGAAATGTTTATACAAAGGATTTAAAGGTTAACAATGCATATGCTCTACATATTAAAACTAAAAGGTGCTAGAAATAAATGGACATTACCCACAGTTGGAAGTGGGGCACTGCTGATGAACTTGAAAATCTCTGTTTTAATAAACCATGGCTAACGACAGTGACTTCTCATGACTAAGCCTAGGAAGGAAGGAAAGGGAGGGACTTCTGAAGGACTAAAGGGCTGGATGGAACATAGGGGGAGCCATATTGATATAAGCAAATGGGTTTTGTAAGTTAATTTTTCCATTCTTAATTTGCTGCTAATTTGTGATTTATCACTGAATGACCCTGTTGGTTCACAGGTTTTTAAGGAAAAGTGATATATTTTACTCATGTGACAGATTCAATCAGTTCTGCCAGTAATACCACTGAACCTTTAAAAGTTTATCATGTTTTTAAAATCAGGGTCTATGGAACCACCATTTGTCTTTCTAATTAAGGAGGTTGTAATGAGTGAGCTTGGGTCACCCAAGTAAAAGCTAATATCAGCTGAATGAAGAAAAGACCCTTATAAGAGTTAATAGCTAAACTATAAAGTTTAGAGTCAGATGTAGGTAAAAGTCTGGTTACTCCTAATAACCTCTCCTATAATAACTCTGAAAAGACAGAAAAGAACAGAGGTAACAACTTAAAATTTCTTAAGTCAGAATTTTAAAAAGCTGAAATCTAAGTTTTAAAAAGTGACATTGTGAGATAATTTCTATAAAAGCTTTTATAATTACTTGAAATCAAACAAAAAGGAGTTGAGTATTATGACTGACTCTTCATAATACTCATGAAATGAAACAGGAATTTATTAAATGATTCTCCAGTAATTAAGTGTACCTGTTTTAATGATATATACATAGTAGTTGAGAATGCCTATATTACAGGAAACAAATTTCAGAAAAGATTATTCTAGTTACTGCAGTTAATTTTCTGGTTAAAGTAGTTTATAAAGAGTAAATTTTTCCTTTTAAAAAAGGAAAGTAATTTTAAAAGTCAAAGTGATCCTTATCTGTGCATAAAAATGTTAAAGATGCCAATGGGTTAGGGTAGACGCCTTCCACTTGGGAGAAAAATAGCTCTTTTTTTCCCTCCAGATACATAAAATAGTACTAATTGTTTAACTCATTCAAGTGAGACTATTCAGTTTGCTTAAATGCAGGTCTAATTATTTCACAATAAAGAGAGTTAGGAAAGAGAATGAGTTGTGTTTCTAGGTTGGTTGGTTGGTATTTTGAGGGTTCACTCCTGCTTTGCTGTCTGGTCTCAGAACAAAGCAGTAGTGTGTTGTGCCTGGTATCTTTAGAAGGTGAGCACATGAGCTGGGAGAGGAAAGGACAATGGTCCGGGTGCCAAGTCCTGCTTCGATGTTGTTCCTCGAAACCTCAGGTGGCACATGGAGCCAGAGCCAAGTGCCAGGACCCAGCCGGCCCCACTTCTGGATTCTTCTGTCTCTGGACACAAGCAAGCATAGCCCCCAGCGCTGCCAGGAACCTGTATCCAACCTTCTTGTCTACTGCTGTGCAAAACTGAAGTCGCAGAGGTTAACTATGTGTGTGTTGGTGGAGGAACATTTATGAACAGTGGAAAAGGCCTGGCCCGAAATTGCACTGGGATCCACCTCACTCCCTACTTCCCTCACTCCCCTCTCTCCTGAAGGCAAGATGGTGGGAAGAGACAGGCTTTACAAGTTGGAGCACGCTGATGTCATGACACTCCTGGCACGGAGACACGACAGAATAATCGGACCCTTTCCCATGTGCCAGAATGACATGATTTTTCCAAGAACGATTCCTGAGCCAGTGGTCCACTGGCACTGACTATTTCCAGTCCCCTGGGCGATCAAACCTCTCAAAGAGAATATAAAATCCTTCCTGTGTCTCTGTTTTGTATGCTTGTTTAGGCTAAACTCTAAAATGCATTTTGGTTAGTTTTGAAGAGACCTCTGTAGAACAAGAGTGATTGCCCAGCCTGAACTGATTAGACCTTTCCAGATTCATTTCCCTATGAAGAGAGATTTTAAATGTAAAATAAAAATAAAAATGTCAGCAGAGCAGAAGCCAGTGTAAACATTCTAAAACTTAGAGCTGTAAACTAACGAAGCAGCTGTCATTTACCTGGCTTAACGTTTTCTCCTCCTGTCGGTAACTTGGTCCTAAGCGACCCTGAAAGACAACTGACCGATTTGACTGCAGTTGTATTTTTCTCGCTGGTAAGTTCGGAGTCAACTCTTGGGAGAGAAGCCTTTTATTTCTAGTGGATTACACTTCAGGGGGAAAAAAAAAAGTGAAGGCTGTGTTATTTCAGTTGTTCAAGTACTGAAGTCATGTACTCCTTTCTAAGAGTTTTGTCCTGACCACTGATTTATAGCACCTACCAGTTTTTGCTTTGTGTACACTTCTCTGTGTTTCCTTCTTGTCTCATTGGGGATCTGGAAAGAAAGAGACATCGATAATACAGTGAAAATATTGTAGTCAGACGCTGCCAGTAAGAAGACCCCTGGGTGCAGCATGCTCTCTCTGAGCTGCCCTGCTTTTATCTGCAACACAGATCCCACGGCTTGCAATTATGGTCTTTGACTTTGGTAACAATTCTGTTTGAAATGTTTCCAATTACACACAATATTGGCGGCATGTAGCAGCTGCATGCCAAAAAGCATTTCCAAGTATGTTCCAAGAATCAGCCTGTGATTGCTTTTAATTTAAATAAAGGCTATTTGGTTTCCTGTGAAGTTTTTTTATAACCACCTTCTTCCCACGAACCCCACTTTTGTCACCTTTAAAAAAAAAAGTCTGATATAAAGTAGCCACCACTTAATGTGATACAATATTGGCCCTGGTTTTCTAGGATGGCTCTTGGTTTTGCGCAAGCATGAGGACTGTTCAATAAAGAAAAACTTAAAGAAACATTGTACAGCTGTTTGGATTTCCCCAAAGAAGAAAAGAAGGAAAGATTATCTGACCTTGTATTGTAAGTAGCCAATGTTTCGAATTTTTCTGCCTCCTTCTTTGCAGATCTGCCCTTGTAATTATCTATTTAGGTCAAGGAAGATTCTTTGGTCCAGTGTCTTTCCTTCAGATTCTTCTAGTTTTCTTTTTGTGAACCCGTGAACATGTGTTACAGACACATTAGAAGGGTACAGAAGGTCAATAAGAACATTCTTAAAACAGTAGGCTGGTGGGGGAAGGGGGCACAGGAAGAGAACCAGGGAAATAATTTCACCATTCTCCAGCAACCAAACCTGCCACATTGCCCCCTCTGTGGGCTTGAAATCTCTGAATACTGAAACCTTTTAAAACAGCAGTGGCTTAAATCTTTTAATAGCTACCAGATATACTTGCCTTATTAAATCTGAAAATAAGAAAATATACACTCTCAGGACTTGGAGTGAAGGGATTAGTTACAGGACTGGGAGGTTCTGTTTCTAGGATGGTTTGTTGGCCCATTTGAAATGTAACACCTAGAGCCAGAGGGTATCCAATAGCTGAGGTGCTAAGATGGTCCCAATTAGGGGGTTTTCACATAGGCTCTTTCAATCCTGGCAAAAGCATCCTATAGAATATAGTGCTTCTTTGGGCTGAACAGTAGTTGACTTGCATAAGTGCCAACATCTCTTCTGGCATTTTTGGAAATCTTCCATCATGTAATAAATAGTGCTGTATAACCCAAATTTGTAAATGCCATGTTTCATGTAGCCCTTTTAGAGACAGCTGAAATTAACCCAGGCTGCTAGGGATTGTTAGATCCTGGAGGTTAGGTTACTGCCTGCATCCAGAGTGCTACCATGAATGAATGATGATGGAGCCCTTTGATCAAAGCTGGAAGAAGGTGCGAGGTTAGCTTTAGTGTAAGGAGCAACCACCAACCAACACTTAGACTTGTCCTTTCTCCTTGAAAACTCTTTCAATTAAGCAAATCATCTCAGAGGAAATTTATTCAACTCAAGGTAAAATGAGGTTTATGTTGCTTTACCAGCTGAACACCCCAGTGTGCCAAATGCTCAGCCCACCCTGACCCATGTGGTTTTGTAGGGACAAAACCTAATATAGTTAGTATGGTTGAACTGGAAAGTCTGTTAAAACCTATTTATATATTGGCCAATTCCTCTGCCGTCATTGCACTGCTGTATTCTGGATACACACACATATACAACCAACCCTCTTTCATCTAATAATAGTAAACTGATTTAGATCATGGTATAGTTTCACCAAAGGCATTTGTACTTCCCTTTTTCTGTCTTTTATCTCAATGATAAGTAAATAATATGATATTCTTCTAAAGAAACTCATAACTTGTTAACTGTAATTGATGTTTCCAACTCTGTTATTTACATGCTTGAATAATCTAAATTCCATCATTAGGAACTGGAAAAGACTTAGATGGTGTGGCATTTTGTTTTGCTTCAAAATATCTGCCAAACAATTTAAGGAACTGTTAGATTTTATGTCAGAAGACTCCTTAGTGCTCTAGCGTTGGAATACTTGTTATAATGTGTGTCAAAAGGAGACTGCATTTTAAATTCTTCTGTGACTATGTAATTAATAAGTATGTTCAGTGCTTGAAGTATGCACATGTTACATAATTTTTAGAAAGAGATAAAGTTAGGTCTGAAGTGCATTAGGATATCACAGATGTTTCTTGTAAGAAAATACATATACTTCATCGGAATTTTGAACTCTTTTCTGGGGCTGAGCTTTGTTCCTCACAAGGGTCATATGAATAATTTCATTGAGTTGCTTCAGTTCTTATTTACACAAGCCTTGAGAAGAGAGCTGAAGTGATAAATAACTTGCCCCCTCACCGAGTTCTGAAATGCCTTAGCCTTTTATGTTTTTGTGAATATGAAGGGAGGGAATAAAATATACAGAGAAGATGTTTGTGTTTAACTAACTTAATCATATAAGTTCCCTTTGTGGGTCTTCTATAAGCTTAAACAGCTTGTCAGGCTAATAGCCAAAAACATGTCCTCAAGTACTGCCAAACGTGTTAAAAGCAGACCAGGCTTTCTTTATATTGAGGTACTGGAAACATATTTTTTTAACCTTCTAAATTTTAGAAATAAACCAGAAAAGAAATTACTCTCTTCTTCTCCTTACCCACAAAAACCAAAAGTATTATTCATTGCAGTGCTGAAATGGAAACTGATGGGAATAATGATATTTGTGTGGGAGTGTTTTAAACTGGCTTACTTGGTTGTCTAAACAGGGAGCAACCAGGTTACCATGGTACTTGGTGGGTCTTTATTTTTTATATATTTATGTTGCCTGTACACACTGGCTTTTTTTCTTTGGTTCAGGAGCTTTTGGAGAAGGAAATGGCAACCCACTCCAGTACTCTTGCCTGGAGAATCCCATGGATGGAGGAGCCTGGTAGGCTACAGTCCACGGGGGTCACAAAGAGTTGGATACAAGTGAGCGACTTCACTTCACTTCAGGAGCTTTTGGTCAAGTACTTGTTCAGTTCAGGGGCTCAGTTGTGGCCAACTCTTTGTGACCACATGGACTACAGCACGCCGAGCTTCCTTGTCCATCACCAACCCCCAGAGATTGCTCAAACTCATGTCAATCAAGTCAGTGATGCCATCCAGCCATCTCATCATCTGTCGTCCCCTTCTCCTCCTGCCCTCAATCTTTCCCAGCATCAGGGTCTTTTCCAGAGTGTCAGTTCTTCACATCAGGTGGCCAAAGTATTGGAGTTTCAGCTTCAGCATCAGTCCTTCCAATGAATATTCAGGACTGATTTCCTTTAGGATGGGCTGGGTGGATCTCCTTGAAGTCCAAGGGACTCTCAAGAGTCTTCTCCAACACCACAGTTCAAATGTACCGTACTTGGACATTTATCCTGATTTCTTGAATGAAGATTCAAGAACAGACAGTGGTAATGTGGTATAATAGTGCAGAAGTTTTTTTACCTTCATTTTTTAAAATCAGAAAATTTGGACTGTGATACAATAGCTGTGTGATTTCTAGTCAGCCCACTCAGCCTCTCTGGGCCTCAGTTTCCTCATATGTGGAGTAAGGGACTTAGTCCAGGTCTGCTGCTGCTGCTAAGTTGCTTCAGTCATGTCCGACTCTGTGCGACCCCATAGATGGCAGCCCACCAGGCTTCCCTGTCCCTGGGATTCTCCAGGCAAGAACACTGGAGTGGGTTGCCATTTCCTTCTCCAATGCATGAAAGTGAACAGTGAAAGTGAAGTCGCTCAGTCGTGTCGACTCTAGCGACCCAATGGACTGCAGCCTACCAGGCTTCTCCATCCATGGGATTTTCCAGGCAAAAGTACTGGAGTGGAGTGCCATTGGCTTCTCCTTAGTCCAGGTCAGTGCATGTTAACCAGAGATGTGAACCATAAACACCTGTGGAGCAAATGCACAGAGGTTTTTTAAGGGAGTGGGTTTGGGGTGGGGTTTTGCACATTTAACTTGAAAAAGCTCCTCAAGTAACTTGATGCCCAGCTGTGGTTAAGAACCACTAAATTAGATGATCTCTAAGATTTCCTTCCAGTTCTAAAATTTTATGTTTCTAATCCTACTGGACTGAACGTTTTTCCTTCCTTCCTTTCTCTTTTGTTCATTTGTTCATTCTTTCTTAGCAGTTATATTCATTCCTAATGGCATTGTCAAAATGTAGACATTTAGCCCAGTTCTAGGAAGATCTATGTTCTGCTCCTGTGAGTAGATGGTAATTGATGTAAGGGGGGAAGCATATTAATTCCCCATTGCATACCCAGCGCCTAACACAGTGCCTGGCACATAGCAGACACTTGACAGCTACAGAGAGCCCAAAAAGTCAGGAAACTTAGAAAATGTGATGTTAGTGATTTTAAAATAATATGGTCATTATTCTGTAGTGTACACAGTAGTATGAATATAATGTACACGTTAAACTTATATAGTGTTAAAAGCCAATGTTAGCCTCAATAAAAGATAAATTATGAAACAGTATGCCCAATATTATACCCAAATAATATGGGCATTTAACATGCCAAGTCAAATAATGTGCCCAATCTGTTTTTGTCAACCTCCAAATACCTTCCAGGTAAAGTGTCTCCAAATTTAAAGCAATGGATATAATTGTTCCTCTGAAAAATAGCATAATAAATACATTATTTTCCTTATGTTTCCAGACTTTGGGGATACTCTGTAGCGTACTGATTATATTTTTCCCAGATTAGCAGTTGGTCTCATTGCTTTAAATGTGGAGGTGCTTCACCTTGAAAAGGTATCTGGAAGCTACAAAAAAAGTTACCAAGTATATTACTTGAGAGTGTAATTAAGGCATTATGTAAAACAGTTTATCCTGTGAAAACCATAGTTTGCCTTAAGTTTCCTGATCTCTTGGACTCCTCCTTGAATGAATGATTTTCCAGTTTTCTGCCATCACCTGTGTGTGTCACTTTAAGTATAACACAATCAAATCACTATAAACTTTTCACAGTTTATGTGACAAATTTAAAACCTTATTATAATTTGAAGTCTTATTTTAAAATATTTTAGATTACAGAAGTCAAAATTTTTAAATAGATTGCTAATTACTGTTATTTTAGAGCCAGCAATTATGTTGTATCCTTTTACAGAAATGATTCCACATCATTTATTTCTTAATCTATAAACTGCTTTAAAACTGTCCATATCCACAGCGTGTATATACATATATATGTATATGTACACACATGTATATATTGTTTTAGATCAGATAAATCAGAAATCTCAATAAAATATGAGACTCACATTCAGTTTTTCTCATAATGACTGTGAGGCATCTGAAAGTTTTGCTATCAAGCAGGGGAAAATTCTTGGTTATATAGTTATGTGGAAATGGATTAAAAGAGTTTGTTGCCCATTTTGTTTCTTTGCTCTTTTCTTCAGTCTAAATTATTTCCTATCATTATGCATTATTACCATTACGGTAGAACATAGATTAAAAAGAACTTAAACCAATCAGTTGGGCCTTCACAGGAGGCACTTGTAATAAAGACCCTGCCTGCCAATGCAGGAGACGTACGAGACACAGGTTCGATTCCTGAGTTGGGAAGATTCCGTGGAATGGGTGTGGCAACTCACTCTAGTATTCTTGCCTGGACAATCCAATGGTCAGAGGAGCTTGGTGGGCTACAGTGCGTCCATAGGGTCACAAAGCGTCAAACAGGACTGGAGTGACTTAGCGTACACGCAGGCAAGTCTATCGGTATAATTGCTGATCACATTTACTTAGTAGGAACCAAAGGAGACATTTGATCCTTGTTTATTGATTTTCTGTTGCTGCTGTATGTCACCATTCTTGAGGGGAGGGGGGGTATTGTTTTGTTATTAATTAAAAGAACTTTATAAATTGACCTTTCTAAAACCTGGATAACTATCTAGTTTCCTTTGAATTTTCTCACTGTGAAAGCATGGCCAGTAACAAAATCAGCTAGTGTCAGCTCTTTTTCCCTACTGTACGCCCATTGACAAATCAACTAAACAGGGCCCCAGAGTAGACATTGACACCTGCGTTATCTGCTTGGGTTGTTTGTACAACTTAAGTGGAAAATTCTCTTAGTATGTGAAGAGATACTACTATAAGGCATTTGAGTTAGGTAAAAGATTAAGTAGTCACTAGACAGGGTTTCGGGATCATTGCAGATAAATTGAGGGTTGGTTCAAAGTATTGTATAAGCCTTATTATTTGTAGGTTTCACTTTCCTGAAGTTTCACAGCTTATCTCCTTGTTTGTTCTGGACTTCAAGCTAGTGTAAAAGTACATGTCTAGCGTTTTTCCAGGTGGCATCATGGGTCATTCCATCATTTCAGGTCTCAACTTAAAAAGTCATCTGATACTGGGAAGGCCTTTTCTGTTCACCCTACATGAAATAGCAGAGCCCCCACCACCCCGAGACACTCTGGAAACCCCTTAACCTGCTTCACTTTTCTCCATAGCCCTTGTCACTTCTGGCCAGATATTTCCTTATTATAGCTATTTGTTCCAAAAAGACATCTCTGTGCTGTCTGGTCTGTGGCTTTACCCGCAATCTTAAGAGTACTGCCTGGCACATAGTCGGTACTTAATAAAATACTTACGGAATGAATGACTGAAAATATTTAGGGAGCTTCAGATTTGAGCATCCCCTCCCCAGTCTAATAATATGTATACTAATATATATAAGCAAGTTAGAGAGTTTACTCTTATTCTCCTTCTTATAATAGGACCATAAAGTTAGCAAATGGTCACCCTTGTTTTAAAGGGTAGGCATTTGGGGACCATTTTAATGTGAAAGATAAAGGAAAAACAGAAACCAAATAAAGGAAAACCAGAAAATAAGTTGAAAATTTCCAGAACTGAGTCTTTTGGAAGGGTGGTTATTTTATTTTTTTGGCAGGGGGCAGTTGGCAACTACAGTGGAGTTTCTGAGCTGTTTCCTCCCTTATCTGAATAAAGCCAGAGAAATGTCATGGAGTATGAGGAAAGAGACTGATCAAATACCCCTCCTCCCTTCTCTCCATCACAAAGTGATCAATGATATGTAAGCACATAGCAAACCAATGCCATATTAATAGAAACAAGAGGAAATATTGGTAACAAGGAAGCTGTGTGACATCCTCCTTCATAATGCTTCTCTGTAACCTTAAAACAAAAGTAGAGACAGCATCTGCAGACAGACTTGTGCTATTGCCTCATATGTTAAAATAAGGGTGATGGACCATCTTTCACTCAAGAAATCCTGACTTAAATTCCAGAGGTGAAAAGCTAATCCTCTAAGTGATTTCAGCCAGCTTAGTAGGAAACATAGCTGCTCAAAATTATTATTTTAATGTCTCAGGTTCCAGGGCTAAATTGGCAGTGAGTCAGCTTTCCTATTAAGGCACTGTGCCAACTTATTTGTCCAGAAATTATCCTGTTTTAACTTGGGGGTTCTTTACTGCTAATAAGGCTAATAAAACCTCTGAAGTACACAAAGCACTTTCAGATTCATCTCATTTACCTTCACTGCATCTTTGCATAGAGGTCTAACCAAGGTTATCCCCAATTTACTGATGAAGAAGCTGCCTTTTGGTTCAAGATGCACCTTCCTAAGGAGTTTGGTTTGGATTTTTGGAAAGAAACAAAACAAAGAGGAAAAATGAGCAAGCAGTTATAATCTGTCTAAAATTGTTTGACAATATTTTATTGTTTTGTAAATATTTCTGTGTGTATATTGTTCTACATTAAATGCTTTGAGATAATGATACCCTCTACTACTGCTAACTTGCACGTAATCTTGGACAGGTCACTTAATTTTCTGGACTTCTTACTACTCTATGCCTCAGTTTCCTGAATGATAAGTGAGAGGCCTGATGACCTTTTAGGCTCAAAATTTTTCTTGATTCTAAAACACTGGGTTTGGAGGCTGTAACTTTAGGGGAGTGGTTAATAGATAGGAGCTGAGGGACTTCCCTGGTGATCCAGTGGTTAAGAATCCACTTTGCGGTGCCGGGGACACGGGTTTGGTCCCCGGTCGGGGAACTAACATCCCGTGTGCCTCTGAGCAAATAAGCGCATGCACCGCAGCTAGAGAGCTGGTGTCCTGCAGCTACTGAGGCCCCGGTGCCCCAACTAGAGGGAGTCTGTGCCACGACAGAAGATCCGTGAGACGCCGTGAAGAGCCCACAGGCCAAACTAAGACCCACTGCAGCCAAATAAATATCTAAATAAATAAATAAATAGGGGCTGATATTATTACTATTAATTGTCATCATTACCTGAATCCCTGATTTGAATTATTTAGCAGTCTACTCAAAATTATTCATGTTAACCAGGTGCATCTTTTAAAGATGGTCTTTTTATTCATGTTACAGTGCGGCCATTTCAAAATTCAACAGAAGCTGTATTTTAAAGACCTAAGAGAATGTCTGGTTTGGTTTCCCCTTACCAAAAGTCTGGTTTAATAGGTTACATTGTAATTTAATATGAGGAGCTTAAAATGCCTTAATAGTTAGAGCAAATTATTAATCTGATGTAGTTACAGCAATGGCATACTTATATTCACACTGAAAGTTACAAATGTGAGCACTGTGTTTATAAATGGGAAATGTGGAAAATGTATAAAGGAGAACTCAAAGTACTATGTTCACTTACTTATGTAATCACATAGTGATTATAATTTTGTTAAAATGTTCATTGACCAAACTGGAATTAATTGAGGGAAGTTTGAAGAGGATTTGCTGGAAAATAAGAATAGTCCAGGATCCATTTTTAGTTGCATTCCTAATATTTTTTAAACCATAATAAAATTCTTATCTCCCGACTCTCCCAGTAAAAGCTGGTGTAAATATGCAGTCAGTGGTGAAACTCTTTCTGTACTAACTTAATATACGTTGGCCTGTGTCACCATACGTACTGCCCTGGCTAGTCCCTTTTTCTAGCACTGTGATTAATTAATTCACTGATTTTTAAGCAAATTCTCAGGCTCTTGGATCTTACTCACATTCTAATTAGGCTGAGGTTACAGACGGCCCACCGGGAGGCAGGGTACCACTTATATCACATCTCTGAAGATGGAGTTTGTGAGTTGTTGGGATGAACACAGCAATGAGCCATGGCCCAGATCCCAGCAGATTCACAAGTGACTGTTAAGTGCTGTTCCAATAAGAAGGCCTATAGAAATGTGACATTAATAATCACCCGTTGAATCTGGGTCACTTCAGCCATGACTCAAAGATCAAACGCTATCAGCTGGTAATGAGTGTGTGAAAGTGCTGCAGGAAAGTGTTCAATCTCTTAATGACACCTTTGTAGGCCTTCTCAGGAGACAGCTAAAGGGAGGGATAGAAATAAAGTCGCATCTGCTCCTTGGTCTGGAGGCCAGCCCTCCAGGTTACGATTGGCACACTTTTGCAAAGATGTTTTCTGAACAGTTCACAGTAGTTTGTTGTTCCAGCTTCTTAAATGGATATGTAGAACCTTTCATCTTCTGCCTCTTTTTCTGGCCATTTAGTCACTTCAAAGTGATGTAGCTGTTTCGAATATTCTCCACTGCCTTTTCGCTCCTCTGAAGAGTAAGAAACAATTTCACTTACAAATTCAGGTTAACCGTTTAATGGGAAAGTTTCTGTTTTTGTTTCTGTTTAGGGGCATCATTTTCACTTCAGCATAGCTTCGTCGAGCCCTGTGCTTTTCAGGCACTGTGTTAGGCTCTGGGACTACAGACACCATTTGAGGATAGTTCCTGTCTTTAAAAAGCTCACCATTTTATAGAGAAGGAAGGCATTTAAGCACTTGTGAAATACTGTGGTGGAGTCATGAATACAGAAATGTGCCAGATATAGTAGTGGCACAAAGCCAAAAGTAGGAGTCGTTTGTTCTGTATGACTTGTTAGGGAAGGCTCAGGGACGAAGAGATAGTTGAGTTGGGTCTTGATGACCGAACAGTGACTCATTTTAGGCAGAAAGCAAAATTTGTGCAAAAGCAGGAAACAAGACAAGCATGATGCTTAGTGAATTACAGATCTTTATATTTGGCTCTAAGATTAATTATGCGGTGGACTTATTTCCACCTTTTTAACCCCTCAGTTTCAATCAGAAAGTAAGAGATGAATTTTGACAACTTGAATTGTAACCCTGTCTTTCTTCTCTGTAATTGACTTTAAACTTCTGAATCAGAGCTCTCTCTTCTCCTCCGTAAATGTTGCATCAGCCTGGCCAGCCCACCAGGTACTTATTTACACTGGTGTCTCTTCATTGTTGTATTGGTACAATCTAAATTTATTTACTCTTCAGTTTCACTGCCAGGTTTCAATTTCAGCCTCAAGTGTTTAGACAGTATTATATAATAAGTGTTACACTTTTATGACATTTGCTTTAGTACTGTAAGAGCTTTCCATGAAAGCTAATGGTTGGGGAAAAAAGCCTGAATGTCACCAAGTGGCCTCCAGATGTGTTTTATTGTGTTGGTATCTCTGTTTTGTTTTCATGAAAACTTTTTTTAAGTTTAAAAAACCTTACCAAGCAGAAAAAGCAGACGATAGACTTGTAGGAGATGAACTGTTTTCATTTCCTGATTGTTATTTCTTGATCTCCTGTTTCAAAAGCTATGATTCAGCTGAAAAAAAATCTGTAACAATATAATTTAGAGTACTGTACTGTTTAAAAGCAAGTCGTGTTACGTTTGTTTTTCAAAGATAAGTCCACTCCTTAGGTTGGAAGGCCCTCTGTGTTTCAATATGTTGTTCTTAAGTGTGGTGAGATTAAGATGTGATTTAACATCTTTCAGAATTTCTGCCATCTAATTGTTCACTGAGCAATCAGTATGTTTTCAGGCAGTCTGGCATGTGATAAATATTTTTTAGCATATGGGGCTGAATGTGCCAGTTGTAAAAAGTTTAATTAATTTTCACAACAACGAGATACATCTACTTTATTGATGAGAAGTCCACAGACAGTGGAGTTCAGAGTGTTGCCCAGATTCATTGAGCAAAGTGGTTGACAAACTTTTTGGATAGCTGAACATTGTTCTCAAACACAAGGTTATCCAGAACTCCAACCTATCAAGTAGGAACTGCTCTTATTGAGAGGAAAAACAGGAGTTTGTGATAGGGCTTCCAGATTTATCAAAGTAAAACAGCCACACAAGATGCTTGGTGAATTGGAATTTCAGATAAACAATTGACAATTTTTTTTTTATGTTGCCTCACAGACTGTGAGAGAACAGACTGTGGTTTTGCTAAGAGAAAGGGGGTAGGTGAAGGAAGGACAAGAATTTTGGATTAGCAGAGGTAAACTGTTATATATAGGATGGATAACTAACAAGGTCCTACGAACTATATTCAATATCCTGTGATAAACCATAGTGGAAAAGAATATTTTAAAAATGAATGTAAAAAAATAATTTTTAGTGTAAGTGCATCTCAAATATTGCATGTCTCTAAAAAAAAGAAATGATTGGTAGTTTGTCTGAAATTCAGTTTTAACCAAGCATCCTGTATTTTACCTGACAACTCGAAGTTCCTATTTCTAGCTGCACCCTTTCAATGCCCCTGTGTCCTCCTGAGCCAGGTGAGAGTCCTGGCTCCTTGCACACAGTTTAGGAAGAAATAGAAGAGACAGAAGAAATGTGTACAGATGCTCCGAGAGAATTAAGAATACATTTTTCTTCTCAGTCCAATTTAGGAAGTATTATCACTTCCTTAGGCTTCCCTGACAGCTCAGACAGTAAAGCGTCTGTCTACAATGAGGGAGACCCGGGTTCGATCCCTGGCTTGAGAAGATCCCCTGCAGAAGGAAATGGCAACCCACTCCAATATTCATGCCTGGAAAGTCCCATGGACTTAGCATGGTGGGCTACATAGTCCATGAGATCGCAAAGAGTCGGACATGACTGAGCGACTTCATTATCACTTCCTTGGTTTTGTTAGAGAATTTACATGACCATGTGCCACTGCTACACGCAATGAATGAAAGTTACTCAGTCGTGTCCAACTCTTTGCAACCCCATGGACTCCTCTGTCCCTGGGATTTTCCAGACCAGAATACTGGAGTGGATAGCCATTCCCTTCTCCAGGAGATCTTCCCAACCCAGGGATCAAACCCAGGTCTCCTGCTTTGCAGGTTGAATTCTTTTCCATCTGAGCCACCAGTTGTAAAGAATTATTGCCTTTGCTTTGCCTTTCTTGTTTTTTAGGGTAAAATACTCCCAGTCTTTGGAGACAATGTTTGTCAAGTCAGATATTTGTAGAAGTCAGCAGTTTAAGAAGCAGCAGAACTGATGGTAAATCAGAATTGCAGGTTGACCAAATAGAGTCGACACATAAGGAGAAGAATGGGTGGGAGCTTGTGAGCCTGATTCTAGGGCAGCCCCCTAAGGGAGCAGTACCTGGCATGGGCCCATCCTTGGCTTTTGGTCTAGTGGACATGTACATGTTTTAGTGGTCCTGGCTTGAGGATATTACCTGTTAATGTAATTAGTTATTTTGCTCCAATATTTTAAACCAGCCCTCGGATTATTACTCTCATTTTTCGATCTGACCCCTTTGTGGAGTATTATGTATTCAGCCATTTATATTTCTCAGTGTAACTGAGTAGAGTCTCATTAGTGATCAGAAGCCACTAAATTTCTTTAGGATGAAACAATCCTTTAGTGCTCGAGGGATTCCCTGGATTAACTGATGAGAAATCTTTTAAAAATATACAAAAAACTAAGGATCTCTTCCCAGACCTGTAGGTCCCCAGGTACTTTGGATTTGAAGCCCTGCACGGGTGGCCTTCTAACTCTAGTGACACTTTTGTATCAGTAAAATATTAGTAATGGTTTATTCCTTGGTGGATAGATTAAGAATGGATATGATTTTGTGTCCCCTTTTCATTTTTTTTCATAATTTGTGCTGTAGGTGTGTTACTTTTTAAATAAAGAAAATAAGTATTAGTGATATATTTTAAATATTTTGTGGAGGGGAATGCAATAACTGTTTCCGTGTTTAAATGTTCTAACGTATAGATGAAGACCATCTGGTATATAGTTTTTGTTTGCAAATACTTATGTATCTTTGAGGGGCTTCCCAAGTGGTGCTAGTGGTAAAGAACCTGCCTGTCATGTAGGAGGCATAAGAGATATGGGTTTGATTCCTCAGTCGGGAAGATCCCCTGGAGGAGGGCATGGCAACCCACTCCAGTATTCTTGCCTGGAGAATCCCATGGACAAAGGAGCCTGGTGGGCTACAGTCCATAAGGTTGCAAAGAGTCAGACACAACTGAAGCAACTTAGCATGCATGTATCTATGAAGGTTCATTATAATATGAAATCTACCCAAATTGTTCACACTTAAAATTTATCTCTCATTCATCCATCTGTTTTATGCAGTCAACATACACTTACTGAAGAAACAGAGACATATTCCTATACAATACAAGAAAGGAGGTGGTTAACAGAAGCAAAAGGAAAGAAAGATCCAAAGATGTGACCTCTCCACTCCATCCTTCAGGGCTCTGCGATGTGGAGGTCTGGGCTGGGGAATGCACTCATGCAGAAGGAAACATGCTTGCCCTCCGTTAGCAAATGAGCCCTCTGATGCAGAGTGAGCAAAAGTGACTTTCACATCAATACTTAAAGACCCAGGTCACCCAAATACTGCTGGCGGTTCACTGTCTTGGACCATAAAAACAAACACAAGCTCCCATCCCAGGAGCTGGGTCTGAAAAGCCACCAGAACCCCTGCTTGTTTCCAAACACAAGGCCTGAGACTCTGGCATTCCTCTGCTTCTCACCACTGGCTTTAACTGCAGACTTGGTTTGTACTGGACGGTTTCACACCCCACCCCACCAAGCTGATTCCAGGGATTTTGTTTTTGATCAACTATATAAGTTACAGGGACATTTTCTTTTTCCTATCAGCTTCTTTTTGAACTCTCTTGGAAAAGGAAATAGCCTCTTCATAAAATTCCCTTTTACTGGTCTTTTTTGTTGACTTTGAAACTCATACCAGTTTATAAGATGGAGAAACCTAAAATTTTTGTATTTCTTTCTTTTCTGATATTAACATGTGCAAAAAATTACCTATTCGTGATGTTTATACTTACTTTCACATTTCAAATAGGCTACATTTTGCTGTACATTTTTCAGTGGCTAGATGAATGTAGAATTTGACAGGTGATTTGAGGGGATTTGCTTGATAAACCTAGGAAATCAAAGATTTTATATTTGCCAAGACAGCTTTTGGGATTAAGGTTAAATTCACACAGACTATTGCATATTACATTCAATTAGTTATTATTGACCCTAACATGTAAATGCTTGTGAAAATAATCTCTCCAAATTATAAAATAATTGCTTCAAAATGAAGCTAAATATTTTCTTCTTTGTTTTGACTATATATTTTAAAGTTTATAGAATACTTTTCAAGAACTCACTGAATATGGAACTTAACTTATTAAGGTTGCACATTTGTGTTTGGGAAGCCACTGAAATAAATATAAAGGGACTTCTTTAAAGATTTATTTTACTTATGAGTAAACTAGATGTTTTCTAGATAAATATGGGTGCCATTCATAACTGCCTAATTATAATTCTGTGAACTGTTGAAGTCAAATCAATGTCTTCATCAGTTGAGCTGTCAGATGGAATTTTATAAAAAACCCATACACTTCATTCATACTTTAGGACTCCAGTGAATTTTGTCACAGAAATCACCTCATACCCCATCTGGAAGGCAGCCATTTCAACGTGGAATATGACAACTGTTTAACAATGCATAGTAAAACAAATAATCTATGACTCACAGAAGGAACTGTATCCAATTGAAACTTCCAGGGTAATTCAGGTAGGTGGACATAACCACCCAGGTGTCTGGAAACCATTCCAGTTCCAATTGGCTAATGAGCTCATAAAGCTGAGATCGCTTTGCTCTGTCTCCCTGACTAGTTTACTTGTCCATTAGCGTGATTCCACCTAACATCATGCTGGGACATTGATTTCATATTGATTCACAAAGGAATACTTTGGGTCACCAGCGCCTGTCTAGTCTACAGCAGGTGTTTCTGGGGGACTCTGATTTCAGAATCTGTGCTGTTCAGCTGCTGACATAATCTTTCAGCTGTACTGGCCAGAGCAGAGTTTCACACAGAGCAGCAGTGCCACACTACTCATGTTAAATATGAACCTTGGTGGGGTTACATGTTTCCATCATCGATCCATCTGCTCTAGGGATTACATCACCACAAAGGAGTTCATTTGTCTTGTTTTGAGGGTCATGTCTGATTGCATAGGTCAGCAAAGAATAATAGATGACTGTTTTTTACTTTGCTTCATATCTGTGCCTCACAGTAAGTCTCTGCACAGCTGGTACCATAAGAATGACATCCAAGCTGGAAAAGGTTACTGCTATCTATTGAAAACCTGAGTTAACCAGTCTGGAAAGTTAAATATAGACCCTCTCTAAACTTGATCACAGAGAATTCTGCATCCAGTAGGGAGAAAGGAGGCACTAGATGGCAGTCTTAAACAAACTTGAAATGATGTTTCCTCTCTTAAATGCATTACCTGAAAGCAGTCACTTCTGTTCCAAATGAACATGCAAATCCAGGGGCATTATTAAGTTTAATATCCCACTATAAAATTTTGCTTTTGATATGGAAAAGTATTCCATATATAAATCTTGCTCAATCTACAGGTTAGTTATCCTAATAAACTCATTGTAAATTGACAGTATCATCACTGAAAATGCATTTAGTTCATCTACCTTGCTGGACTGATAGCTTGCCTCGGTTTACCCTAAATATGGTCAGAGCACTTACATTAGTTTGTTGTTGTTGTTGTTGATGTTGTTCAGTTGCTAAGTTGTGTCCGACTCTTTGTGACCCCACGGACTGCAGCACGCCAGGCTCCTTTGTCCTCCACTATCTCCCTGAGTTTGCTCAAACATGTCAGTTGACTAGGTGATGCTATCTAACCACCTCATCCTCTGCTGCCCCCTTCCCCTTTTGCTTTCAGTCCTTCCCAGTGTTAGGGTCTTTTCCAGTGATTCTGCTCTCCCATCAGGTGGCCAAAGTATTAGAGCTTCAGCTTCAGCATCAGTCCTTTCAGTAAATATTTAGGGTTGATTTCCTTTAGGACTGACTGGTTTGATCTCCTCACTGTCCAAGGGACTCTCAAGAGTCTTCTCTAGCAGCACAATTTGAAAGCATCAGTTCTTCAGCACTCATCCTTCTTTATGGACCAACTCACATCCATACGTGATTGCTTATAAAACCATAGCTTTCACTATATGAACCTTTATCAGCAAAGTGATTTCTCTGTTTTTTAATATGCAGTCTAGGTTTATCATAGCTTTCCTTCCAAGTGTCTTTTAATTTCATGGCTGCAGTCACTGTCTGAAGTGATTTTGGAGCCCAAGCAAATAAAATCTCTCACTGCTTTTCATTTTTCCCTTTCTGTTCGCCATGAAGTAATGGGACCGAATGCCATGAGCATTACAATAGTTTTAAAAATGCACACAGTAGAGTAAAATTGCTTCCCTAAGCTAAGATGAGCTTCTTGAAAATATTACTTAACTGTCATTTCACTTTTTCTGTAAGTATATTTTCCACCTTACCCTGTTGTAAGATTAGTAGTATTAGGTTGATGGAAAAACAATAGCAGTTTCTGACCCTGAGTTTTAAATCATTATAACTAGGCTCAAACACATCTTTATTAGTCAAAATAGGAACCATTACAATCAATACATTCTTCCCAACAAGAAATAAGTTTGTTTATTTCTATAGCATAAAAATCTGTGCTTCAGGATTGAACAAATTCTTGGAAAGCGTTTTCTACATAGTGCTGATTGTGGAAGCTTTTTTCCTGCAAAAAGTTGTTGAGAAGCTTGAAAAAGTGGTAGCCAGTTGGCAAGAGGTCAGATGAACATGGTGGATAACGCAAAACTTTTACGTGCAGTCATGCATTATCGCGGAGAATAATTGGGCCTTTTCTGTTGACTAGTGCTGGCTGCAGGCCCTGTAGTTTTCCATGCATCTCATCAATTTGCTGAGCATACTTCTCAGATGTAATGGTTTTCCAGGATTCAGAAAGCTGTAGTGGATCAGACGGGCAGCAGATCACCTGTGACCATGACCTTTTTTTTGGTGTAGGTTTGGCTTTGGAAAGTGCTTTGGAGAGTCTTCTCTGTCCAACCACTGACCTGATCATTACTGGTTTTCATATAAAATCTACTTTTCATCACACATCACAATCTGATCAAGAAATGGTTCTTGGTTGTTGCATAGAATAAGAGAAGACAGCACTTCAAAATGACAATTTTTTTGATTTGTGGTCAGCTCATGAGGTACCCACTTAGCAAGCTTTTTCACCTTTCCAGTTTGTTTCAAATGCCAAATGACAGTAGAATGGTTGACACTGAGTTCTTGGGCAACTTCTCTCGTAGCTGTAAGAGGGTCAGCTTTGATGATGCTCTCAGATGGTTGTTGTCAACTTCCTATGGCCAGCTACTATGCTCCTCATCTTCTGGGTTCTCATCTCCTTTGCAAAACTTCTTGAACCACCGCTGTACTGTACGCATATTAGCAGTTCCTGTGCCAAATGGGTTGTTCATGTTGCAAGTTGTCTTCACTGCTTTATGACCCATTTTGAACTCAAATAAGAAGATCGCTTGAATTTGCTTTTTGTCTAACATCATTTCCATAGTCTAAAATATATATACAATAAATAACAATTAATAATTCATTAGCAAAAAACATAAAGCAAGAAATTCACATTAAAATGATGTATAGCATAACCACATTTAAGAATGTATTCCAGTATCAAATGGTAAAGTTCAACAGTGCAAACTGCAATTACTTTTGCACCAACCTAATATTTATACTGTGAGATTTTCATTGTTTAAGATAATACCAAAAAAATGTTTCCATGTTCCAAGGTATAGTGAAAATTATGCTATACTTATTAGCAAACTTTACACAGATCTGAAGGAGAGTTTCTGTGTTTATATTGGGCCAGATTGCGTTCACAATGAACACAACTGATTAAGCTCCAAAGATCACACATCAAGTATTATTAGAAATGCCATCATTGGCTTATAAGTTGGAGGTGAAGCTTTGCAGGGGTTGTAATGAGTTTCTTTTTGTGCTATTCCTTGTGTGTGTGTGTGTGTGTGTGTGTGTGTGTGTGTATTTAAAGAGGAATGTGTATCCCACCTGAAGACGATAACACTTATACTTCTCACCTTTCTGTCTTGGATAATGATGTCATTAGAAGTTAATTGTCTGTTATGAGGTGAAGAAAAATGTGGTTAAAAAATAGTTGAAGTATTTTATTTTTTTAAATAAAAATATCCCCATGTGTTTCTCCTTGGGAAATACCCTAGAAAGAGTCTGGTAAGACTGAAAGTTTCTATACCAGATTGTCTTCTAATAGCTTTTTAGAAATAGGCTCACAAAGTACAATTCCATTCAGAAGGGGTCCGTTTAGACCATGGCCCCCCAACTCCTGGGCTATAGACCAGTACCGGTTGATGGCTGGTCAGGAACCAGGCTGCACAGCAGGAGGTGAGTGGCCCAGGAGTGAGTGAAACTTCGTCGGTGTTTACAGCTGCTCCCCACTGGTCATATTACCACCTGAGCTCCGCCTCCTGTCAAATCAGCAGCAGCATTGGATTCTCATAGGAGCGTGAACGCTACTGTGAACTGCACATTCGAGGGATGTATGTGGCTGACTCCTTATGACAATTATTCCAAAACCGTCCCTCCCCCTCTCTATCCTTGGAAAAATTTTTTCCATGAAACTGGTCCCTGGTGTCAAAACAGTTGGAGACTGCTGGTTTAGACTTTTGGGAGACGTTGTTTTCAGTCGCTCAGTCAAGTCTGACTCTTGATGACCCCATGACTGCAGCACGCCAGGCTTCTCTGTCCATCACCATCTCCCTGAGTTTGCTCAAACTCATGTCCACTGAGTCAGTGATGCCACCCAACCATCTCATCCTCTGTTGCCTGCTTCTCCTCTTGTCCTCAATTTTTCCCAGCATCAGGATCTTTTCCAGTGAGTCCACTCTGCATCAGGTGGCCAAAATACTGAATCTTCAGCTTTAGCATCAGTTCTTCCAGTGATATTCAGGGCTGATTTCCTTTAGGATTCACTGGTTTGATCTCCTTGCTGTCCAAGGGATCTCGAGAGTCTTCCCCAGCACCACGGTTCAAAAGTGTCAGTTCAATGCTCAGGCTTCTTTATGGTCCAACTCTCACATCCATACATGACTACTGGGAAAACCATAGCTTTGAGTACATGGACCTTGGTCAGCAGAGTGATGTCTCTGCTTTTTAAAACACTTGTCTAGGTTTGACATAGCTAACATAGCTATTCTTCCAGGAAGCAAGTGTCTTTTAATTTCATGACTGCAGTCACCATTCACATTACAGATTATTAAAGCATCTTTCTTGCACTTGATAGAATGTCTAACACAGAATATGTAGTCCATACATATTTGTTCATCAATTGACTGTGTCTATCAAGGGCATTTTTAGTACACAACAGGTCATTTGGATCGGTAATTTCTTCCATATTATTACTATTTTAGTATTTAAATTATTATTTGCAATGAAGTTAACTGGCTTGTAGGCATCAACATAATGAAATGTCCAGCAGATTTAGACCTCACCAGAACACTTCCCTAAAGACTATTTTATTAAGAATATTAGTGTCTAAGAGGGCTTCCCAGGTGGCGCTAGTGGCAAAGAATCCACCTGCCATTGCAAGAGACATAAGAGATATGAGTTCAATCCCTGGATGATTGTAAATCAACTATACTTCAATCAAAAATCAAAATAGTAATAGTAATCCTTTTGCCCCTCATATACAGAAATTGGAATTGGCAAAGACAATGTGCAAATACCTCCAGTTCATTCAGCCTCAGACCTTTATTACACAGTGCTGAGCACATATTATAATTCATCTCTTTATCTTCTGCACCCTGAAGTTTGGGGGCCTTAAGGAAAACAATTGATATTTGTATTTTTATTTTTAGAATAAGGTAAAAGGAAGGACTCAAAATATTTTTACTTGATGAATAAATGAATGTTTCTCAAGTGAGGTCCTGATGACTGTGTCAGCCCCGTGAGATCACTGTCCACTCTGTACCTCTGGTGCCTGGCTGAGAATAGTACCAAACGTTTGATGAATTTGGGTGCCTGTGGAGAGTTGGAAAAGTTCTTAGGTTTAAGTAAAGCTTCGATATTGAAAATACTTCTACACGTATTCTCATTTAATCCTTCTGGCAAACTGTGGGTCAGTTGTCTCATCTGATAAATGCCGAATCAGGTTCCAGGCGATTGAGAGAATCACTCTGAGTCATACAGTTACTAAATGTTAGCACCAGACTAGAATCCAGACATCCTGCACGATCGAGTACACTCTGCCCTAGTTTGCTGGAGACCAGCTCGAAGACTACCTGAGCTGAGACTCCACTGTCACCTCTCCGGCCAGCTGCTTTGCTTGCCACGTGCATCCTCAAACCTTCTCCACCATCTATATATGTGATATGTTAGTATTCAAAAATCACCTAGTTGTCCAAGTTAGAAACCTGGATGTTATCCTTGATTCCTCTTTTTCACATTTCTTCAACCACAAGTCCCATCTAATTTACCTCCCGGACCTTTCTGGGATAGCCGTCATCCTTTTGTCTCAAAAGTTCACTCGCTCATCTTCGTTCAGTAATCCGTCATCAGGCTTCTGGACTCCAGTCGTACTCCCTTCACCCTGCAGAGTGATCTGTTTTTCCTGTTTTGGACACAGCATGAGCACAGTTTCTGGGATCTTAGTTCTCTGACCAGGCACTGAATCTGCGCACTTGGCAGTAAAAGTGTGAAGTCCTGACTACTGGACCGCCAGGAAATTGCCAGAGTGATCCTCCTCATTCACATGGTGCATTTTCTGTGGGTCCTCCACGGGCTGGCTCTTGAGCCCACCCTGTCAAACATCTCCGTGGGGTTTCTCCTTTGCCTTTAGCCATCTAACAACACAGGTGGTCTCTTTCCAGGGTAGAGCCACAGTTTTCCTCCTTCCACCCCCAGATCCTCATTCTGGCCCATTGTAGGTAAGGATAGTGGCCATGGAATCAGGCCTCGAAGCCAGAGACCTGGCGGAAGCTCCTTGGAGGGAGCTGTAGCTCTTCCTTCAGTTTCTGTAGCCCAGTACTCCTCCGGTGCCCTCCTCTCCCCAGCCTCTGGGATCATGAGGTTGGTGCTGGTTTAAAAAAGAAAAAGGGAAGCTAGGGAAACTGGCTGTGGGTAAAAGCAATTAGCCAAAAAAAAGCAGATGCAAACAAATATACAGAACAAATGGATAAAACTGCAGGTTTGGGGAATTCCTGTGGCCAAGCCCTGTGGCCGAAGGCAAAAAAAAAGAGCCTCCACAACATTGGCCAGGCTCTACCACTAAGGATGAGGTGCTGCTTTGGCTATGGTGGGAGGGAACCCATAAAAAAGGCTCCCTTTTTGTTTACCTTTTCTCTGTCCTTGTGTCGCTGAAGGATCCCTTCCTACATTCTATGCTGCTTTATTCAATGCCAAGTCCAGCGTCTTTATAGATGGCATCTGCAAAAGTACCACTTTGAGGGTGGGGCCTGGGGGGAGGTGGGGGTGGGACAGGTGCTTCCCATGCCCCTCCTCTATCCACCCTTCGAACACGCCCCTTCTGGAGAGAAGTCCTTCCCAGAGTCTCTGGCTCTCGGGGGCAACCCCACCCGCTGCTCTCACCTCTCCAGCTTGCTTGGCTGATGAGAGTCTGGAAGGAAGGATCCCATTTTAAAACTTGCTGCGCTGAAGGCCTCTCCCCTCAATCCTGCTGTGCAGCTTGAATGTTCCTCAGTGCAAAGAGAACGGCTGTTCAGAAAGCTGGTGATATCCAGCAGCAACCCAGATGTCCCTGAATCTGGCAACCCCAACTGAGATAGTAGTATTTGTATTTGACCTTGAGTGCACTGACTCAGATGTTTATGAATGATATTTTCAAGCATGGGGTATTAACTGTTAACTCCTTTTGGGATTCTTTGTTTACTTTCAGTTTTCTAGTGTTCGTGTTCTTGCCCCCAAATAAAATGTATTTAAATAAATGCAAACTAAATACAAGCTAATCCTTTCTGTAATAATTGACTTACGACTCTTTATTACCAGTGACAGGAGCTCTACATCTGGATGCATTACAGCAAATGTATCCTTCTGCTTTTGTTTACATTCCGCTAGGACTTTGGAATCCAAATGATTCTGAAACTGACAAAAATTAAATTAAATCCTTTTACAACCAACCCTTCCAAGGATGTTTCTTTGAGTTCTGCTGTGAAGTTTGGGAAATGTTATTCCTACATTTTAAAATATGACCTCCAGAAAAATTTTGATAGCATTTTGGAAAGGTACATTTTTCCCTTTCCAAAAGTGGAAGTTGGGAGAAGGGTGAGGTGATGAGTTCAAGAATTTTTTATGTTATTTCACTTTAGAATTGTGCTGTATTTAGGGTGACTCTACATCCTGGTTTATATCTGTTGTCCCAACATAGTTATTAATTGCACTGAAAAAGTGTCCTGATTTGCATGATAAATCATAGGTTCTCCTAACTATATTTTATTTAATTATCAGACAATTGATTGGGATTTTTGTCTGTAATTAAATCTTTCAGAAAAATGAAAAAAAAAAACTTAAAAAAAAAAACAATATTTAAATGTAGTTTGAGAAAGAAGCAGTCGGTATTCTTACTCACCCTGCTTGAATTTGGCTTGCCACAGGCAAGTTTCTAGTTGTGGAAGTAATTTAGTTCTTTATCTTCCAGAGCTGTGAAATCGTCTGGATCACAATTTTAAAATTGTAATTAAATCTGTTAAAATTGGAATGCAAGTTACATCTTTGTTGGTGATCCAGTGTTTCTGACCAGTGACTTCCACCAGCTGTCTTAGCAGCAAAGTTTCTTCCACCTTTACATCATTCATTTTTTTCTTTTTTCTGTCTGTGATTTAGGGTACTAAAGTCACTCTTCATATAAGGGGACTGTTCACATCTCTTCTTCACATCATGAAGTTGATATTTAAGTTTTGTGTGCAGGTCTTTGCCTGGCTTTGGTTCTTTCTCATCTGTTTCATAGTGAATCCTTACATCCTTGATATTTCTTACATATATGCATTCATTTATTCACTTCTCATTTTTTTCATTGTAGTTCTATTTTTTTTTTCTTTAAAATTATTTTGAAGGTATCTGCCAGAGGTGCTTTATTTTTCAGAATTCACTTCAGCTGATTTCAGGAACATTTCAAGTACATTAGCAACTTTTCTTAATTTCCCTTAGCTCTATTATGTGTATAATACACTTTGAGTCTGCTATCAATATCTTTTACATCTTCAAAATGGGTTTCACTCTTTTAGACAATCTCTAGTGAGGTTTCCTTCCCCCTCTTAATCTTTCCCTTTGTAATCTTACCCTGTTAGCACATGTATTTTAATTTTCTAATACAATAAATGAGATAAGATATCTTTGTCTTTTGATTGATTTGAAAATGGGGAGTGAGACATTACATTTTCACCTATTTGTCTGAGAGCAACCATAAGATGACAGTTTAATGACTGACAAATTTCCCACAGTGATTTTGAATTAGCAATATATCTTGGCCATTCTTAGTTATTTTACATACATGTTTTACATACATTTTCATAGTTATTCTATATACATGTTGAATCATTTTCTCTCAGATATCAAAATGGAAAATAAGATGAATTTCATTATGTATCCTAGTAAAGTCTCTGGTGAGGATTTGTAACATATGTATTTACCTACAATTCAGAAACATTTGTGGACTTCTAAAGTATGATCTTTTAATTTAAACTAAATTACATCATCAATTCTTAGACAGAACAGAGTTAATTTTCTACTGTAAATAATGCGCTTGAAACACATATTCACCAAAGATATTAATAGATGCCAGCAGTAAGCTATTCTGTGAGTGTTAGAAAGCTGTGAGTCGAATGGAGTAGGAAAAAGAAAATAGTATGCAGGAGAAAAATCTGGGTGGAGTAACAGGAAAGTTTAGTAGAAAAAAGAAGGTCAGAGAAGTGACTGGGAGTGGTTAAAAAGGGCTTTCATAATGAAAAAATGCCTTTGGCTACTGGAGACTTTTCTATTGTGTTATTATTTTTTTAATAGATCTTTCCTTCACAAACACACACCAAAGGAAAACAGAATAAGGTTATTACTAAATATATAGTCCCCTTGTTGCCTCAGTGACCACCATCTTGCTGTAGCAGATGACACTCTATTATTAGTAGGAGGCATTTGAAGGATGTTGGTTTGATAAAGTATAACCCCTAAGCCACTTCCCTAACATGATCTTTCTAATATCTTCAAAAAGTGTCTGAGGCTTATCTGGTTCTAATCTTGTCTGGCAATGTGACAAATGCCTCAGGGAAGTGGGAAGGATATAACCTGTCTTCAGAGATTTATAGCATTTCAGGCATCACAGATCCTGGAAGACATTTTTGTTCTTCTAAGGGGACAGGATTCTATTAATACTGTTTTACTATTAACATGAGTTAGCAATATTATTACTGATTTTCAGAACTGCCAGTGTTACCTGCGTTTCTTGCATAAAGATGGTGCCTTTGACTTACCGAGATGAAGAGGTATTTTTTTCCAGAATCAGATGCACATTCATTCTTTCCTGTCATTCCTTGTGAACAGTAGTGGCCTTGTCTGAAATGACTGTCAGGGTTAGGGCTGCTGGTTTTAGCCAAGGCAGAGGGCAGATGTAACTAAATAACTGCCTAGTTCAAATAAAATATAGAAATGACAAATGCTTGCTTCTAGTGGAAAATTGGGTCACTTATTGTCTGCCACACTCTCTGTCTCTGACATTTTTTCCCTCACTCTTCAACAAATAGTCTCAGATAATAGAAGTGGCATTAAATAAGTTTAAATACTGAGTCAAAGACTAAGACTGTCTAAATGTTGAATGATATCCTGCTTTATCTGTGGTATCTAAAATTTTACTTCTCTGCTTTGTTTGAAGAACTTGTGCCTATTTCTTTCTTTTTCAGAGTATATAGAACTATTGGTTAGCACATTAATTTTGCGAAGCAGTATTTAGGGAGCATGGAGACAGTTGTTTTACTGGCCAGTGTTTTGTGTTTGTAGAATGCCTTCGGCACAGGCTCCAGACTGCACCTGGAGTGTACTTCCCCTGCTATGAGAATGGAGTATAAAATCTGTTTATTGTGATCATTCAAATCAGGTAGGGGCTTCCCTGGTGGCTCAGAGGTTAAAGCATCTGCCTGCAATGTGGGAGATCTGAGTTTGATTCCTGGGTGGGGAAGATCCCCTGGAGAAGGAAATGGCAACCTACTCCAGTATTCTTGCCTGGAGAATCCCATGGATGGAGGAGCCGGGTGGGCTACAGTCCACGGGCTCGCAAAGAGTCGGACATGACTGAGCGACTTCACTTTCACTTTCAAATCAGGTAGAATCAATACTGGAGCCAAAGGCAGGTTGGTAGCCTGTATCTGAGGGAAGAGAGATGAAGATCTTTCCCTTCACATGGAAAATCTTAACTAGGTTTTATTTTGGTGCATTTTGATTAAGAAAGAGCATTTAAACATCTTGACATCAAAAAAACTCTTCAGGTTAAAAGATCTCTGACAGCTAAATGGATTGTATAGGTTAATGTTATTTTCTAAAAGCCACCAGAAAGCAGAGTGGATGTTGAAATGAGAGATGATATTAGTGACAAAGAAGAAAAAGTGGTTTTTTTGTAGGAGTCTCAGTACATGTCTAACACTTCACAGAGGCCTGAACTCATTGTCCTTTGATTTTCTTTCTTTTTTTTCAGACTCTACTGCTCACAATTTCTCAATTTTTTATAGAAATGTACCCTCTACATTGCAATCTAAATGCCAGGACATCTCACAAATGGGGCGGGGGACGAGGGGGTGGGAATGTATAAAATAAATCATGCAAGTCAGTATGCCAGGTTAGGTATCAGATTAAAAAAAAAAAAATCCTGTCTATTTGGTAGCTATTTGACTACTAAGAAAATTAACTATTTCAATATACTTGCACTGCCAGCAGAGTATTCTCCCTTCTCAGCATGGCGTCCCTTGACTGTGGTTCATACCATATCAACCATATACATCAACTCTGGCTCCTCAATGGGAAAATGAAGTTCTTTAAAAGAATATAAGGTCATAAAAGCCAAGAAATAGCACTTTATTACTTTCCATAAGAAGACTTTTAAACAGAGTGTTTCTTTGTAGCTTAGTGACCCAAAGGCAACAGTGATGCTCATTCTGCGAGCCTGTGGTCCAGCTCCCACTCCCGGCTGGCATCTGCTGGCCCCAGGAGAGCTGCTGGGGACCCAGACAAGCCGAGTCCTGTTGGAGACCGTCACTGCATTTTCCACAACAGCATTGGAATTTTCCTAAGGCACTTTCACATCTGGAATTTTAAAGAAAGTTTGCCCTTCAATAAAATGGTAGTAAATCTTAGGAAACATTGTGCCTTTTTTGTTTTAATTAATCTGGCATTTCTCTCCTAAACCATTAACAAATTATTGGTTGTTCCCTCCCTTTTTCACCCTTAGTGGTAATAATGGACAAAGAGAAGAATTACGAAATGATTTTTTGTATGCTACCTTTCTAATTTTTTTATTCATTTTTAAAAATTTTGGCTGAGCTCTGCAGCATGTGGGATCCTAGTTCCCTGACCAGGGATCAAACCTGCACCCTCTACACTGGAGGCATGGAGGCTTAACCACTGGACCACCAGGGAAGTCCTTGTATGTTACTTTTGCGTTAAGGTGGTATAGAGATTTTGCAAAATATCTTTCCATTTCTTACATAAGAATATGTGTGCACTACAGTATAAATATTAGGGGCTTCCCTGGTGGCTCAGCAGCACAAGAGAAGTAGGTCCGATCCCAGGGTTGGGAAGATCTCCTGGAGGAGGAAATGGCCACCCACTCCAGTGTTCTTGCCTGGAGAACCCCATGGACAGAGGAACCTGGCACGCTACAGTCCATGGGGTCGCAAAAGAGTCAGACACAACTTAGCAACTAAACAACAAAAGTATAAACATTTTAGTTATGTAAAACACCATTGCTTTATTATGAACATATAGCATTTGTCAGATTAAACAATATTGAAACATATTTGCAATGAGTAGCTTGTGTGTGACCTGCCTTTATCCAGTCTTCAGAGACACTGTCTTACTTGGAAGCTTGATTTGGAGACTGTCATCACTACAGAATGCCGGTGACTAGCATGTGAAGTATCTCTCTAAAAGCCACTTTCAATGACTCCAGCCTGCTATTAGAGTAGTTTAATCAAATTCTGAAAGTGACAGTTTTTTATTTTAAACTGTCAAAGCTGTTCACTTTTTGATTGAAAAAAATTGTGATGGTTTTGGAATAAGTAATTTAGTGTGTAAGAGGAGCCTTTTTTATGTGGGGAGAAAAACTTTGCATGGTTACATAAAACAGTCATGAAACCTAGAATTCTGACTTGCTAGTTTTTATAAAAACAAAATGACTCCTACAGAAAGCTCAGAATTGTAATAACTCAAGTATTATCCTAATTGTGTGTCATAGATGATATTAGGAGGAATCTAGCCCTTCCAGTTCCTAAATGGGTAGCCTTTCTTTTCTCCAGGGGATCTTCCCAACCCAGGGATCAAACCCAGCTCTCCCGCATTGCAGGTGGATTCTTTACCAGCTGAGCCACAAGGGAATCCCAAGAATACTGAAGTAGGTAGCCTATCCCTTCTCCAGAGGATCTCCCTGACCCAGGAATCGAACTGGGGTCTCCTGCATTGCAGGCAGATTCTTTACCAACTGAGGTATGAGGGAAGCCCCTTCCAGTTCCTAAAGCATCTTTTAAACAAACATCAACATCTTTAAAAATAGAGCATTTGAGGGATTCCCTGGTGGTCCAGTAGGAGTAGGCACATTCACTGCTGTCTGGGTTCATCCCTCATCAGGGAACTAAGATCCTGAAAGCTGTGCAGCATGGGGGAAAAAAAAAAAAAAAAGCATTTGCAGAAGGAAGAGAGGGTGGTATGTGAATAGGTGATATAAAATCTGGAGTTCGTTTGCCATTTTGATTATTGATTTAAACCTCCACCCCATTTTTAGGGGGTGCAGAAGCTTGCAAACTATGGCTCCTCTCCTACTCTGATGTAACGAGAGACCTAAACTACATGAGTTTGCAAGTTTAGTTAGACTCTGAAACGCATTTTCCAGGACAAATTATGTGACCTGTCACAGCTGGCTGGCTTCCTTCATTGTCCCTTTCTTCATCCATTTAACAAACAGCAGTTGCATTGCTCCTCAGCCCAGGCGCTGTCCTGGATCAGCTCACAGAAGGTTAAAGCAGAATGAATATATGTTGGATAAACTGACTTTATTTATAGAACATCCCAAGGCTTAGCTCTGTGCAGCTCGGACAAGATTTTCTGTGGCTGTGTAGCACCCAGCAGTCACCACTCCGGTAGAAATTAATGCACTGTTCTTGGTCTATGTCCTATACTGGGCTGTCAGCACTTTGGGGGCAGTGTCTCCTGGGGGTCTGCACATTGGAGATGTTCTGAAATATCTGTTGAAAAAATTTCAGTGTTATCCATTTAAATCCTTCTTTGAAACCCATAATGCAGTTGTGTGCAGATATTAAGAAGTCAAGATTGCCTGTGTAGACTTCTTGCCTAATTGTAGAAGTCATTTGTCCAATCATTTAATAAAGGTTTATTGAGGTCCTATTTTGTGCCAGACTTTATCTCTGAATCAGGGTCCAGATGGGAGAACTCAGACCAGGAGCCACACTGCGCTTGTCTGAATCTGGGCTGCCACACTTCCTAACTAGCTGGATGATCTCAGGCAGGTCATTTAACCTCTTCTGAAAGTGGGGATAATAATAGTCCCTCCACTAAAAGGTTGTTTTATGGATTAAATTAATTGCTTTGTATCCAATGCTTAGATCCTGTGTGGGTAGTTATTACTGTTAGTGGTTATTAGAAAGACCAAAGATGAGTATGTTGTGAGATGAAGTTGGACAGGTCAGAGGACCAAGTCTCCCAGTTTGGGGCTTCATTCTCCTCCCTGGGAAGCCATCAAAACCTTTAAAGCTGGAGGAGGGTGGTAATGAAGTCTATCTGTAGCTTTCTGCCTCTGCCAAGGCCAGAGAACCTCCTTCAGTGAATTCAACAAGCACTTGCTTAAGGCACCATTGTAAGTAGCCACTTGAATATAATCAATAGGGCTTTATGTCTGAACCACAGAAAAGAATACAGATTGTATCCAGGAACCAAGTGGGTGGTAAGTGTTTGCTTACCTTCCAAGTGGAATTAAGAGATACATAATATTACAGACCTACCTTCAGGCTATTTGTAAAGAAAATCAAATTTGGTGATTAAATGCTAAAAGGTGTAATTCTTTTTACTTCCTGGGCTCCCAAGAACAATGAAAGGCTTATATGCACTGGGAATAAGAGTAAGCTTGTTGCTAATTGTGAGTAACCAAGTCACAGATAAAGAAAATACTGTATAGATATTTCTATTCTAGAAATATTCTAGAGGGATGGTTTTAAAAAGCTGTTCTTTAATAAGTAAGCTTTATTTCCTCTTATTAAAATATTTAAACTGTATTATAACTTACATATATCCATTTGTCATATTTAAAAATTGTGTGTTAAACCATTAAAAAAAAAAAACCATGAGAAAAATTTCAACCCTGAGCTCTTAAGTCATTTGAAACTTGAAAATACATTGGAAATAATTATTTTTGTGCATTCTTATTTAGAAAATAATTATATGTATGTAGTACTGTGACTGGAGAAGGAAATGGCAACCCACTCCAGTATTCTGGCCTGGAGAATCCCATGGACAGGGGAGCCTGGTGGGCCGTGGTCCATGGGGTCGTAGAGAGTTGGACACGACTGAAGTGACTGAGCAAGTACTGTCTTTAATATATGTTGTAAAAGATTTAAAATTTTAGAGATGAGGATAAAAAAGAAAAGCAAAGAAACATTGCTAAACTGATTTTACATTCCCACAGAAAGATTATTGTCTTCAGCATGTTTAAACACAATAGTACAGCTAAAACCTCCCAGAATATTTGGGCTTAATTTATGCTATTTTCCTTTACAGGCTAACAGAATTTGTGTATCCTAAAAGAGTTTTTTAAAAAAGGTTTAAAGCTGCTCACCCGAAGTAGTACTTCTAAGTGGACCGTCCCATCCAGGCGTCTGTGTTAATGCTATCTAGTATGGTGCATGCATGCTAAGTCCCTTGAGTCGTGTCTGACTCTTGCGACTCCATGAATTGTAGTCTGCCAGATCCTTTGTCCATGGGACTCACCAGGCAAGAATATTAGAGTGGGGCTTGGGGAAGGTGTTACCTTTTCTGTGGATCAGAAAAAGCAGAAGCCAAACTTGGGATAATCTTTGTTGTTAAAGCTGGTGGAAATGTCTAACACTGTGTATTTATGTGTCATGATATCTGGCCTCTCCCTGCCCACCTCCTTCACAGAACCCGTCTCCTCCCAGCCCAGCACACCTGGCCAGTGAGGTGTGTTTTGCCTTCTGTTTTTCTTTCTGCAAGACATAGGTAGGAAAGTGAACGATAAGAGAAAAGTTCTCAGGAAATTGACGTGTGTTGCTATGGTGAGGTGCTTTGCTGTAAATAAAGATACTCTTTGGGGCAAAAAAAAAAAAAAAAAGAGTCCTAGAGTGGGTTGCCATGTCCTCCTCCAGGGGAAATCTTCCTGACCCAGGGATCAAACCCATGTCTCTTATATCTCCTGTATTGGCAGGCAGGTTCTGTACCATTAGTGCCACATGGGAACCCCATCTCTAGTATGGTACTCTGGGTTAAAAAACGATCTAGGTCCATTCTCCATTATATGTGATTCAGGCTAGAGGAACTTTCATATTAATACCCATAATTGTTCAGTGCCTTAGGGAAAGAGTTCATGAAGGGAACTTGAACCTGTGTTTTAAGGGAAAAGTTCCTTGTTTTAAAATCTCCACCCTGAGTAGAAGTTGGATTTGTTGGCATTAATAAATACATTCCTCTTCTTCTCTTGGGTTTTGCTAAAAGACTTTTTTTTGAACTTAAAACTTCCCCTTTTTAATAGGTACTTGCCTCACCTTGTGTGATGCTTTTTCTGTCTTACAGGTTCCTAGTCCCTCTGTTGAACAACTTGTGAACTGTTAATGTGTCTAAAAGGGAAATATGTCATCTACCACCTTTGGAATGTCCTAGTCCAGACTCCTTTTTAATAGATAACTAGGGAAATAAATTTCCATAGTTTTCTTAGAAAAAGTGCCTTTCTTCAGCCGCAATTCTGGTCATTTTTTCTGTTTAATTCTAAAAGTTTCCATTTAAAAATTGAGTTCTTTTTACTGTTTTGCTCATTTGTATCTTCTAATTTCTTTATAGTAAGAATGATAGCTACTGAGGTAATGAGGGCTTAATACATACAAGGCTTACATGCATTTTAATCTTTTAACCTTTACAATAGTAAGTAAAATGAATTCGGTTCTAGGACCCATTGTAGTATCAGCTTATTTAATGTTTACATAACTTGATGAGTATTTTTATTATCATCATTTTTCAAAGGAGGAAAGTGAGGCAGACATTCAAGTGATTTGCCCCAGGTCCCCTAGGGTAGGTGGCAGAGCCAGGTTTGAATCCAGGTGGTCCAACTGTGTAGCCCATTCTCTTTAACGTATGTGGGAAGATGCCTTTCCTTCTGTCCCATTCAGATTGCCTGATTTTATCTCTGCTTCACAGGTGAAGCTGGAGCTGACCGAGGTTAAGTAACTTGCTCAAGGTGGCAAAGCTGGTAGATGACAGCGTGAGGAGGCACTCTGGTTCTTCTGATTCTTGAGCCTGTGTACCTTTCAGTAGCATAATGCAATGGACATACTTGTTTGAAATTTTTTAAAAAAGAAACCGAAGGTGGCATACAAACACTCATATTCTAGAACACCACTTCCCTCTTTGCTAGAAGGTTTGTGTTTGCTCAGCTTTAAAACCGGGGTACACATTTCTGAAAGAATGGCTGCTTACGGTACTGCTCAGTTACCCAAGCCCAACTCTTAATTTCCTCCCTGGCTGGGTTCTTTTTCAAAAGAAAAGAAAGGATGCCTTCTTTCTGGCAATGGTGCCCCCTGGCAGTGGTGATCCCTCAGGAATATTCATGATTCCTGAGTCTTCCTTCTAGTTTCTACTACGAGGCTGGACATAATGATAAGAATGAAAATAACAAGGATAACTCACATTTATGGAGCACTTGCTCTGTTCCAGGCCCTGGAATAAACACTTTCTAGATTTTCACAGCCCTCTATGGTAGACACTATTTACGTTTTACAGAAATGCTAAAATGACTTTAAGTACCTTTCTATACAGGTAGTGAATGGCTAATAGAGATTCCCATCAGTATCTCTCACACTTTGCAAAACCCATCTTCTTAACTTCTCTGCTCTTCTGTAGGCTAAGGTCCATAGTGATTACTATTTACATGGGCTTCCCTGGTGGCTCAGCCATAAAGAACCCGCCTGCCAGTGCAAGAGACGTGAGTTCAGTCCTTGGGTCGGGAACATTCCCTGGAGAAGGAAGTGGCAACCTACTCCAGTATTCTTGCTGGGAAATCCCATGGCCAGAGGATCCTGGCAGGCTACATTCACAGGGTTACAAAGAGTTGGACACGACTGAGTGACTAAACAACAATAACTAGTTAAACATTGTAGAACCAAAGTGGGAGTGTTGGTGGGCTGGGGTGGTAAGGATCAGCTGCTTCTTACCACCTGGCTTTAAAAATTCAAATGCTTCATAACCCTGGTTTAAAACTGGATGGCCTCTGCTTATGAAATTATTAATAATTGGGCTCCAGCATCATACTCATGCAAAAGCAGACGGTCAGCTGGCTTCTTTTCGGAAGGGAGGATGTCCAAATAAACATCGCCTCCTCCCTCGGGCCACACACGCAGAGAAGAAACAGGCTTGAAGCTGTTGGCCCAATGTGTGTATTTCCCTTTCCTCTGTCCTCTCCCTGCTTTATTTATTTGCCACCATACAGAGATGGCACCCTCATTCTTCACAGGTGGATCAATATTTACAGCCATTCGGAGGACTCGACCCATTCTTAGGCTGCCTGCCGTGTAACAAAAGTTGCCTGTTTTTCTTCACATCTGCTGGCAGGACTGCAGTTAGAATTAGCAGGAGCTTTGAGAGACGGCCAGTTCAAAGGCATTTTATTTGGAGCACTCCCAGCCATTTTTCTATTTGCTGGGAGAGGAAAGGATCCCCCGCAGCATACAGGTATGAGACCCAGAGCTGGATATGTGACTCAGAGCAGACATTTATTTCTCATCTCTATTTTTTCTCATGATCGCCTCACTTTCTGGTGTGTGATAGCAGCCATCTGTACAATTATACTTATTTAACCTACCGTAGGTTTGAAATTGAAGGTTGCATAGGTGTATATTAACGAGGGTGGTGCTGATAAATAAAAAATTTTTAATTAATGAATGAGATTGGCTTTAATTATTGAAAAGAATTATGTATGTCTAGCAGGCTTCCTCAATAAGACTCTCTTATGCTGACTGTGGCACATTTTTCCTCAAATAATTGCAGAGCTCAGCTTTATCATTAAGCAGATGGTTTCTGTTAATTCCCAAGGAAAGTAAATGATTGCAATTAACCAAATATTCAAAACTTGGGGATTTTAGAGTTCAGTCCTGTGACCTCTGGCATAAGTCTGTGTGTCACTCTTTCCTTCAGGGGATGCAGACAATTTCATAACATCTCCCATTTTATAGAGAGGTTTTGAAAGTAATTTTGAGAGTTCTCAAAGCTAAGTTGATGCTAAATCTCTATTGACTGGCTGGTTCTAAATTTTTGTGGCATTCTTTTTGGTTTATTTTTGTTGTTTTGGTAGTGGCGAAAGGGTAGAAAATATTCTAAATTTGAGTACTAGAGGGGAGGAAAAGAGTTCCCAAACTCTGTAAATTCAAGTAGTACCACAGAAGTAATTTCTTTTAAATTAATGCTTCTTTGCTTCCTTGCCCTGTTGTACAACATGTGAGAGGCTATTTCATTGGCTTGGCAGTTTCAAAAGAAGATAAAACTGATATAAAGAATATTCACATGCAAGCCCACACCACCCGCCCCCCCAGCTAAGTTGAGTAATGTTTGCAGTAAATTTCTTCTTCAAACTTGTCGATTTTAACCATTTAATATCAGTTCTTCTCTTTCATTTAAAATTTAGTCATCTGCTTAACAAAGTTTTGTTTGGGTGGGCTGCTGTGTGCAAGATGCTAGGGCTGGAAGGAAAAAGGCTTTTGATCAATTTCAAGGAGCTTACAGAGCAAGTACGAAGACATTGTGAATTATCACTGTCCTAGCAAATACATGGATAGGAGCACTTCAGCATGTGGGCAGGTGTCAGGAAACGGTCAGAGCAGAGAAAGGACTGGGGCCAAGGCTAGAAGGTTGAATAGAAATGTTCCAAGTTGTCAGCATAGTGGGAGGGAAGGGTGTGTGCAACTCAGGGAGGCCCCAAAGCAGAATGGATTCTGGGCTCTCTGGTAATTAGATGTTGCCAGGATGGAAATTTCAAGGGACGTGTTGGAAGCTCAGGTCAGACTGGTTGGCTGGGGCCAGATAATGATGCCCTTTTCTGCCTTGCTAAAGAAGAATTGAGATTTTTATCCTACAGCTGATACTCTTGGTGGCAGCAGTCTAGAGAATGGACAGATTAGATGAGCTGAGACCAGACTGGGGAGATGGTGACCCATCCATTACAGAGTCTGGGAAGAGACAGAAGTCCATGGGCAGGTTCAGGTTTCTGGTCCACAGCACTGTTGGGAGGAGGTGTGCACATCCTTGGAGAGAGGAACTGTGAAAGCAGAAGGGAAAGGGTGCCTTGAGCCCCCAAGAGGAGATGGTGGAGAGGGCGTTTCATGGTCCCAGTGCACAAAGGAGACTTTGAGACTCTGTAGACGCATGAAACTACGATAAGCTTAACCACACTAGCTACTTTAACCCCTTGTGTTTCTTACACTCTTCGTTTTGTGTTCTCACGAAGCCCAATTTAGTGTGGATGCTGCTGGGGCCTGTTGGATGTATGTTCTTACCCTGACCCAACTTCAGGGGGACCACCCGAAGCAACTGGGGCCTGCGAACCCTGGGGGATGAGGAACGCTGACATGGGTACCAATTGTTGCTTAACATTACTCCTCATACCTTTATTCTAACTTCCAATGGGGAGAGGCGACCTTATCTAGAAGGTTCCAAATTCCGTCACTTCTTCTTACTTCAAATCACGGAACTTTCTGAGACTCTGGTTTGCAGCTTTATCATTAGTTTAAATTGTAGGTGGGGGTTGGACAGGACAGCACATTCTTTCCATCTGAAATAACAACCTTCATCTTCCGTGCCTCTCTCTGAATACGGACCTTTAAGGACCAGCTCGAGTTCCCTCTCCTCCCTCTTTGACTGTGCCTCTTGAAAGGGCTCCAGCCCTTGCTCCTTGGAATTTATTGTTTGGACCGTTTAGTCATCATTCAGCTTATACGGTCTTGTGTACTTAGTTATTTGGTGTGCTTGGCTGTCGTGTGCTTCTTGATGGACTGTCTTTGGGGCAGCACCCTGGATTGTCCTCTTTGTTTCTTATATATTATGCTTGATGCTTGCAAATTATTGGCCTGAGAAGACTCCTGAGAATCCCTTTACTGCAAGGAGGTCAAACCAGTCAATCCTAAAAGAAATCAATCCTGAGTATTCAATGGAAAGACTGATGCTGAAGCTCCAATACTTTGACCACCTGATGCAAAGAGATGACTCATTGGAAAAGACCCTGATTCTGGGAAAGATTGAAGGCAAAAGAAGGAGGCAGCAGAGGATGAGATGGTTAGATAGCATCACCAACTTAGTGGACATGAATTTGAGCAAACTCCGGGAGACAGTTGAGGACAGAGGAGGCTGGCGTGCTATAGTCCATTGGGTTGCAAAGAGTCAGACTCAACTTAGTGACTGAACAGCAATAACAATATTACGCTTATGCTTAGAAACCACCATACATATGTTTGTGTTAATATATAGAAGATATTTTTTCTACTACATGTACTGTGAAAATTTACCTTCATATTCTTCTCTCCTAAATTAAAACTGTCAGTTATAAACATAGTTGCCTTCTTTAGGTACATAATACTGTTAATCTTAGAACCTTGAAGGTAGGTTTATCTAGTTCCCAGTTTTTAATCTAAATTGTTCTAATAATGGTAGCTCATGCATTTTATCCCATTTGGTTTTGAAAAATAACCTTGTGAAGTAGGTGTATTATTTTCCCCATTTGACAGATGGGGAAACTGGGCCTTAGAGAAGATCGGTAACCTGTCCCGAGACACACACGTTAGAGAGACAGAACTCTCCCTGCAGATCCTGGGGTTCTGACCACTGCACGTGCTGCTGACTCTTGTGTGTGTTACATTACATAACTGCCCAAGTGCTTCCTGGACATCTATCGTTAGACTTGGTTAGCAATCGTTAAAACTGTTTCCCAGTCCCTGCTCTTTTGCCTACCGTGCAGCACTTCCTGTTATAAACACTTGCTAGGAAGATGCTTCAGGTGGAGTTTTGAAAGTAGCTCATTCTAAGACCTCCTCAGTCTAAGATTTAATGTTCTAAAAGCTAGACATATAAGGGAAGTAGTATTACAGGGGGTAGACATTATTGCCGCTACAGAAAATGAAATCTTCTCCACATTGCTCCTGTTAATAATAATACATGAATATTTGGCACCTGTCGCTAGTTACAGAAAAACAACTCAGGGTATATTTTGTAAGAACTGTTAACAAGTAGTCAAAATGGCTGGTTTGAATTTCTTTCTTTCTTTTCCCTTCTTGCAAGATAGTTGAAATGCAGTAAAGGCGAAAGGTCCAAAGACACACCACAACAGAACACAGAGAGTTCTTGGAAAATTCACAAAGCTACATAATTCAGCCAGTAAATTTAAGGGTTTTATTTCATTGTTAGAAAATCTGATGCTCATTGAAGTCAGCTTGAGAAGCTCTCCTATAGTACTAAATGGAAGATTTACCATTTTAAAGGGTTCCAGGGGAAGAAAAATATTTAATTCTTTAATCAATTTGCCTCAGATATTCCTGAAAGCTGGACAGTACAAAGAGGCAGCAGCAAGTCAGGTGGAAACTTATTCCACTGTATGAATCTGTTTTCATTTAACTTATATTAATGTCCACTACACCCATTTTGTCTCTGTATAACATAATTTTGCCTGTGATTGATTACCAGTTCACTTCAAATTTATGCATACTGTGATTTAATTAACTTTACCCTTAAGCAACATGTTTGGAGACATATTAATGAGGTGGGAGTCTTTTCAGAGTATTCATAACTTAGACTTTTTTTTTTTTTGGCTTAGCATCAAACTTTAAATTCTATGAGGCAAAGGGCTGAGTTCTGAGCCACATGACTCCAGAGAAGGTCTCTCATGTATTTTCAAGAGTGTTTGCTCCTCATTGTTCAGAAAAGATTACTTTCTCACATATGAAGTAAGAGATTATTTTCTCTACTGCCAATTAAGAATATCTAGAAAAAAAATCTTTAGGGTACAGAGATGATTTTTTACTGAGTCCTTTGAATTAGTTTCATGATGTTCCCTCTTTAAATTATTTTAATGTGTTGAATTTTAATATTTTCTAAGAACATACTTAAAGAAGATACAGATAAACAACTTAATGTATGTGACTTGGGGAAATTAGGTATTTCTCCTGTGTTCTGTTCAATGCATACTTGCTGAGAGACTACAGACTGCATCCTGACTTTATGCATTTGGATATCTATGTCATTCATCCAGTGACATGCAACAGCATTTTTAAGGCCCACTTACCATGTGCTGCTGCTGCTGCTGCTGCTGCTAAGTGGCTTCACTCGTGTCCCACTCTGTGCAACCCCATAGGTGGCAGCCCACCAGGCTCCCCTATCCCTGGGATTCTCCAGGCAAGAACACTGGAGTGGGTTGCCATTTCCTTCTCCATGTGCTAGTTGCTATCAAAATTCAGTGTAGCAGCCCTAGGAGTTCATGTTCACTTCTCCTCCAGAGCTTGAAATAGGAAAAGCAGCTAATCCTCACCTTCTGTAAGAAGTAGTCAGAGATAATGACTGCTGCTGCTGCTGCTAAGTCGCTTCAGTCGTGTCCGACTCTGTGCGACCCCATAGACGGTAGCCCACCAGGCTCCCCCGTCCCTGAGATTCTCCAGGCAAGAACACTGGAGTGGGTTGCCATTTCCTTCTCCAATGCATGAAAGTGAGAAGTAAAAGTGAAGTCGCTCAGTCGTGTCCGACTCTTAGCGACCCCATGGACTGCAGCCTAGCAGCCTCCTCCGCCCATGGGATTTTCCAGGCAAGAGTACTGGAGTGGGGTGCCATTGCCTTCTCCAGAGATAATGACTAGAATTTTTAAATTAAGTGTAACACTTCTACATATATATAGAAATATAGAGATCAAAAGTAGTAGAAGAAATAGCTGCAAGAGTTAAAAGTGGATGACTCTGTTGGCCAAGGGTAGCCAAATGACTGCTGTTGCTGTTGTAAGCCCTCTAGCACTATTTTGCTTTTTAAAAATCTGTGTATGTATATGCAAATATATATATATATTTATATATATAATGTTGATAAAAATAAACATTTTCAGAACAATAAAAAATTTTACCTGATGGTTAGCATTGCTCTTAGAGTTTTGAGTAGTGATTGAATTCTGTCTGTATCCTGATGGAACTCTCCTGTCCTGCAGAGGGTGAAGCCCACCGTCTTAACTTGGCAGGTGGAGAAAAAGGCCTACATCTGAAGTTGGTTCATCAATGTAACTGGGAGATGGGAGTGGGGGAGATCTGGCCTCACCAGATTCCCAACCCAAAAACTGAATGTTGCCAGGGGAATTTTAATTAGCAAAACATGATAGATTTATAGCATAAAAAATAGCTACAAAAATTGAGATGTTATTGAGGAATATAGTATACATATAGACACAGTACCAAAAAATTACATATACTAACCATCGATAAAAACAAAACAAAACCCACTTTTATAATGGAGAAATCTGGTGCTCACCAACTTAACAAGTAATCACTCTGAAATTCAGTAATGGGGGGCAAGCTGATGTTTTTTGATGTGAAACAATATGAAGTACACACCACCACCAGTGAAATCTTCTTTCCAGGGATAATTAACCTGAATCCAATCAAACCTAACACAGGCTACAGGAAATTGAGGGGCTGGCAGAATATGTTAAAAGACAATATAAGCAAACAACCAAATCCAGAATGTGGCCCTTCTACAAGACAACAGCTGTGATGCTTTAAAAAGCCAATGTGATTTTTAAAAATAGTAAGGACACTATTATTGGCTAAAAAGACTAAAGGAACCTAGTGATCAAAAGCAATGTACCACTTTGATTGGATCCTGGTTAGGTGAGGGGAAAGCTGCGTTTAAAACATTTTAGGGACTTCCTGGCAGTCCCATGGTTAGAACTTGGCACTTTCAGTGTCATGGCCTGGGTTTAATCCCTGGTCAGAGAACTGACATCCCACAAGCTATACAGCTCAGCCAAAAAAAAAAAAAAAAAGAAATCCCTCCCACCCCCACCAAAAAAAAAAAAAGCAAAAGCATTTAAAAAAACAAATTGAAATTTTTGAATAGGGATGAAATACTTGATATTATGAAAAATTATGTTAATAAAACCCTGAGTTTTATTGCCTTACTTACTTTGACAGTATAGAAAATAAAGCCAAAGGCCACAGGAACCACACCTTGATGAAGTCTAACACGGTTACAGCTGAGTTCTCAGTGATCCCTCTCCACACCTCTGCTCTCTCTCTGCCCATGAGTGACATGGATGGAGTTCTCCCCTCTGCCATGTTGCTGATTTTCCTGGGCACGCCATCTTTCCTTCAGAGCTTTGTTTCTTGATAAGATAAAACAGCTGTACAACCTCATGAGGACTGTGGTCCAGTGCATTCTGTTATGACCCTGTGGATGGGACCGTGCTCTGTGTGCGTGCAGTATCAGCCTGTTCCTCTTCCTCACTCCACCCTCACCCCCACACACCCCCTGTGACTGGAGGGAGCCTGGATTCTGTTACTGATGAGTACTGTCATAAACATCTTAAGTGGGAATGTCTCCACCATTGTCCCTTCAGAGAAAGGTCAGCCTGCTGCAGAGGCTGTACACATCAGGCTCCTTCACACCTGGACTGTGCTGATACACAAGCCCTTAGGAGTGATGGGAGCTTCAGCCTGGGTGATTGTTACTGCACCACTGTCTCTTGTCCCTAATGAGGAGAACGGTTCTTGTTCTTCCTCAGTCAGTTCTGCGCTTAGTTATAGAACAGAGGAGTTGGCATGGTTTTTGTGTAGATAACAATCAAACTAGATAACAAAGGACCAAAACAGTCTTCTTTATGAAGTGAGTAAGTCAGATTTTCCTCCTATGCAATATACATCACATATTCAGTTGTCTACTTCTTTCTTCTGAGCTACTTGGACCTCACTTCAGCAACCCCATGACTGAAATTTTCTTCTGGAAAAGTGTATCTAATGTTACTAATTCAATATTATATTTCTTGAGATTGTACTTCAGTGTCTTTGAGTCATTTTATCTCTGAATAGGAGCTATCGAGCATTTCCAGGTGAGCAGATAACATACTTGTTTTTAAAAAACAAAGCCCCAAATATCTCTTTTATTTTTCTCATAAATAGATATTTTTATGTCTTAAAGGAAGATTTCTAAATACAAACACAAAGTAAGGGGCCTTAAAGGAGCTTGATGACAGTGAAGGAAAATATTTCATGGCCACTGAGCTATGAAAAATCCTTTTCAGATCTAATAAAAATAATTGACATTCATTTAAAGCAGCTTTGTGCTAAATGCTTAGTTACTATATCAAATGACGTATGATCAGTTTTGCATTAAATGCTCCCAACAATCTTATTCTTATTCCCATTTTACAGATGAAGAAACTGAGTCTTAGATAGCTAATTTTCCTAAGGCTCACACGATGAGGAGGCTGAGTGGAGAATCTGTGTGCAGCTAGTGACTCCAGACGCAGGCTCTGAACCATCATACTGTTGCCATCTTCCTGTCAGAGCAGTCTGCTGTCCTGGGAGAGAAAAATGCTCATTTAGTTACCCTCTCCAAAGTGAAGTGGAGTTTGAGGAATCTTAGAACAAACTTTTATTGGCTTAGGTTGTGTAGAGTAAATAAATTTATTGATTTAACTCTTGAAACATTTCCATCTTTTAATGTGTCCAAGACGGTCTTAAACAAAACCAGGGAGGTTTATGACATACGATGTAATTCCTGATTAACTTGACGAGGTGGGATGGTTTTATGTTGTACTCATCGCAGTTGATTTTCTTACCCCAGCTCGACTGCCAACTGGAAGAGATATCAAATATTCTTCTCTAGGACATTGGATTGTAATTAAAGGGCTCTTCTGTTCCACTGCTGCTTTTACTTTCTCTGAAGTCTAAAATCAAAACCAGAACTCTAGCATACTTGACATTTCTTTCAGTCTTGTGCATTAATAAAACTTTTTTCTTGTTGCTTTGTAAGGAATACGTTTAGAAAGGCACAAAGGACTCTTATTTCTTTAAAAGCATAATGTATAAATATGTGACTTTCAGATGCAAAAGTGACTGATCTCTTAAACCTAATGCAAAGTTCTTAATAACTGACTGCATACATTAATCACTGAAATTTCTAGGAAAATGGAAATTGCTGATGGAAGACTATGATAAGGATTATAGAGGTGCCTGCTCATACTAAGACAGCTGTCAGCTGTCCCATTAAGAAAGGGTGCGCTCTGTTTCCAGGGCAGGAAATAAGACCACAGTAATATAAAAATACAGATAAAAATTTCTGATTGTGTTATTTTTGGAAACATTTAAATCATTTTCTAACGATAGACAGAATTTGAATATTCAAATATTTAACATCCGTTCGAGCTATCAAAATACCTTATTTTTTCTTAACTATTTAAATATTATTTTAATTATGTATCCTTTAGTAAAATTCACAATTTATTTTAAAACCATAAAGTACAACTAATTGCCATGTGTTTTCTTGAAGTTGACATAGTACAGCTACCAGTATCTTACTTTTGAGAAATCAGAAACAATGAATGGTTAGGTCAGAGCTCTGATGTCTTATAACAAGAAAAGGAGGGAATTCCCTGGTCATCCAGTGGTTAGGACTCCATGTTCTCACTGCTGAAGGCCAGATTCAATTCCTGGTCAGGGCATTAAGATCTCACAAGCTGCATGGTGTGGCTTTAAAAAAAAAAAGGGTGAGGGTGGGGTGAGAAACTCTATGTGTAGCATTGCAGTGCATACCCAATCACTCCGTCCTGTCTGACTCTTTGCAACCCCATGGACTGTAACCCACCAGGCCCCTCTGTCCATGAAATTTTCTCAGCAAGAATACTGGAGAGCATGGTGGTAACTTAAGCCAAATATAATGCAGTTACAGGTAGAACTTTGTCCTGGTGTAACCCTATGCTCTGCAGTCATGAAGAGGGATGGGAAGAATAAGATGTGGTGCTCTGTCTAAAGGAGCTAAAATCTCGTGGGAAAAATAAAAACATCATACACATTAAACTGTTAGGACACTGGCCCTTTCTGTATTAACTGCAGTAATCAGCCAGAATCGTGATACTATGTTCTCCAAGTGCGATCCTCAGACCTGCAGCAGCTCTGTTGCTGGAAGCTTGTGAGAACTGTGTAATGTCAGGCCCCATCCCATTCTACGGTTTCAGAATCAGCATTTTCATAAGATCCCCAGGTGAGTACTACACCTATTGAAGTTTGAGAAGTGTTCAGCTGGAGTAACGCAAGCAGTGTGTTTTAGACCCCACAACAGTGTCCAATGAATTTTCTAAGATGATGAAAATAGTCTATTTTCTCCACTGCCTAATACAGGAGCCACTAGCTTATGTGGAAGGACTGATGTTGAAGCTAAAACTCCAATACTTTGGCCAGCTAATGTGAAAAGCTGACTCATTTGAAAAGACCCTGATGCTGGGAAAGATTGAGGGCAAGAGGAGAAGGGGTCGGGAATTGGTGATGGACAGGGAGGCCTGGCATGCTGCAGTCCATGGGGTCACAAAGAGTCGGACATGACTGAGTAACTGAACTGAACTGAGCTTATGTGACTATTGAGCACTTGAAATGGAGGGAGTAGAGCTGAGGAACTAAAATTTTAATTCTAAATTTAAACTTAAATAGCCCCATGGAGCTAGTGGCTGAAGTATTGGACAGTGCAGGAGAAGAAAGCACTGGATGGAAAGCAAAAGATTTAATACTTGTTTCAACACTAATGATATGGACCATGGTGAGAAAGAACCCTTAATTTACTTTGCTTCAGTTTTGTCATCTGTAGGTGATGAGTTGAATTAGATGATCTTAAAGGGTTTTTTTTTGGAGAAGGCAATGGCACCCCACTCCAGTACTCTTGCCTGGAAAATCCCATGGATGGAGGAGCCTGGTGGCTACAGTCCATGGGGTCGCTAAGAGTCGGATACGACTGAGCGACTTCACTTTCACTTTTCACTTTCATGTGTTGGAGAAGGAAATGGCAACCACTCCAGTGTTCTTGCCTGGAGAACCCCAGGGATGGGGGGGAGCCTGCTGGGCTGCCGTCTGTGGGGTCGCACAGAGTCGGCTGAAATGACTTAGCAGTAGCAGCAAAGGGTTTTTTTGGTGGGGTTTTGTGCGTGTGTGTTTTAGTATTACTGTCACAAGACTGCTTTTGTTGAAAGAGTGTTTCTTTGAACAACTGAATCTTGAAATGAACATGCCATTTTCAAGAGTTTAACCTGGGCAGAGTCATCAAAGCAAGAAGGAAAGATGTGTTTATCAAGTGGTGCAAAGGAGGAGAGCATAGTTTGGTACTCAGCACATACAACTTGTCCTGCTATGTCCCCAGAGCGTGGATCTCTTGTCTGATACACACATGCTTGTGTGCTCAGGCACTTCAGTCGTGTCTGTTTCTTTGCAACCCCATGGACTGTAGACAGCCAGGCTCCTCTGTCCATAGAATTCTCCAGGCAAGAATACTGGAATGGGCTGCCATTCCCTTCTCCAGGGGGTCTTCCCGACCCAGGGATTGAACCCAGGTCTCCTGCATTGCAGGCAGACTCTTTACCATCTGAGCCACTTTGGAAGCCCCAGGCACACTGTATGCTTTCTGTTAAATAGTAATGTTTAAAAATTAAGGTAGAGGAAAACAGAATTACCCCCTCCACCTGGCTTGTGTGTGTGTGCTAAGTTGCTTCAGTCGCACCTGACTCTTTGTGACTCTATAGACTGTAGCCCACCAGGCTCCTCTGTCCACGGGATTCTCTAGGCAAGAATACTAGAGTGGATTGCCATTCCCTTCTCCAGGGGTCTTCCCAACCCAGAGATTGAGCCTGTGTCTCTTAAGTCCCCTGCACTGGAGACTTTACCATAGACTTTACCACTAGCGCCACCTGGGAAGCCCCGTCACAGCCCAATCAGTTCAGTCACTCAGTCATGTCTGACTCTGTGAAACCCCATGGACAGCAGCATGCCAGGCTTCCGTGTCCATCACCAACTCACGGAGCCTGCCCAAACTCATGTCCTCGAGTTGGTGACGCCATCACAAGTAAACACTGTAAATTTCTTATATGAGTGAATCAGTGTGATGGTTAAATGTCTCCTCAAATTACCAAAGTTGGTATCAAGTCCATTTACTTGGTCCATGTTACTGGGTTTTGTTTTCATTGTTCCTTGGTGCGTTTATTCAAGAATAGTCTCCCCTCGGGCCCTATGTAACATAAAACAGTGGACATATTTGTGTTGAGTGAGGTGCTTTGATTTAGTAACACCCAAATGGGATCTTTATGTTGAGATTTTATAAATATAGGAGTGGAGTGTATATAAAGAATATGTATAAAAGAATGGAGAAGGACCAAAATAACTCTTTAGGTGAACTACATGTAGTTTTACCGAACAGTTAATTTAAGGGCATTCATCCCCAATAAATGTGAGTTAAATCTATGATTTAGGGCATGAAACTTAATGAGTCTTTGTAGCAAATGGGATGGAAAACCTACACAACTGCACTTGTTGGGAAAAGGCCCCATTTGAAGGCTGGAAACACCGGGACATGGGAAACCAGAAGCTGGGAGCTCTGGGTTAGTGCTGGGGCCCTGGATCCTGTGTTCATTGTTCATGTCCAGCCTCACTGAGGAGGGAGCCAGATGTGAAATTGATCAGGGAAATATAGCAATTGGTCAGAACAGAGATGAGCTAGGCTGGTAAGTTCAGTTCAGTTCAGTCGTTCAGTTGTGTCTGACTCTTTGTGACCCCACAGACTGCAGCACTTCAGGCTTGCCTATCCATCACCAAGTCCCGGAGTTTACCCACATGTCCATTGAGTTGGTGATGCCATCCAACCATCTCATCCTCTGTCATCCCCTTCTTCTCTTGCCTTCAGTCTTTCCCAGCATCAGGGTCTTTTCCAGTAAGTCAGTTCTTTGCATTAGGTGGCCAAAGTATTGGAGCTTCAGCTTCAGCATCAGTCCTTCCAATGAATATTCAGGACTGATTTCCTTTACGATTGACTGGTTTGACCTCCTTGTAGTACAAGGGACTCTCAAGATCTTCTCCAACACCACAGTTCAAAGCATCAATTCCTCGGCACTCAGCTTTTTTGTATGCTCCAGCTCTCACATCCATACATAACTATGGAAAAAGCCATAGCTTTGACTAGAAGGACTTTTGTTGGCAAAGTAATGTCTCTGCTTTCTAACATGCTGTCTAGGTTGGTCATAACTTTTCATCCAAAGAGCAAGCATCTTTTAATTTCATGGATGCGGTCACCATCTGCAGTGATTTTGGAGCCCAAGAAAATAAAGTCTGACACTGTTTCCCCTGTTTCCCCATCTATTTGCCATGAAGTGATGGGACCAGATGCCATGATCTTAGCTTTTTGAATGCTGAGTTTTAAGTCAGCTTTTTCACTTTCCTCTTTCACTTTCATCAAGAGGCTCTTTAGTTCCTTTACCCTTTCTGCCATAAGGGTGATGTCATCTGCATATCTGAGGTTATCGATATTTCTCCTGGCAATCTTGATTCCAGCTTGTGCTTCATCCAGCCTGGCATTTCGCATAATGTACTCTGAAGTTAAATAAGCAAGGTGACAATATACAGCCTTGACGTACTCCTTTCCCAATTTGGAACCAGTCTGTTGTTCTATGTCCAGTTCTAACTGGATATACTTCTTGACCTAGGTACAGGTTTCTCAGGAAGCAGGTAAGGTGGTCTGGTATTCCCATCTCTTTAAGAATTTTTCACAGTTTTTTTGTCAAACCATACTCAATAAATCAGAAGTAGATGTTTTTCTGGAATTGCTTTTTCTATGATCCAGCAGATGTTGACAATTTGATCTCTGGTTCCTCTGCCTTTTCTAAATCCAGCTTGAACATTTGGAAGTTCTCAATTCATATACTATTGAAGCTTGGCTTGGAGAATTTTGAGCATGACTTTGCTAGCGTGTGAGATAAGTGCAGTTGTGTAGTAGTTTGAACATTCTTTGGCATTGCCTTTCTTTAGGATTGGAATGAATACTGACCTTTTCCAGTCCTGTGGCCACTGCTGAGTTTTCCAAATTTGCTGGCATATGAATGCAGCACTTTCACAGCATCATCTTTTAGGCTGGTAAAGGCCAGGAAATTTTTGCAGGGCTCTGTCGTTTGTAGCAGCTGGAGGCATTTTTCACCTTGGCTCTCTGGTGAGTCCCACCCACCACCAACATTCTTTTCTCAATTCCTAGTTTGATTTCTTTCTTTAGCATCTTTATTTTTAGAAACAGACCAGAGTCCACTTAGATTCCCACAGCTCTGATTCTATGCCTTCCTGCCCATAGCTGCTGCTCCTCCCCATGCTGGTCTCTCATCGTCCAGGTCTCCCTGTCTTTTGGCCTCTGCACGTTTGAACCTTTCATTATATAGTTCACTGGATGTTTATGTCTAGACCAAGACTCTTTTTAATCAGGTGCTGCTTTTACTCCCTGTGTTCAGTTTGTAAGTAAATTATGATGTGGATATGCTAACCTGTGCTTCCTTCCTTTGCCCTCTGGAGTAGCTGTGAGTGCCAAGGCAGAAAGGGACTGTGTCTTGGTAATCAGCATATTCCTGCACCCAGCAGCAAGTCTGGTGCACCTCAAGCAGCCCATAACTCTTTATTGACTGCTGGCTCTTTTCACCTACATCTCAAAGCTGTGCTTTCCACTTTGTTGGCTGCTTGCTGCCAGGAAGGAGGGGCAGTTTTCCTCCAGCCATCTGAATGTCTCAGTTTTCTCAGTGGTCATGTAATGACCACTTTCTTGCCATTACAGCTAATCCTGACCTTATTCTGGCCCTCATTTCTCTCCAGTCTCTTCAGACTCTGATCCATACTAGATCTTTGTTGGTTGAAAAACCCAGCTCAAAATAGCTTCCCTGAGAAAGAGAACTTGTTGGTTCATTCAGCTGGAAGGTCTAGGAGTAAATCTGCAGGCTTGCTTGTTTCTCGTTTGTTTGAACACTTGTGCTCAGTGGTCCTAAGGACTCCATCTCTTCATCTCTTGGCATATTTTTCTCCTTACTGGGTTCATTCCCATGCAATATCGTCCAATATGGAGGCAGTATGCACACCAACAGCTGAACTTTACATCTTTCTCATTTAGAAAAGTCTCAGATGGCGCTCATATGCCATCAGTCATATACCATCTCTGAGCCAGAAACTGGCCAAGGAAATGAATATTCCAGTTGCCAAGGTGTGAAAGGGTCTTATGCTCGGTCCTAAACTAGGAGTAGTGGCTATCCTACCAAAACCACTGTAGACTGAGGGGAGGGGAGGGAGAGCTGCCTAAAGAAAATAGTTTTTATAAGAAAAAAAATGAAAATACATTATCAAGAAGACAAAACCTGTGGGTATCTACCATAGTGTGATATATATACTTTTCTTTGTCCTTCCTCCATGGTTTAGACATGAGTGAATTTGGTCTTTTGTGTCCATAAGATAGGTTTATCCTTCTAAGAACAGAAATCTGTTTCTTTGTTTTTTTTCCAGGATACTCTTTCAAAATACTGTGCCTTTGCCCATAACTCTGGGGGCTGTGAACATCTGGGTACAAAACATACAAGGAGAGGCTGTTCACAAAGAGGGTGCTGTGTCCACAGACCCTGCTCTGGGCTTTATGAGTCATGTCACTTCATACAGGTACTAACCTCTCAAGTGCTTAATTATCCACACCTCACAGCACTGCTGTGAGGAGTCAGTCCCTGATTGTACGCAGAGCTCTTAGCGTGGGCCTGGCTCATCAAAAATGCTTAATACATTTTTTCTAATGCTAATAATCTATTACTATTTATCTGTTAATAATAATAATGACCATGCTGACACACTGTTGCTGGCCCCTCTGCTAGCCTCCCATGAATTAGGGAAGGGAAGCTTCCCTAACCCTAACCCTAACCCAGCCAATTTTGGATTCCTGAATTTACCTGATCTGCCATCCACCCCGCGCCAGGACAGGCACATCTGTAGGAAGGCACTTCTTCCCACTTTCTCGCTCTCATCCATCAGATCTCAGAATCAATGAATTTGTCCTTCATCATTGGAGAGGCCTTTCTTGACCACCACCCCTTCCTACTCCAAGCCCCAATTATTATTTTCTTTCATAGTATCTCTTCATTTTCCTTACCAGCATTTTAAGTTATTTTTTTATTTTTATGTTTTTGTGTATTTCTTCTGGCTGATGTAAGCCCCACTTTAGGCAGTAAGTAGGGTGAAGGTGAAGGGTGAAGTCGCTCAGTTGTGTCCGACTCTTTGCGACCCCATGGACTGAAGCCCACCAGGCTCCTCAGTCCATGGAATTTTCCAGGCAAGAGTACTGGAGTGGGTTGCCATTTCCTTCTCCAGGGGATCTTCCCAACCCAGGGATTGAACCCAGGTCTCCCACACTGCAGGCAGATGCTTTAACCTCTGAGCCATCAGGGAAGCAGGCAGTAAGTATGAGCTCAATAAATATTTCTCAGTAAACTAGATTAATGTCAGATGTTTTATGGACCTATTTAAGGGTCATAGGAATTTTGTTGAGGATACAATGAGGAATGCCAGAGAGCTAGACAGAATGGAGCTAGTGATGGGGAATATTGAGAGAGATGGTTGAAAAGGAAACAGGCTGATTTGTCGTAAGACCCTTCTGTGGGGAGTTGGGGGTACAGTGATGAGGAGGGTCAGCAGAAAAAGCTGTCTGATCCATGAAGGTCAAGCATGCAACATTCATTTCAGTTTAGTCTCACTTTTTCAAAGTGGATTTTGTCTGTATTTAGCATCTTTGTCAATTTTATATATTCTCTGTCTTTCTTTTTGTGGTACTATTTGGAGGTACAAGGAGGTGCTGGTCACACTGTCTATTACTGTACAATCCCCTGAGTACTTTGAATGGAAACTTTATAAGTAATGGCTATTTATGATTGTCATCTAGACTTAACAAATGGTTATTTAATAGACAATGAAATAATTCACTCACAGTTATAATGTAATTACACATACCATATTTAAGGGGCAGATGTTAGAGTTCATGTTCAAAATGTAAGTCCTATTTGTAATGTGAATTATTCTCTATGGACAATAGAATTTGTATTCACTAGTATGAAATACGAAACAAAGACAAACACAGTTACTTTTCAGGGACCAAATTCTAGAAATAATTGAATGTCTAAGGTCACCACAGATCTAATCAGTGCTAATTGGAGCATATTAACAGAATCATTTATTTAACTTCAAAACAATACAGGTTTATTTTCAAACATTTAGAAAATACAGAAAAGAAAAAAGAAATAAAACAACTATAATCCTGTTTCCTAGAATAGCATTGTAAACATTTTGTCATGTATCTTCCTATGTTTTTTCCTCCCATTCATGAATTTTTAAAGCATGCAATTACAATCATACTGTGCAGAAGGCAATGGCACCCCACTCCAGTACTCTTGCCTGGAAAATCCCATGGGCAGAGGAGCCTGGTGGGCTGCAGTCCATGGGGTCACACAGAGTCAGACATGACTGAGCAACTTCACTTTGGCTTTTCACTTTCATGCATTGGAGAAGGAAATGGCAACCCACTCCCGTGTTCTTGCCTGGAGAATCCCAGGGACGGGGGAGCCTGGTGGGCTGCCGTCTATGGGGTCGCACAGAGTTGGACACGACTGAAGCGACTTAGCAGCATCACACTGTACATATGTCATGTGATCTGTTTTTAAATTTTCATGCATTATTAACTGCTTTCTAAATCTAAATATTGTCTGTAACTGCACTGTTCAGTACTGTCACCACAGCAGCATGGGCTGTTGAGCACTAAAATTGTGGCTAGTTAGAATTAAGATATCCTGTAACCACAAAAAACTCATCAAATTTCAGAGGTGGTACCAAACAAAAAGGGGTAGGGGAATTCCTCATCATTGATTTTTATATTGATTACCTAATGAAATACTGGGTTAAATAAGATATATTAATAAAATTAATTTCACTTTTTTAAAAACTTTTTTTTTCATGCATCTGCTTTTATTTTTTATTTTATTTTTTTTCATTTTCTTGATGCTATAGCCATTTAATGTGATGTGATTTAAATTATAGTTGAAATTGGAAGTGTTAGTTGCTCGGTTGTATCCAACTCTTTGCAACCCCATAGACTGTAGCCACCAGGCTCCTGTCCAAGGATTTCTTCAGCAAGAATACTGGAGTGGGTTGCCACTTCCTTCTCCACATGCATCTGCTTTTAAAGTTACAGATATCACTTGTGGTCTTATTTCTGTTGGACAGCACTGGCTCTATAGCATAACTTAATAGCTGCATGATTTTATACCACACAATTTTGTAAGTATTTAACCAGTTCTTGATCCCATCATGTTGAATCTTCAAGGTGCTTCTTGTTTTTCAATATTAAAAATTACTCTTTGGATACCTGTATATAAATCTTTTTGCTCATCTGTGATTGTTTCCTTAGGATTTACTGATAGAAGTAGAAATCCTGGGAGAACAGAACTTTTTAAATCAGAAATGATATTATAAATAAGTGAAGTGGTAAAAAATAATGCTTTTGCTTCTCACTGTGTTAACATTCTGTTTATAGAGAAAGATATGCTTCTGATTATTAACCATTGCCATTTTGCCTTGAATCTAAAACACCTTGTCAACTATATTCATATAAATCAGAATTAGCTATGACTGAATTGTCTTTGAAAAGTCGTCTCTGAATTTTCATGTTTGATGTGAAGTGCAAAGGGTTAAGGGTTGGACTCAGCATTATTCTTCTTCCTAAATTAAAACACACACTTTCTCGGCTGTTGATTGTAGACAATCATGAAATGGAAAAAGTTAACAATATATAGATTTTTAAGCCTTTCTGATTTATACCTGTAAAACTACATGGTGTGAAGGGGGAAGGGGCTGTGAGCCTAAGAGATCCTTTGTCAGAGACCCAGAGTATTTGATCTATCATTGGTGGAAAGGTACCATTATTTAACACTATTTGTTATCCCAATGAATGCTAAGTTGCTTCAATCATGTTCTGACTCTGCAACCCTATGGACTGTAGCCTGCCAGGCTCCTCTGTTCATGGGATTTTCCAGGCAAGAATACTGAAGTGGGTAGCCATTCCCTTCTCCATGGAATCTTCCCAAACCAGGGACTGAACCCACATGTCTTATGTCTCCTGCATAAAGAAAAGGGTTCTTTACCACTAGTGCCACTGGGAAGCCTTAATACTATTTATTGTACATTGAAAACAAAGCCTTAGGATATTTAGCAATACGACATATATTCAATGAACACAGTTGTGCTTTTCTTGTAATAGTAAGTGGACAAAATACACTGAAGTTTTTTCCATCCTGTGGCTAGTAGATCCTCTGTGAAGCCTTCCTTAGGATCTTTGCCTGTTGTGTTTTTTTCTCTGTTGTCTCAGGGATTTTTATGGAAAATGTCAGGAATCTTCAGGAGCTACTGAACTCTGTTTTGTTTCCCCAGAGGAATAGTAAAGAAAATGCCAATTCAAGAAAGAGAACTTAGTTTGACTAGGCAAGTTAGCATTATTGAGGATTTATTGGACTAAACAGTGACTTGAATATAATTTAGGGGGAATGATTCATGGTCTTTCTAAAGTATAAAATAATGACTTTCAGGTTCTCTGTCAGTGTTTCATTTAAAATAATGAATTACATTGTCTACTAACTGAAGAAGCAAAAACAAAAACCCATAATTTAATCCAGCTTAGCAAATTCTTTCTTTTTCGTAAATTTGGAGCTAATGAATTTGAAGATGCAACTCTACCTCCATGAAGCAGAAACTCCCAAGCTGGGAGATTTCTCCTTATGAGTGAGGGAAGAAGAAAAGACAGACTTTCATTAGAACAGTATTCAGAACCACAAAAAAAAATTCTTTTTTAATTTCCTAAAGATAATTTTATGTAAGACTCTACTGTTTGTACATTTTGAATTATTACTTAGTTGCTTTGTCTTCCTTCCAGAGGAGGTGACCATCCAAGATAAAGTATTTACATAACTCTTATTTCTAACTTGCAGTGAACACTTTCCATCTTGCCATCTGATTGCAAAAGACAGGTTCTCCATTTATTTACTTTAAAATGAGTCTTCAGTGAAGACCGTCTTTTAAAGACTTCGAGGTCTGCCTCTCATTGAGCATACATGAAAATATACCATGTACTAGCTTGGGATAGTTTTCAGTTTTTAATCAGATATATCAGCAAAAGATCTGAATGACCTGACTTCTCTAAGAGTCACATTTTTATCCTGTGGTGGCATTTTAAATAAAAGGTTAGTATTTTATTTCATAAAAACAAGTAGCAAAGTATAAGTGCTTCATCCTTGACTGGATTGACTCTTGTGTCTTCTGGTTAAGTAGGAAAAACAGCTACCATTCTGCCCATTAGAAGTATGAAAAACATTTTTAAAGGTCATTCATTTAAATTTCTTTTAACTTGTGTATATAATTAATAGCTTAGTTTAATTCCACATTAAATCTTTGCCATCTGCAGGATTATCATGCAGTGGTGATATAAAAGTCCCATAGGAAGATGTTTAATTAAGTAATTAAGACTACAGAAAATGCTTCCAGAGAAATATTTTGATTACAAATACAATCAAAGTAAAATATCTAGTTTTGAAGGACTAGAAATTTTTCCTAATTAAAAAAAAAAAAAACCCTGCTATTTTTTTAGTGTAATTTTGTAAGTGTTCCCATGTGTAGTGCCCCAGAGCAGAAAGTCTAAATCTGACAGAGGGAGAGGGGCTGTTTTCAAGGGAAGTTGCCTTTAGTGGTGGCACTTTAGAGGCAAAGAGCCATCTTTGGGTTTCCACATGAAGATTTATATGCTACAAGGACTGTTTTCTGTGAGAGAAGAGGCTATGCAGTCCTTTTAAAAAATTAGCATAGCTCATTCACACATCCATCATATGGATTTCACATCCATATTAGGTATATGATTATTATTTCTTGATTTTATTCATACTCAGTGGATTAAAAAAAAATTTTAGAACAGTTTTAGGTTCACAGTAAAAGTAAAATGAGAGGAAGGTACACAGATTTTCAACATACCTTCTGCCCCCACACATCCGTGGCCTCCCCCACTATCAACATTCCTCACAAGAATGATCCATTAATTACAAGTGGTGAACCTACATTAGCATGTCATAATCACCCTAAGCCCATAGTTCACATTACGGTTCATTCTTGGTGGTGTACGTTGTGTGGGATATAACCATACGTCATTGTCATATCAGGGTATTTTCCCTGCCCTAAAGGTTTTCTGTGCTCCACCTTCCCCCAGCTCTTGGCAACCGCTCACCTTATTACTGTCTCCAAAGTTTTGTCTTTGCCAGAATGTCATATTGTTGGAATCATACAGTATGTAGACTTTTCTGATTGACTTTTTAGTAATATTCATTTACGTTTCCTCCATATCTTTTAATGGCCCCATAGCTCCTTTCTTACAGTACTGAATAATATTCCATTATCTGGATGTACCACAGTTTATTTACCCATTTACCTATTGAAGGATATCTTAGTTGCTTTCAAATTTTTGCAGTTATGAATAAAGCTGTTATAAACATCCATGGGCTTTCCTGGTGGCTCAGAGGGTAAAGAATCTGCCTGCAATGCAGGAGACCCGGTTTGATCCACATGATATTTGGGTAAACGTAAGAGAAGGGGAACGACAGAGGATGAGATGGTTGAACGGCATCACCGACTCGATGGACATGAATCTGAGCAAACTCTGGGAGATGGCAAAGGACGGGGAAGCCTGGCATGCTGCAGTCCATAGGGTTACAAAGAGTCAGACACAACTGAGCGACTGAGCAACAAGTTTTCAATTCCTTTGGGTAAATTCCAAAAGAAGGTAATTGCTAGATCCTATGGTAAGAGTATGATTAGGTATATAAAAAACTGCCAAACTCTCTCTCAAAGCGGCTGTGCCATTTTGTATTCATACCAACAATGATTGAACATTCCTGTTGTTCCACATCCTCACTGGCATTTAGTGTTGTCAGTGTTCTGAATTTTGGCCATTCTAATAAGTATGTCAGTGGGTATTTTTTGAGCAACTGTGAGAGTATCAGAGTCTCACTGTCATATTCCTAATTGTATCAAATCGTGCCTAACTGATAGAATATAAACATTTCCAGCAATTCAAATTCAATACATTTAACTTTTGCATAAAACCCAAGATTTTAAAAATAGTAATATTTTATTATGAAATGACATTTAAAGATAGATGTAAAACCAGGCTTAAGTATTATGTCTTACCTTTATAAATATGAAGACTTCCTGCAAATGTTTACTTTTTCTCAAAACTGAAGAGGAGTTCTCCTTTCGATGACCTTTTTAAACTTTATATTGGAGTGTAGTTGATTAACAATGTTGTGTTAGTTTCAGATGTACGGTAAAGTGACTCAGTTATACATATGTATGTAACTATTCTTTTCCAAATTCTTTTCCTATTTAGGTTATTACAGGATATTGAGCAGCATTCCTTGTGCTACATAGTAGGTCCCTGTTGGTTATTCACTTTAAATACAGTGTGTACAACCTGTCAGTCTCAGCTTCCCAGGTGGCTCATTGGTAAAGAATCCACCTGCCAAGCAGGAGACAGTTTCAATCCTTGGGTTGGGAAGAGCCCCTCGAGAAGGAACTGGCAGCCCACTCCAGTATTCTTGCCTGGGAAATCCCAAGGACAGAAAAGTCTGGTGGGCTACAGTCCATGGGGTCACAAAAGAGTTGGACATGGTTTAGCAACTAAACAACAACATGTCAATCCCAAACTCCCTGACTATCCTTCCCCATCCCTTCCCCCGAGTAACCATAAGTTCGTGAAGAAGAACTTTCCTTAAATAGAATTTTTTCCTTGCCACAGTGAGACTTTCACACAAATTTAGCTTTCTCATGTGGATTTGAGAATGCTTACACTTCATTTTATTTGTTTAATTGCTTTATGGCAAAAAAGACAATAACATTTTAGATAGACATTAAAGAATATAGAGTGTATATAAAATTTTTTAGTTTTATTTATCCACATATTTACCATTTTTCATATTCTGTTTCCTTTTATAGATCCAGATTTCTTTTCTTAATATAACTTTATTAATTTATTTGTGGCTGTGCTGAGTCTTCACTGCTCTGCAGGCTTTTCTCTAGTTATGGAGAGAGAGGGCCACTCTCTAGTTGCAGTGCTCAGGATTCTCATTGCAGTGGCCTTTCCTGTTGTGGAGCGTGGTTCTAGGTATGCAGGCTTTAACAGTTGTGGCACATGAGCTTAGTTGCCCCCAGCATGTGGGATCTTCCTGAATTAGGGATCTAACCCATGTTTCCTGCCATGGCAGGCAGATTCTTTACCACTGAGCCACCAAGGAAGCCTCTAAATTAATAGATTATATTTATCAGTAGATATGGAACTTGGGTAGTTATTCTTTCCCAACATCACTACTTCTTGATCATGCCTTACTTAAGAATTTTCTTTGTTTAATTCCTAACATTTTCATTTCCATTTTATAAATGAGAAAATCAAAACACAAGAGTTAAGAAGATTTGGGTAATTTTGATACCCAGCCCACTGTTTTATTCACTTCCTGCTTATGAAATTCAGTATACGTACCTTTATTAAGTGCCCTCTGCATGCCAGACACAAGCCATGTCTTCGTGGGCTTCCAGTAAAGTCTTTTCATGACAAGTTGTCCTGGTCATGAGATGGGCCCTCCTATAGTGCTTGTTGCCTGCTTAATGAATCTTTAGAGTTGCATCTCGAGTTTGGAAGAAGGAGAGGAGGCAGTTTTCCTTTAGGAAAACACACCCTTAGAGTCTACGTTTTCCCAATAAGCCAATCTGACTTCTCCTTTCTTAACCATTTAGTCATCTGAATCTGACTTCTCCTTTCTCAGCCATTTAGTCATCTGAATCTGTAGAGAGGATGGTGCTGGTCCATGTTTGATGTTGGACACATCATCCTTCACAAGATCATCTCACAATGGCTCCTGTAAAAAGCAGCAGCATAAACTGTGGGGTCTACCTGGGAACTCACCCTCAAATCCAAGCCTTCCTCTCATTCTCATCCCCACACGTAAGGCACCGTGACTACAGAACGGCTTCCAGGCTGGTCTTTCTGCCTTAGCCTCTGTCTGCACCCCTTGGAGCCATTTTCTACACTGCAGTCACGGCCACTGTTCTCCAAGGCAATTCTGATCGTGGTCTGGCCCTGCGGAAGTATACCGATGGATGGCTCCTCACAAGAGTTCACATGCAAGGCCCTTACAAGGTGGCCCCAGCCCACCCTGCAGCCCTCTCTGTCCATGGTTTGCACTTGCACTCTCTGCTTCTCTACCCCAGAACTTCTCACTGCCCACTAGACAGGAAGATGCCCGAATTTCTTTGCAAGAGGCATTCATCCCTTGACTGTCCTTTGTGATGGACTTTGGTCCATTGGTGACATGTAACATCTGTTGAGCACCTGTGTCGCAGGCATGGCGCTTTATATGAATTATCACTTTCATTGGTGCTTTTGATGTAGGTACATTGTTGTCCCAGCTTTAGAGAATAGGGAATGGAGGCCAGGGAGGCAGCTCAGTAGTGAGTGGCAGAGCTGCCATATGAACCAAGTCTTGATGGTTCTAGAACCCATGTTCTTAACTTCTGTGCCTCACTGTCTTCCAAACATCTCTTCTAAAAAGGATCATAATTGATGTAGGTGAACTTTAAGATAAATGTAAAAATTTTTACAGGAATTATTACCAGTAATTTTTATTCAATAATTTAACTTTGATCTTTCTTTTATTTTAGGAAAACTTTAAATCTACTATTGAGTTAGTAGGGAAAAATTAAAAAGGGTTACACAACTAAAATTTAGGTGCTAGTCCTTTGTTTTTCTATAATTTGCAGTGTTGCAGAATAGCCTTGATTTTCATAATCAAACATGTTATACAAAACAACATTTTGGAGAGCTGCAGTATTATGGATGTACTTGCTGTTTCGAATTACCTGTGTTGCATAGGCCATTTTAATGGAAATAAAATTAGCTTAAAGATAGGAAGTGCCTTTTATTAGCTCCACGAAGCCATGGTCAATTCAATTAAAGTGTTAAAATATATTTCAGAGGAAAGAATATTTAGGGTCATAAATTAACTCAACACAGTTGTTCCTTGGCACTTACTGTTTACCTGAAAATGGGTATTGTGTTTGGTACTTTGAAGATAAATGTTATTTACAAAATGCATAGTTAATAAAAACTTGCTTCAGAATGTAGTGGTTGACATCAAAGATCTTTATCCTGATATTTGTGGTTGACAGGGTTTAATTTCCTTTAAATACAGGATAGGAGGTACTACTGGTTAAGTTTGCATGTAGATAAAAGTTTCAGGTTTATACAAATCACCTGTTTTGACATTGTTTGTAGATGTATTTCCACCTATGCTAGCTAATGTAACCCCCATATTCTTACACTTTAAAATACCAACAGCGTTCATATTTATAATTGGAAATTCCTTGAGCGATCTGAGGATGTGAAAGACAGGCATGTGAAAACCCATTGTTTCTCTCCATCTTTTTTCTTTCCTTTCTTGGTTGTTTGAAGACTCATTAAAGGTGATTAGTATCAATCTATCGTTTCAAATAAGGTTGGGAACAGACGTACTTGTGTGAAAAATAGTTTATTGAAATATTTACCCAACGACTTCTTTGTAAAGTAGCCATTAAAAGACCTAGTTCCCTTTGTCTTGTTCACAATTCAAGGGGTGCCCCCCTACCGGCTGTGCTAGAGGAAAATTCCCAAAATGAGTGTCTTGATTAACCTTTAAATGCCTACTCCAAGTTTCAAAGGGACTTAAAAAACAATCTTTTTTTTTTTTTTAGAATCACCTTTCAGCTAACATGAACTGCTTTGGGACATGGCAGTCTTTATATCAAGGAGGCTAAAGGGTAAAATGGATGGAGTATCACAAAGCTTGCTTTCTTTGTGAGAGTTCACTGAAAATTCCTAGATTCCTTAAGGTCAAATTTATGTAACATATCCACTTTAAAAATAACTTTGCCAGTATCTTGCTTTAAAGAAAGATTCTTTTTGTTAATGGAAGAAAACAAAATGTTGCCCAGTCACCAAAGTAATAAAACCTACTTGGTGCAGTGGTGGGCTTCCCATGGCAAAATGCCACATGGTGTGCTAAGGCAAGGAGCATTGCTGTGGCTAAGACCCCAACCCCACCAGATGGACACTGCTCTCATTTCCAGATATTTAGGGTATTTTTCTTTTTTTTTTTTTTACTGTTTGCTACATTTATTAAAACCAGATACATTGTCAGATACATATACTTTCTCAAGTCACAGTTAGGTGGTAATTCTGTGGACTGCTGTGGTATAATTTAGAAACCAGGGTTTACTGTACCAAACCGGCAGATCACAAGGCCAAAATACAGCCTGAATTATCTGAGTAAAACTCAGTAAAACTTGTCTACTTTGATCTGGTTCTGTTACCGATGGACTGTAGTCATTTAATTCCACATTATTCTAGTTGTACAAGCAAAGTAGAAAATGGCAGTACAAGGTGAAAAAATCCCTGATTTCACTTGAAAGATTTTATAACTAAAACCAAATCAGGTTGTGCCGAGGGTAGTTGTCTCACTCTTTACTGTTGGTTTATACAGATAGTGTCTTCATAGGAGACATTCTCAGAGCTGGGAGAAATGGAACAGCTTGCACAAGACAGTTTCTTTTGAATTTTGACTGGTTGGTTAATTTCTACTGTTAATCACTTTTAGCTGTAGATTCCATTCACAACCATTTTGAAATTGAATTACACTGTGATTTTAAAAGTGTTTCTCTTCATCCATTAATTGTATAATTATTAAAGAAATGTAATGTTCCTCAAAAGAAGGTTTTAAAGTTTTTTTGACATCACTATTTTGACTTTCGATTATATAATCAACATTTGTATTAATGCACTATAAATTGCCTTGATTAACTCATTTATCCTTCTATCAGTGGAGGTACGCATACACTACCCACATCATGATACCATGATACTACATCTGATTCAAATTGTGCACATAGCAAAATTTCTTTGAAGCTTACATTCTGATTTGCAACACCTCACTGTGGGTATTGTTAACCAGCTGAATTCAGTCAACAATTTGAGGCTCTGCCTAAACTAAACAACTTTTTTTTTAAGTTAAAAACCTTTTGAATTAAGTGTATTGTTGTGTTATATAGACAACACATAAAATGAAGCCTTAATCAAATTAAAACAGTATAAAAGACTATTTGGCATGGATCTTAGTCACAGTATCTCCTCACTGTGCTAAGCACTTTTCATGCATCATCTCATTTAATCCCCATCACAACTTGATGAAGGAAATTTTACATTTCCATTGGTAGTGGAAGAAAATGAAGTTAAGCGAGCATGAAATGACTTGCCCCCATCTCAAAATGGGAGAGGCGGCAGTCTGATTCAGGCCAGGGCTATCCTTTGGCAGAGCCCATGGGTCTGTTAATATCCCTCTTCATGTATAGTGCCCACCAAGGCCCACATGTTAGGTTGGAAGAGCATGGTGAGAGGTTTCGTTGCCAGGGTGCCCTGGCAACTCTGTTCTCTGGTGCAGATTCCATGTCACTCTCTTACTTCCAGGACTCCACATTCACTATAGATCTGGGAACCCATAGATATATCATTTTTCATCCAAACCCAAACACTTAGGAGGATTAAAGAGTCGCTGTCAATAACTGTACATGGAAAAGAGGCGCGAACTAAGATTTCCAAATCAAAATGGGGCCTGTGGTTCTGGTACATAAAAGCAGCATTGCAGGGTGTGTGTGTGTGTGTGTGTGTTGTATCAGGAGTGTGGGGAAGCAATGCTGTAGGTTGAAATACACCATCTCAGGACATAGAAGATTGAGAAATTCTGGTTTAGTAGAGTATTTCTCAGCTATTTTTAAAATTACATGCCTATGCTGCCAAACACAGAGGTCTTCCTTTAAGGTTATTTTAATTTGCTACATAAACACTGGATTAAAATACTCAAAAGTCACGGGAGAGTTCTGCTTTGTTTTCAAACTGCCCAACTTCACCCGCTCTCCACTCTTTTTAGCCAATTCAGAGGTGTTTTCTTACCTACTCCATCACTGGAATTCTGAAAAGCACTCTTTTGTAAATGGTCATCCAGCTGTGGGTAAATCAAAAGAATAGGGCATTTTACTAAGTGTCAGAATGATGGTGTACCATCACCAGCGTTGATCAGTATTCACTCACCAGGAGCAGAGAAGGTCAGAGATGATCAGGTATGTTAAGCCACAAAATCTGAACTATTCCTTCTCTTTGGTAAAAGTCTAAAGCTAGAGCTAAAAAATTCAGAAAATGCGTGTTAATAACACAGTGGAGGGACTTCCCTGGTGGTCCGTGGTTCAGATTCTGCATTTCCTCTGCTGGGGGCACGGGTTCAATCCCTGGTCAGGGAACTTTGAGCCCTCAAGCCACATGGTATAACTTAAAAAAAAACCCAAAAACAGAATGGAGGCAGTAGTTTAGTTCCCTGAGTGCTATTTAAGAATTGTTCGTGTTAAAGACATTTTTTTCAATATTAAAGATGACAGTGATTACTTCTGAGGGTTGTGTATATGAGAGAAAAATAAGGTAACCATTCTTTTCAACATTTCAGGTCTGACTGACTCTCCTAAATAAAGCAGAGTTTATCAATTATGATGCCTTGGTGCATCTCATGGAAGGCCTGGTACTTAACATGAATTATTTTTATTGCCCACATCAACACCATTGTGCTGTAGGTGCTATTATTGCTCCCGTTTTAGAGAATAGAAAAGAGAGGCAGCACAATCAGTGAGTGGCAAAGCTGCCATAGGAACCAAAGCTCCAAGATTATCTTGTTAATAAGTGCAATTTATAGTCTATTGGAAGACTGTAAGGATATTATTGCTAGGTTTGGGGGGGAAATATAAGATGTATTTTTCTTGTTTCAACAAGTAGATATTGCCAAATAAGTTTCAGGATCATTTAACTGGATGCTAATATTGGATATAGTTCAGTTTTAAATAAAAACGGGATTAAAATTCATATTATAACTTTTATATGAGTGAATTCAGTTGGGCCTTTGTTTTAAAATTAGAAGACAGATGCAGGACAAATATAGAAAAATTAAGGACCCCTGAAGCTATTTTTAAAATTTTAAAATTAACTTGACAGCTGTTGTTTTGTCAGAACTTAAATAACTTTGCTTCATTAAAAAATAAATCCACAACATATGGATTTCAGCATATTGTATATTTATTATTTGTGCTTATTAGGGAAAGGCACATGAGTTGAAAAAAATGAGACATTCTCCAGATGTATAAAAAGTTGTTGTGTTAGCAGGCAAGCAATCCTAGTGTTAAACAAGATATCTGTCCTTAAAATTTTTTGATGCTTTTATTTAACTAAATTTTACAGTAAGCTTTCTTGCTAATGGAATGAAGAAGGCATTGAATTAGGCTGGGTTTTTAATTCTCTTATTTTTAGAATTATAAACTCACACCTAAAAGAGACATACTGAGACCTTTTAGTTCTCCCTTCATGCTCCAGAAATTCTTATCTTTCTGGTGTGCAGAAAGAAACCCATCTATTATGTAGAGAAAAACATCTTTCAGACTACTAAAGTGTCCCCACTTTTCTTGTTAAGTGTCCAGTTAAGTATTTAAGGATAAGGATACATTTGTCCTTTATCAACTGAAATTCCTCTCCTTTGCCTTAAACTCAGACCTCAGGAGCTGCAAGGTGACCTTGAGTTGGGGGAGGAGACAGTGAGACTGGTATTTGAGGATGACCTTAAAAATAAGCCCAGGGAAAAAATGAATTAGGGACCTCTGGTTAAACATGGCAGATTGAATAAACTCTTTCAAAATTTCACTAAGATGACAGTGAATAAATTACTTTTTAAAAGGAGAAAACCCATGAAGATGAGAATGGAAAATAAGCAAATAACATATTTTGGAGGCAGGATTGCAATCACCCTCCATATCCATGAGTTCTGCATCCTTGCATACAGAGGGCAGACGATGAGGGACTTGAGCATCCTTGAATGTTGGTTCTGTGAGGGGTCCTGGAACTAGTCCCCTGTGGACACCAAGGGATGACTGTAATTGGTGGCTGACTTCGAGGACCCAAGTAGGCAGATCCTAATCTAGAAGAAGAGAAAGTTGAGATGCAGCCTGAGTTGTACCATAGACCTCCCAAAAGGCTCAAGAAGGTTTATCCTTGGGTGAGAATAGAACAGAGGCTCTAGAGATGAGGCATCAGGCACAATTGAGGGAAGGGTTGTTGAGCTGCGCTCCACAGCCCCCCTAGGCCTGCGCTTGCCCAGCTTCAAGACTGAACAAAGGGCCAGGAGTCAGCAACAGAAACATCAGTAGTTTAGTGGAGAGTGGCAGCTTATACGTCTGAAACAAGACCCCAGGTGTGCAGCGGGCAGTGGACAGATTTTGTCGGCTATCTTCGCTACTGGGGAGAAGGGGCAATTACCAGTTATTGGGGAATTGACTTCAGATTGTCTCACTGGTTGCCAGGGAAACTAGCAGGGGGTGCAGCCCTTACTGCCCCTTTGATAAGGACAGTCACCAGCTGGATCGGGGACAAGTATGTTGGAAGTTCAGTCAGGTGAGTAGGGTGCAGCTAAAGCAGATACTGGTGGAGCAGGGTCTGTAGAGAAAGCAAGGGAACAGCCATTTTGGATGGCCTGACCGTACAGGGGTCCCTGACCAGAACCAGAGGAATCAGATAACATGCCTCAACTTGCCTTCCACATCATTTAGCCAGGTGTCACCCTGTAAGCAGATGGGAAGTGTTCTTTGGAAAAGGCAGTTAGCCAAAAGGAGGCAAAAGATGAAAACAAAACTAGAGATAACTAGTTTGACTTTGTATTATTATCTTAGTCTAGAGTAAGACAGAGTCAAAAACCTTCCTTCCCTTGACCTCATTCTCCCAAATATAGATAGCATCCAATCAGCTTTTTAGTTTTTCGTCTGAAAAGTGAACAGATAGCTGACAATCAGATGTTGAAGAAATATCTAATACAAAGTGAACATAGAGAGGGCAGATAGAATAGATACTACCCAGGGAGATGATAAGGAGAAGTTAGCGTACCCAGTAAACAAGAACAGAATGCTACAAAAAAAGGAACTTTCAAGGGCAAACGAAGCAGCTCTTGGAAATTGAAAAGAAGAAATGAAAAACCGTTCACTAGAAGCCTTGAAAGTTGTAGTAATAGAAAATATCCTAGAATGTAAACTTTAAAACACTAAGAAATATAAAATATGAGAGAGAAGGTGAGGAAATGGGAAATCAGGTCCAGGGAGCCAATATCTAAATAGGAAGAGAAAACAGAAGGAAGAATATCATCAAACAAATTATTCCACAGACTTTCCCAAACTGAAGGGCATGAATTTCTGGACTGAAAGACCCACCAAATTCCCTGTGCTGGTTGGAAAGTAGAATCAATATGAAGGACATCATCAGGTAATTTTGAATGCTGGAAATATAAAAGGTCCTACAACTTTTCAGAGAGGAACAAAAACAGGTTTCATGACAACAGCTATTTAAAAAAAAAAAAAAAAGCCTTTTAGTATTGTTTGATTTTTAAACTATATACTATATATTTTCCATGAAATGAAATTTAAAAAAAGAAACTTGAAAAGTGGAATAGGCCAGGATGGGTGAAGAAACTTTGTTTCCATTTTGGTTTGATAATGTTGATCTTTCAGTTTCAGTATTTAGTATTCATTTAACAATGGATAATAGATAAATGGTTCAAATTTAATGGCTCATTAGCCCATGAGTTTCCCAAGGCATTTCTGTTGGTCTGCATGCAGTTGTTATTTCATAACAAAAATTAAGCTGTATTTGGATGTTACTTCTTATAAGAACACTGGCAAGAAATTCAGAAAAGGAAAAAAAAAAAAAAGATCATTCTTCCCCCAAATAACCATAAGATAAGAAATATGGTAGGGGGTTTAATAGTTTGCCAGCACACACAGAGGAAAATATGAAATGCAGAAAATAAAAGGATCTGAAATCCCAAAACAGAAGACATAGTTGCAGTTGCTGCAACCTGAAACGAATTGCTTTTATTAGATCATTAATGTTTCATGATTTGGGGATATATTTGTATACCATACAACTGTTGGACCGTTTTATTGCAGTGAAGACACCTCAAAGGATTTTTAAAGGCAACAAATGCATATTGGAATAGTCTTGGGGCTCCCATATATAATAAATTGAACCTCTTGCTAATATACAATGAAATTATATCCATTTTTATTGTGTAATAATTTTCGTTAATAATTTTACTTTATTTAATTTTGGCTGTGCAGGGTCTTCATTGCTGCGTGAGCTTTTCTTTAGTTGCTGAGAGTGGGGGCTACTCTTCCTTGCAGTGCACAGGCTTCTCATTGTGGGGGCTTCTCTTGTGGAACACAGGCCTTAGGGCACGTGGGCTCAGTAGCGTGGCTCCTGAGCTCTAGAGCACAGGCTCAATAGCTGTGGGACATGGGCTTAGTCCTTCTGTGGCATGTGGGATCTTCACGGGATCGAACCCATGTCTCCTGCATTGGCAGGCGAATTCTTCACCACTGAGTCAGCAAGGAAGCCCCTTATTGTATTTTATAATTTTTTAAAAGAGACACACTTAAGCTTTAAGAGAGACTTAAAAACTGAGGAAAGAATTGACAGTGTGTGTATATATATAAATACTAGGAATAGATAGTGAGTTGCTTCAGGGCAAAGAGCAGCTTTTGTTCCTCTTTATAGCCCAGTATCCAGCACAGTTGTCCACCCAGCTGAAGCAGAGATGGGAACCTGAAAAGAACTCCAGAGAGGTTGCCCTGGTGAGGGGTGGAGCGACGACAAAGGAGGATCAGATTCGGATCCTGGCTGCCCGGACTCCACGGTCCGGTGGTCTTTAGCAAGGCCACCAGGCTCACTGCAAACTACACAGGGTTCCCAATAATAATGGGAGGTTATTTGCTTGTTTTTAAAACATCCTTGATATCCTAGGATGTATAAAGCACAGGCTCTGAGAAATAAAGAAAACCTTATAACTTACTGTTTGATGTCAGTAAAATCAAGCTGTTCCTTATTAGGTCTCCTGCTTCCAGTATCTAAGTGTCTGGATTTCTTTGAAATAACACTATTTATACATGTCTCTAATGCACAGCTATAAGAAAGGGCTGGAGAACCTCAAAGTTAAGTTTTACAATCATTTCCATACCCATTTTCCTGTGGAACTTGATTTGGGAAAGTTGGTGTTTGATTTTCAGCGAAGTTAAACAAGGCCGACAGATCAGAGCCCCCATCACAAGTCAGACCTTCAGAGGGAATTCAGTAAATTTTTTTTTCCTGTTAACTTCATACCTGTAAGGCTTTCTCTTTGCATCCTGCAGAGCCATTATGGGCTTTTATTCTTATTTTAATCTTCATCTGCAAATTTCATGTGGATGCCTGCAGATGATCCTGGGTTATCTGCAGAACACTTCTTTCTCTTTCTTTCTCTCTCTCTCCTGTCTCTCTAATTATTTGCTGAGGCCACAGCTGCCATCCCTTGGCAGCTTTTGAGAACTCGGTACTGGGAGTAAATGGTGTTTAAACTGAAGTTTTCCCTGCTTTACTGGTAAAACACAGTCCTTGACTACTCTGCGGGTGCGATGCCCTTGACTATCCCGCCTGTCCGGTACTGTGGGATGAGGCGTTAGAACCTGTGTGTAAACATCGCAGTGAGGGGTAAGCTTAGGGTATCTTCCGTGCAGTGCCTGCTCCTTTTGAAGTGTCTGCTGGATTGTACCATTGTCATGCCAGTTGGAGGAATTCTTTGTTTTACAATGGCAGGGCTCTGAAGAGCCAGCTGATAAGACTTGGGACCCTGGTGTGAAACTGACCCTTTGAACTAGAAGAATCTTTCAAGATAAGCAAGCCTTGGTATTTTTATCACATTTTTTATTAGTGCTCTGAATGGAGCAGGTTAGTGTCCTTGCTAGGCAGGTAAATAAAAGTTTTTCAGGCTCTTCAGTAATGACACAGACTAGGACCCAGGCTCCTTTTTGACAACGAAGCCGACCTTCCAATTGCCTATCTCAGTGAAGATTTTTGAGAAATAGCATCAGTTTGGAGGATTTACTCAGAACAAAAAGATTAATTGTACCAGGAGTAAAATGAAAATGAAACTCAAAAGAGTTTTTCAAGAAAAATGTTAAGTTTCTGACTAAAAAGTGATCTTGATTATCTTTCAGACCAAATGGCATGCATAATTTTTCTTCATAAAGGTCATTGGTAGAACAGAAAGTAGAAAGTTGGCTCCATGGTAATCATTTTTGAATTTACATTCTAATATCCCGAATGTTCCACATCTCAGATATTCTCCTGAAATGAACAGTACTCATCATTCTGGCATTAAGTCACTCAACAAACCTTTATCAGTCCTGATGGTGTGACAGGCGTGAGGTTCGTTTTTTGGGGCAGCATTGAGCAAGGCAGTCTTGCTCTCCATCTACACGATCTTCCAGCCTAACAGAGACCCCATCATCACACAAATGCCTGCAGAGTGAACTGAAGGTTGCAGGGAAGTGACAGGGGCTGTGGCAATGTTCTTCTTCAGTCCTTCCTTTAGAACTTTATTTTGGAGGATGCTTTAAAGGAAGAAACTCATTTCCCCTTTTTAACAGTTCTTTGAGAGTTTGTGTTTCATGTCTGAGGATGCTTTCCAACTTTTCCTTCAGGTTAGCCTGAATGCATCTCAGATGGTTTCCCAGAATAGAACTTTCCATTCAGACTAAGGAGCTGCAGATGAGATGGCGAATTCAGGGTACGTGCCTGGGAGCTCTCATTGGAAGCTTTGTGCTGTCTAAACCCCAGAGAGATGAGGGTCTGTGTGGCCGCCCTGGTGATCAGGCTCATCAATGCCTGTGGGCTTCTCTGGCTGGCTGCCACCCTCCCCAGGACAACAAGTCTACTCCACCACCCTGGGGTGTGGCAACAAATGTTAAGGCAGCCTTTGGTTAAAATGGCCCCTGTGTATACAGCCGACCTCTGTTCCTGGGTTCCCTAGACTGAAGAAATCAAAGAGTTAGAGGATTTCACAGCTACAGGACCTTAAAGATCATCTACCATTTTGTGGATGAGAAACTGAGGCCCAGAGAGTAAAGGTCTTCCAGCCAGTTACTGGCAGAAGCAGGACCACCATGACAGGCTCTGCCCTCCCCTCCATCCGATACCCAGAGTGCAGCTCCACAGCACCACTCCCCAGGACCCCGAGAGTGCACTCCATCCATCTCCATCTCCCCTTTTCATTCTCACCACTTCCAGGACCTTTCTGCCCATCTGTGTTTGAAGTCATGCAGTTGTGAGCTATTTCCCACATTTGACCTAACCCAAAAGTCTCTCCATGTTGTTTTTCCTTTAAACAAACAACTAAATAATAATGCTATTTATATAGCTCTCTTAAGTAATAAACGAAACTCTAAAGAATAAAGCTATTTATGCAACAGTTCTTTATCAATGAATTCCGTTGATAAATTTCTATTTGGTATATGTTATATACCCGTGTATAAAACTGTTGAGACCAGACCAATAAAGGTTATCCTGAAAACTGCAGTAGGGATTTACAGATTTATTACCACTTGCCTTTTCTTCCCCCCAAACAGTAGCTCATTTGTGGGAATTACATTACACATAATGTTCAGGCATACTTCAGTTTTCAGCCAGAAAAGTCCATGGTACAAGATATTCTAACAGGAAAGTACATTGTGCTAAGATTATTGCCATATAATAAAGTTCTTAGTGCCCTTAAGCTGCATGAGTGTGGAGGATCCTTTATAATAATACTTACTCCAGGAGAAACATTCCGCCCCTTCCCCTTTTCCTGTTCCCCCCTTCCTCTGCAGAGCCACTTCATACTTTTCATTTTCCACTCTAACCATTACAAAAGGAGGATGAGTATCTTTTCATGATTTTTGAAAAAAATGTAAAAACAGTGTTCTCAGTTGTCATTAAAATATATTTTCACTTTTGTTTATATATATAGTTAACTTTTGTAAAACCCCAAAGTGACAAATTGATAGCTGAATTCAAATAAGATTGACGTAATTACATTTCACATCCTGATAAAAATCACACAGGAACAGGAGTTGTAATCCTATCCTACTCTGTGTCCTCAGATATGTATTCATCTTGTTCTCTGGCTAATGAGAAAAAATTAATCCTGTCAATACTGCGATGCAGCCTGGTGATAAGCTTCCATGTCATCTGTCACATGACTAGCCGTGGTCATCTTCTGTTTCCCTGCATTAAGTCAACACAGATGTGTTGGCTTTGGAAATGTCCATCAACTTCATTTAGGCTCTGCTGTCTGCTCAGTGCAGTGCAGCCTTCATTGATGGTGTAATGGGGATTGGAGGTGAGTTCCTCCCCAAGAGTTCTTTCTTAACATAATATCAATAATAACTGGAGGGGAAAAAAAATCTTCATGCAATAAAACAAATTAGAAGACTAAACAGGAAAAAAACCTGGTATGAGAAGGAAAAGAAAATATTAATACTATAACGAGAAGAGCAAGAGATACAGTTGTGAACAGATTGAATCATTTATTGTCATTTTGGAACATCAATAAGTTGTGGGCTAGGGGAAGCCTTTTCTGTCCTCTGGTTCAAACACCTTCCCAGCTTGTGTCTATGAAAGTCACGTGATTTATTGTTTTTCTGCTTTGTCTACACACACCTTGATCTTCCTTTCTTTTCTCCTGGCTGTGCTGGATCTTTGTTGCTATTCTTGGGCTTTCTCAAGTTGCGGCAAGCAGGGCTACTCTGTAGCTGCAGTTGTACATGCTTCTCACTGTGGTGGGTTCTCTTGTTGCAGAGCATGGGCTCTGGGTGCACAGGCTTCAGTAGTTGCTCCGCTGAATGTGGGATCTTCCCAGAACAGGGATCGAACCTGTGTCCCCTACATTGGCTGGCAGATTCGTAACCACTGGACCAGGGGAAGTCCCACCTTGATCTTCTTAGTATTTTCAGTAAATATCCCCTGACCCCCAAAATGACATGTCATCTGCTTGCTGTGTGTCCACATTCTGGGAAGCTAAAGAACACTCAGAACCCAGGGCAACAGCAGATGCCCAGCAGCCTTCAAGTTTCAGCAATCTTACCCAGCAGGACAGCCATTACTTGAAATCAGTGGGAGCAGCACTTGCCTCAGAATCATCCTGTAAGTGGAGCCTTTGCAGAGGAAATGTGCTGAAATGACAGAAACTGTGCATAATTAAAATTAAGCATTGCATGGCCCCCAATTTAATTTAAATTTAAATTGAATGGGTTTAAATGTTAGGTATTAAATGGCTCTAATGTCTACAGTTCTCATTTCATGCTTTTTTAAAAACCTATTCTAACAATTCATGAGAAAACTTTGAAAACTATGTTTCCAAAGGTATTGTGGATTAAAACCAGCGCCACAAAGCCACATCGAAAGAACAGTTTCACCTAATATAACAAAAGAGAAGTTCACTTTCACTTGAGCAAGATATCTTAACCAAGATAGGTCAGATCCCCAAAATGACATCTATCCCTTTAGAACTTTCATGAAAGAGATCTGGGATTTACTTATGAGCATGCCTGCTTAATAAGCAATATTGAAGACCTTGGAATGTCTGGGTTTTGACCAGCTACTCAGTGAAAACTTGAAATAGCTCCTCTCTCTCCTCGCACAAATTTATCACTGTATTAGGAAGGCTAGTAATCAAAGTTGGAGAAGGAAATGGCAACCCACTCCAGTGTTCTTGCCTGGAGAATCCCAGGGACGGGGCAGCCTGGTGGGCTGCCGTCTATGGGGTTGCACAGAGTCGGACACGACTGAAGCAGCTTAGCAGTAATCAAAGTGAATTGTGTCTCTAGACCAATGCATGGTTCCTAAACCCAGTTAGAAATTGCAGTTACCTAGGAAAATTACATGAAATGTAAATTTCTGGCTCCTAGCTCAGACTTCTTTTTTAAAATTTTTTTTCTTTTTGGCCTTGGTGGGTCTTCTTTGCTGCACAGGCATTCTCTGGTTGCAGCCAGGGGGGGCTACTCTCCACTTGCGATGTCCATGGGCTTCTGATTGCAGCGGCTTCTCTTGTTGCAGAGCACAGCTCCAGGGCACTTGGGCTTCTGGGGCATGTGGGCTCAGTAATTGCAGCTCTCAGGCTCAACAGTTGTGGTGCAAGGGCTTAGTTGCTCCATGACATGTGGGATCTTTCCAGACCAGGGACTGAACCTCTGTCTCCTGCATTGGCAGGAGGACTCCTTAGCACTGAGCCACCAGGGAAGCCCTTAACTCAGACTTATTGAATTAAAATCTGTAAGGATGTGGTTCAGGCATGTATATGTTTTCAGACTTTCCAGGTGATCCTTTCCTTTTGACTGCGCTGGGTCTTTGTTGCAGTGTGCTGTGGAGTGTTGCAGTGTGGCTTCTCTTGTTGTGGAGCACAGGTTCTAGAGCATGCGGACTCAGTAGTTGTGGTGTGTTGTTGCCTACTCTAGTTGTGGCAGCTCAAAGGTTTAGTTGTCATAAGGCATGTGGGATCTTAGTTCCCCAATCAGGAATTGAACCTGAGTCCATGCATTGAAAGGCAGAATCGTAACCACTGGACCACTGGATAAGTCCTGCTCTGGTGGGAGGAAATCACTGTAAGTGATTCTTATACTGACAACCGGGGCAGCATCAGTTGCTCTTGGCTAACTGTTATTAGGGACAGTGCCTATCCATAGTATCTAGGAGCAAGTTCTTTCCCCATTGTACTACTAGAATTTTTAAATTTCATTAAATAGACACTTTGGGAGTATCTCTGCAGGACAAAACAATTCTGCCTTCACTGGGAATTACTGGCCCGTAGCCTGTAAAACACAGAAGCCCTCATCCATCTGACTGAGTGGATACATGGTCAAGGAGTGGGCCCTTGGCGGTCATGTTGGATTTCAACCCCAGCCCTGGGAGGGGGCCATTTTTTAACCTCACAGACTGAGGAGCCACAAAGCCCTGTCTGCAGGAAAGTAAGCACAAAATGTTAAACCAGAAAGAAGCAGACAGAAGACTAGAGGAAGAAAGGATTCTGTCTCAGTTTCTGAGTGTTTCTGAATTGTGGTCATTTTCTGAAGCTCAGCTACAGTCCTGCTGTGTGTTGCCTGAGACACAGGCCTATGTCTCCTTCTGTTAAATGATCACTCCCCACCCTTTTTTTCCTTAAATTAGTCTGGTTTCTGTTACTTACAAAATAGTCCTGTTAAAAACCTCATTATTTCAACTCAACCCAGTTTGTGTAACACAGTTCCCTGATGTATTTAGCACACTTGGATGCCACCACAAGGGAGAAGAAGGAGCCCACCTGTGGAATCAGTCCAGGGTGACCCCATTCAGATTTTCTGCCTAGATGTGCCCATTTTGGAGGCAAATACACTTTTGTTCATCATCAGAACATTCTCTTTTCAAGACCCTTGAATTATGTAGCTAATAGTTCCCTGTACTCTGCCCACCAGATTTCCCTGAACAAGAGGTTTCCTTTCTTGGCTCCACTCCCAGGACTCCTGTCCAGGAGACGCACCCCTGAGCTTTCTCTGGCTCTGTTTTCAGAAAACTGCCTTTACTTCTAACATGCCCTGCTTTTTAAGCACCCTCATTATTTTTTTTCCTTGGACCCCACTTTCCTTCACCTCTCATTTCCTGTTTTTAAAAATCAGCAGATTTTAATTCGTTTATGATTTTTGTGAGGAAATGGGGTTTTGTTTGTTTTTGCCACAGATGCAAAATTTAAACTAAATGTTTGTCTCAAACCTCTTTTCCCCAAGAATCCCTTTTGTCACTTAATTAAATAACCAAGACCCCTTTTTGAATTGCATGCAGCTTGATGATGGGAGGACCACTGGGAGGGACTTTGGAGGCTATAGGAACCTCACACTTGACCTAGGCTTTGTCCCTTTATCATGCGAATTGAGTTAGGGAGGGAAGAAGGTGTGGGGATAAAGATTTCCACGGCTGGGAATTACCTCAGAGGCAGGGAATATTCTGACGAGAATTTATTTGGGACATTTGCATTTCCTATGACAGTAAGACCTAGAAGAAAAACCAGCTTTCATAATTTCTGTTACTTTTTTTTTTTTTTTTTTGGTTGGATGGTGCTTTCCTTACAACAGATATTGAAGTCTGTGGCTCTTAATTATGTTTTGTGTTCATGTTCCATGGAAGAGCTCTAAATGGAACGTCTCATGATTTTGTAAGCTCTGTGCTCTTTTCCGTGATTACTTTAGTTAAGACCTGTATCATGATAGTCCATTTGGGAAAATTCCAGGGATTTTAGTGTGTGTCTTAATTTCTTTACTACCTGGAATGGCAAAGAATCCATCCCCTGTGTAAAATGAGTGTGAGGAACGTCTGGGCATGCTCATCCAGGTGGGAGTCACTAAGTCCAAGACTGTTCTAGATAAGTAACAGGTGTGAGGTGTGGTTGCAAGGCTCTTCTCTTTGACAGCTGAATTGAGCCGTAAAATTTTTGAATAATTTATGCAAGTTTCCAGGATTCAGAATGCACAATGAAATCCTTACAGTTAATTTTGTGTGTGTGTGTGTGTCACTTAGCTTTGGCTGAGGTGAAAATATTCAGATTGCCCTTAAGTCAGAAGTAATTTTGTAAACTGTTATCCATGGTCTTAGCATCTTCCTTTCGCTTTTCAGTAAAATCAGAGTTTATCACAATCATATGTTTTAATTTGTATTTTAAAATATTACAAGATGGCCAAGACTGAGTTTAAGAAACCTTTAAAACATTTTGAATTTTGGTGAACTGGTAAATTTGCATACTCTTTTTTTGTAAGCTGAATTTTTCCTCCTCAAAAAAAGAAAAGGGAAGCAAGGCAACATGTGGTTTGTTACACTTGTGGCTCTTCTTAGCCTGTTTTGCATTAGGAGGTTATGGAAACCTAAGACTGAAAGCTCCATAAAGCAAACCTCACAGTGAAGGAAAGAAATAGAGAAAAGAGACATCTGAAACTTGGCCCCTTTCCCCATCTGCCCTAAAAATACATTCCAGTATGAAATGTGGGTCCCTGATAGTTGGCAGTATAAAGGAGCAGAAAGGCAAATACTTTAAAAAAATCATACCTATTAAGTACCTTGAGTAAGTAGCCTCTATATTTTCCCTTTAAGAACTATCTAAAACATAAAACTGTCTGGGAAAGAACAGGTCTGTAAATGTCCAGTCATTCCCCAGCCATTCTTTAACTATCAGTTCCTCCCCTACACAAAACAAAAACTGCCACCAAGAATCTACCCGGCGAGGGTCACAGCTGCCACTCTTGCTGGCAGGCCTCTGGGAGGACATGTGGAGACCCTAGCCCACTTTTCCTACTTTGTCCTCGTGCTGTTAATGGTGACAGTGAATGTTTTCCTCACAATGCACAGAAAATTTGCTGCCTAGTTAACTTACTAGAGGTCACTTTAAATTATTTTTCCCCTAATAATTTTACTACAAATGAAATTTCTTATTATGCGGCATCAGCATAATGCTGATGTCCAGCAAATATGCCAGATGTCCAGCAAAATGCCCAGATGTCCCTATTACAGGCTTTCAAGGATCCCGAATATTTATGTATATGAACGTGATAATTATTCTCCCTAAGAGTTCTCTTAATTAGTATGAGAAATATTTTCCTATAGAGTGACAAGCATTTTTTGTAGGTTTTAATTGTCGGATTGTGAAAAAAACATGCTGCACTTTGTCAAAGGTGTTCTTAGGAATCAGATAGTTGTATATTCAGAAAAGTCATTGTAAAATAGATTCTTGGAAAGACAAGAAGATGATTAGAAATGTTACTTGTGTAGGAATTGGCCCTCCTCTTCTGAATCTTTTGAATGGTGACGTCATTTGAAGAGGTTATCTACCCATGTCATTGGATTATTTCCAAGAATTTTTAACTCTTTAGATCCTAAAAGCATGATGTGTCATAAAACTATTTTTCTAATTACATTTTCAGTCTTCACTAAGTTGCTCCCCACTTCCAAATAAACCTTTCCAAAAGGTGGAGAAAAGCATTTCAGAGATTCCTGGAATCTTGTTAGAATATATTGAAAGAGAAGCTACAGCCTTTAGAAACAGTCAATAATGGAAATGAGGTTTGTTCTATTGTATTAGCAGCAATGCAGTCAGTAATCTTAGTTTGTGTTAAGTAAAAAATGTGTGCCCTTCTGTAAGAAGCAGATTGTCTTTACAAGCTTTAATATTATATGATATGAGTCTCAATAGTTTATATTATTTGAGCTCATTGGCAGCAAATTTTTCTTGGGGGACATTTTGGCAATTACAATCACCAAGAAATGCTGCCAGACTATTAATTCTATTGTCTTTTTTCCCCCTTTTTATTCATTTGCTGTAACTGAACTGAAGCCTTAGTAAAACAACAATAATAATGTATTATGGTCCTGGGAGCTGAGCTGTAATCAATTTTGTCTGACAGGCTTATTAATGGCTGCATTATTACTGCAGTGCCTTTTTGCCTTCAGGATGTCATGTGAGATGCGTTCAGCTGAATGGGTCACACATAAGCTATAAACTGAACCATTCTCGTGGTTTGCCCTTTGTTCAGCATAATCTGCCTCTAAATCGAGGAACTGATGGTTGGGCTCCATCTGAGAGTGATACCCTTACTTGAGTAAGAGTTAGCACACCCTGATACTCCAATGATGAATAGTTGCATCAGAGCAACTGTTATATGAATGATCTTCAGATACAGGCCAGTTTTGTTGTATTTGGACAATAAATGACTTTGTATCTGTTGAAGTTAGAAATGCAGTGAACTGCTTCCGAAAGCTCAGTGTCTCAGTTGTCTGAGGACCCCCAGGATTGGGGGCTGTGGGTGATCCCCCTCCTTTGAGCTGTGCAGCATTTTGGTCCTAGAGGTCAGGGCAGCCAGCGTGTTGTCATTGAGTGCATTGCTCCATTTCTAGATGAAATAATGTGGTATGAACATTCTAGAATTATCCTTCCTACTTCCTGGTGATATCGCTGAGTCACCAGTTGGGGCAAGCAAAGCATGTTATTTTGCTGTTTGTAAGAAGCTCTGCTTTAAAAGCAAATAACTTAGTGGTTGAAGACCATAGGCTTCGATGTCAGACCTGGTTCTGAATCCAGGCTCTTGCACTAATGAGCTGATAATTCGATGATGGAGCAACTTACATGTCTCATTTATAAAATGAGGAATATAAGATCTGCCTTATCATGTTATAAGAATTTTTTTTTAATGTATAGGATTTAACACAAGGCCTAGCCTACAAGTACTCCAGATGTTATAGCTACATAATAGTAACAGTAATAGTGATGGAGGTTCACTTGGCATAATTATATTCTTAGCGTGTCACCAAATAAAATGCAGTAACATGCTATATGTCCAAGATGATGCACAATTCTAATGCATACTTGACCCCTCATTCTGTGCTGACGCCACCTCTGTCTTTAGGTCACTGCATGTTCATTGAAAGGAAGGCCCTGTGTCAGGTACACGATGGCCTGCTATGAGACAGCATCCTCTTTCTTCAAAGGATGCTAGGATGCTCGTTACATCCAGATCCACCCAGACTGCACTTTTATCCTCACAGACAGCTTCCTCATCGTGATCATCATGGGATCATATCACTGCATTTTGTTTGAGAAAGCTCTTTTAAGGAACCAGAAACACCAGAAGGCTGTTTCTCAAAATACATCTCTTCCAATCACTAATACTAAGCAAAATAGTGACTGTAGCCCATCCTTACTGGTGTAACTGCCAAGTGGAAAGTTTGAGTTTCTGGGTTGTCCCAAACCTCTGTGCACAGAGGAAGAGAAGCTATCTGTTGAGTTAAAAGAATTTCTATTTGAGAAAGAAAATAGGCAGTAATTTTGGTGGAGGACTGGTCTGAATAAGATGGGGGTTCTGGGGCTAATAGAGAGTCTTAGAGGAATGCAAGTGCAGCATAGAAACCTCTGGTGTAATGGGACCTCAGGGAACATTCCTGGACCCATCCCAAATGAAGTCCTGAAGTAAGAGTCAGCCAGGCAGATAAAAATGTGTGGCTAGACAGTTGCACGTAGAGGAAACAGCAGGATTAGACAAAGGGTCATGAAACAACATGATATGCTTGGAAACCACAAGTTTTGGAGCCAGAGGTGAGATATGACAAGTGATGGAGATACAGTCGGAGGGATCAATGGGGACTGGAAATGAAGGACCTTCATTTATCCCATGGAGGTGCCAGAAAAACTGAAGAAGGGATTTTTAAAGTAGAAGAATGATAATAGGTTTATAGTGGTCAAGTGAGGGAAAATGGGTATGTAGAGAAGAGAAGCCCCGAGGCTCAGCTGCTGTAGCATCCCAGGATGGGGGACAGGGTGAGATAGAAAATGAAAAAGATGCAAAGATCCAGTAAGTCCCTGAATGAGGGCAGGCAAGAAGAAGGGCACTTGGTGAAGGAGGCGCCTGTGATGGTCAGGTATCTGGCTTACTGGGGGTACTGGCGGTAGGTACCATAAGCAGACTAGGAAGAGAGGAGGAAGGAGGATTATTGGTCTGGAAGTGGGTGGAGCATATCATTTAGTGATCTGAGCTTGCTAAAGAGATTTCACTTTAGCCAATTGGTTTAAGTTCATATCAGATCTTATATGCTAAAAAGAATAACGTAAAAGATAAATTTCATGAGGTTCCTGTAAACATTAAAACTAGAGAATTGAAACTAAATTAGTTGACTCACTTTTTTCCAAATAAAAATAGAGAAAACAAAATCAATGGATTGATAATTGAGATAATATAAGAGTGCTTAGCAAGGTCTGGGTCAGGGTCAGATGTGAACCAGTCACTGAGCATTCATCAAATATTCACAGAGAAAACTCTAGGTAGCAGGCAAAGTACCTAATGGGGCAGGCCTGAGTTATCTAAGCACTTGGGATAGATTCATTGCTAAACAAAATAGGCAATATCGTTCCCCTTAGCCCGTCTATAATTCAATGCAGATACAATGCTGAAGAGATGAGTGCTCCAAGCATAAAACACAAAGGAAACATTAAAAGTAACTTTCGTCAAAAGATAGTTACTTACCTAGAGCGATGTGATTTGATCCAATATAATAATTGGAATTCCAACTCCTGGCCCTGGCCCAACCTAGGATAACTGGTAAACCAGTCCCCACTACAAAATCACCTTGTATAAATTCCCACAGTTCCAGAAGGGGACTTGGTATCTTAGATAAGATAAAGAAACGTTACGGAAAGGTTGGCTGACCTTTTGTTTTTGGCAAGAGGCTGCTTGAAATAATTCTTTGCTGACACCTCAGTAAGAACGTTATTGTACATGGCAGTTGTTAAAAGCTGGCCCGCCCTCATTGGCCCAGATTTTCTTTGTGGAGAATCAACCGTCTCAGGTAGTGGAGAGTTTAAATAGCATGAAAAATACAAAGGTGAGCTAAATAGCTTTGAGCGTGTAGTTCATGAAGCAAAGCAGCACATACTCTATAATTTTAATTTTTAAGACAAAGCAGTATTTATTATTTACATGTTTTGCACAGACTACAAATTGCAAGATTGCAGAGCTCACCTAACACACCAAGTTTCCGCTTTTTGTTTCAGCTCTGCAGCAGGCTCGGCTGGGTCGTTCTACATAATCTTGCAACCTTAGTGTCGTGTTCCTGTTCCCTTCCGTAATGATGAGCTCTAACACTGGAGGATGCCAGTGCTGTAATTTAAGAGTGGATTCCAACAGAAGATAAAGTTTGAACTTAGAAACGTAAATATCAACACTTTGGGTTACCTTGAGTTTATCTTCCATGGACAGTGAAAAATATCTGCAGTTTCAAGCTGGAGCTCTCATATCAGGGCTAAATTGTCGATTGTCTTTCCAGGAAACCATGGGAATGCTGACTTAAGAAATGGTGGCCCCCACCTGCCAGCACTCTCAGCTCTCACGGTCCATGCTGCGCCACCACAAGCCAGTCTCTCTGCCCTCAGACACACTGCCCTTGACTCCTGGAAAGGCTTTCAGGCTCTTTCCATCTGGTTTCCCTGCACTATTCTCTCTGATGAGGGCAGAGATACAGTCATTTCGCTCTTCTTGAAGCCTCTGTGACTCCCCATAGCCCTTGGGATAGCTGAACAGCCCTGGCACACGCGGCCATTTAGAGTCTGGACCTACCTCCCTGCTGTGCTCCGGCACATCACTGTGGGTTTTCTAAGGGCAGCTCACTCTTTTGGCCCTCAAGCTTTGACGGGCCCAACCTGGGCCCTGGTTCCTACTCCCAACTCCGCTGATTACCCTGATCAACTACTTCAAATCCTTTCAGGCCCAGCTCAGATGTCACCCCACCTTCTTGGATTCTCACCTTTTAACCAGAATTGATCGATCAACGTTTCCTCTTACTCCTATGTTAGAATTTTAACCATACCTCAACTGTAGTATAATCGCAACATACCATGGTTTCTTATGTTTTGGAAAATTAGAACAATTGGTAATTTTCCCTACTCATCTTGTGTGTTTTCCTATGCCTTCTATTTTATCAAGATATAAATAGAATATGAAATTTCAATTAGACCTAAACCCTCCCCTTAAGGACTTCATATTTAACTGTCATATTCTATGAAGTCCTTAAGGGGAGGGTTTAGGTCTAATAGAGCTGCTCTGAATTAAGTATCTTTTGATTCAACCAAAGAATCTATCAATAAATCAATGGATGAATTTATGAAGCATCAGCTCAGGCAGCTCTTGTTCCAATATGTCTGGCTGCATGAAATTTGGGACTGGTGACTGCATCAGAGGTTTCACCCTTGAAGTTTGTGACTGAGCAGAAGATAGCACAGGGAGGAATTACGTATTCATATATCTTTCTGTATCAATTAATAACAAATCAAGAAATCACTTTCTGCTTGTGAGCTTTTCTTCCTTATATTAATATTGTAGAATATTTTCTTTCAGTTCAGTTCACTCGCTCAGTTGTGTCTGACTGTTTGCGACTCCATGAATCGCAGCACGCCAGGCCTCCCTGTCCATCACCAACTCCCGGAGTTCACTCAGACTCATGTCCATCGAGTCCGTGATGCCATCCAGCCATCTCATCCTCGGTCGTCCCCTTCTCCTCCAGCCCCCAATACCTCCCAGCATCAGGGTCCTTTCCAATGAGTCAACTCTTCGCATGAGGTAGCCAAAGTACTGGAGCTTCAGCTTTAGCATCATTCCTTCCAAAGAAATCCCAGGGTTGATCTCCTGAATGGACTGGTTGGATCTCCTTGCAGTCCAAGGGACTCTCAAGAGTCTTCTCCAACACCACAGTTCAAAAACATCAATTCTTCGGCGTTCAGCCTTCTTCACAGTCCAACTCTCCCATCCATACCTGACCACAGGAAAAACCATAGCCTTGACTAGACAGACCTTAGCCGGCAAAGTAATGTCTCTGCTTTTGTATATACTATCTAGGTTGGTCATAACTTTTCTTCCAAGGAGTAAGCATCTTTTAATTTCATGGCTGCAGTCACCATCTGCAGTGATTTTGGAGCCCCCCAAAATAAAGTCTGACACTGTTTCTACTGTTTCCCCATCTATTTCCCATGAAGTGATGGGACCAGATGCCATGTTTCTTAAACCATTTTTCAAAAGCAGAGACATTACTTTGCCGACTAAGGTCCGTCTAGTCAAGGCTATGGTTTTTCCAGTAGTCATATATGGATGTGAGAGTTGGACTGTGAAGAAGGCTGAGAGCCGAAGAATTGATGCTTTTGAACTGTGGTGTTGGAGAAGACTCTTGAGAGTCCCTTGACTGCAAGGAGATCCAACCAGTCCATTCCGAAGGAGATCAGCCCTGGGATTTCTTTGGAAGGAATGATGCTAAAGCTGAAGCTCCAGTACTTTGGCCACCTCATGCGAAGAGTTGACTCATTGGAAAAGAGTCTGATGCTGGGAGGGACTTGGGGCAGGAGGAGAAGGGGACAACAGAGGATGAGATGGCTGGATGGCATCACTGACTCAATGGGTGTGAGTTTAAGTGAACTCCGGGAGTTGGTGATGGACAGGGAGGCCTGGCGTGCTGCAATTCATGGGGTCGCAAGGAGTCGGACATGACTGAGGGACTGAACTTAAACCATTTTCATAAAGGTTTTATGTGAGGATTATAAAAAAGAAAAAGGTTGTAAATAGTGTGAACTGTTTACTTTACAAATAAACAGTTGACCCTTGAACAGCACAGGCTTGAACCTCACAGGTCCAGTTACACTTGAAAGTTTTTCAGTAGTAAATGCTACGGTGCTGCCTTGTCTGTGAGTCTTTGGATGCAGAGGAACAAAGGTAGGGAGTTATACACAGATTCACCCCTACATTGCTCAAGGGTCAGCTGTAAGTTCAAAAGTGCGTTTCCATCTGCCTTTCTCTAGAAATCATATTAATGGTTCAGTAATTATATTTCTCTAAATAGTTTTGCTATGCATACCTTGCTGCTGCTGCTGCTAAGTCGCTTCAGTTATGTCCGACTCTGTGTGACCCCATAGACGGCAGCCCGCCAGGCTCCCTTGTCCCTGGGATTCTCCAGGCAGGAACACTGGAGTGGGTTGCCATTTCCTTCTCCAATGCATGAAAGTGAAAACTGAAAGTGAAGTCGCTCAGTCGTGTCCGACTCTCAGCGACCCCATGGACTGCAGCCCACCACGCTCCTCCGTCCGTGGGATTTTCCCAAGAGTACTGGAGTGGGGTGCCATCGCCTTCTCCGATGCATACCTTAGCCCATATATTATTAGCTATGATAATGTGATCATACTATGTGTTGGGATTTGCATCTCAGTATTATCTGAATATCTTTCCATGCATAGATCTCTCAATATTTGTTTTAATAACTTTATTTGTAGATGTGCTGGGTTTTCGTTGCTGCGAGGGCTTTTCTCTAGCTGTGGCGAGCTTGCGCTTCTGTTTCGTTTTGGTGCTTAGGCTTCTCACTGCGATGGCTTCTCTTATTGTGGAACACGCATGGGCTGTAGGGCACTCACGCTCCAGTAGTTGTGGCTTCCGGGCTCTAGAACACAGGTTTAGTCATGGCACGTGGCTTAGTTGCCCTCCAACATGTGGGAGCCTCCCACACCACGAACAGAACCTGTTCTCCTGCACTGGTAGGCAGATTCTTCACCACTTAGCCACCAAGGAAGCCGCCTGGATGTCTCAATATTTATTGGAAGATTTATTCTTTATTTCTTAACATGTTGGCGGTTTTTCAGCAATGAAATCTTAAGTATGTTGTATTAAACCACAGAGCTACAGGAATAGAGAAAGCTGAAAAACTTAAGGAAGGTTTAAGTTCTTAAGGAATACAGGTTTAATTATCTGTCCATGGAAAGAGGCATTTCCTGGACTGGGAAAGGGCTATTTCAGAGCAGTAGAGAGTGAGTGGTGGGTTTTTACTAGAAGTCATAACTCTGAGCGAGAGTCAAATGGAAGGACCTGACCCTATATTTTCCCACCCAGCCTGGGCTATAGACTCAAGACATCTGCCTGTTATTAGTGTCACAACCAGCTATCAAATTTTAAGAGACTCAAAAAATATTAGAACTGGTGGAGTCTCTGGAAGCATCTAGTTTGAGATGCTTCTCTAAGCATCACCTTAGAGAAGTGATTTGTCCCTGAGCCTAGTAATTGACGGAGAACAGACTTTTAAGTCTCCTAACTCCAAACCCAGTGCATCGGGATATTTTGCAGGAAGGATTTACCTTACTCTCAAAGGAGTTAGGAGTTGGGGGAGGGGATGGCTGATTGGGAGGATCAGAGTAGTAAATCTAAAGAGGGACTGGGTCTAGAAAATGTTAAAGAACCAGTGCTCTCTATCACATTGCTTTAAATATAATCAAAGGCGGAAAGAAAGTAATTGGAGACCTAGAGAAACTGCAACCTATTATAAAACAACATCCAGCCTATTAACTCTCGGAAGAGCTGATACTGCCTTCAGGCCCTTCCCTGGGGCTGCTGAGGACTCAGCTGACCCTAGAATTTGCACGTGTTCAGTTAGCCATCAGGATATACTGCCCAATCAGAGATACAACACAAATGTTAGAGTTAAAAAGATGGTAAAACACTTTACATAAACATTTAGTGGTAACAAATTTGCTAACAGACTTGAAGAATTATGATTATGATTGTTCTTCTGGATCTCGGTTTTTTTTTTCTGGACAAGATGTAGGATCCTACAGATTGTTGTCAACTCTAGCATTGTCTGACTGTGATTTATTTTTTGAGCTATTTGAGCTATTCATTAGAAATTGCATCCAACATTACAGGTGTGTGATTCGTTTAGTTACCTATCTCTCCATAGTCAGAACTACCCAATTGCTGTCCTGAAAACTGTTACCCTACTGAACATTTCCTATGCCAATCACCCCTTAAATTTAGTGAGTGAAATGTCATTTGATGAATTTCAGAGTCCTTGATCTGTCTTTTCTGTTCAGAAACATAGACATTCAATCATTTAAAGAGACTCTTCCTAGATGACTGACTGTTAGTTACAAATCCTTCCATATAACTGTGACCAAGAGCAACTCTTACTCTTAAATAAAGAAGGTCTGTTTTACAAATGGAAAAATAGAAGCAAGAAGCAGAAAAGACCTCAAGGTCAACATATACAAATCATAGGAGAACCAAGCAATAGAACTCAATTGTGCTTTCTATTTTGTACGTTTATCTCCTTCTCCCAGACCCAATAAAGCTGACAGGCATTTGACAACCAAAATGCTCCCTCTTTATTTCTCTGCCCTTGGCAGTTTTCTTTCTGTCTTAGTCTCCTCCATTAAGACGCTGGAATTCAGTCTGGCTTTAGGTTAGAAACAAAGTTCCTTGTTCAGGTATGGCATGCAATGAAGGCCTGAGAAGAATGTCCAAAAACCATTCATTCATTTAACTCCTGCTTATTGAACTTGTCTACTAAGTGCGGGGCATGAATCTTAGTGCCGAGAGTATAGTAACGAACCCCCAAAGGCTAGGGAAGAAGACAGACAGCAAACAGGAACAAATAGAATGTCAAGCAAGAGTGCTGTGAAGACAGCACAAATAAGGGGGAGGGGGCTGCATGGGTGATATTTGGGATGGGCAGCTGGAAAAGGCCTACTCTCTCTGAGTGAGAGTAGGGCAGAGACCTTGCTGGCTAGAGGGAACCTAGTCCTGTGAATTTCTGGGCTTCCTTTCTCAGCCTCCTGGCAAGTGTGATTTCCAGGCAATGAATATTCCTCCCTGCTAAAACAAAAGGATGCTGGTTGGTGGCCTTGCTCTCCATCCTGCATAAGTTCACCCTTGACAATAACAATGCCTTTCAGACCCGACTAAGGTCTGTTGCATTCAGATTGAACTTTAATAGGAAGTTTTTAACTGTCTCCAAACCCGCTTCATCACTGAAAACACTTACAATAGGCAATAAAGCTGACCGTAACTGTTGAAAATGTAACAAATAGTATTTACCAGTAACTGCGTGAGAAGAAGCACACTTAGAATGGCAGACATCTAATACTGGTAAGTATTGCTGTGGCTTGTAGTTGAGAGGGTTCTCCTGCCTTGGCTAAGGCGTAGCTCTCTGTTAAAAGCTTTCAAAAAGGATCCACCTGGCATAGCATTGGCCTGCTGATACTCCCTGTATTATAATGACATGATAGTTCGGGGTCTGATTTAAGTCGGTAATGGACTGCACACTGGCAGTTGATGACTTCCCTGAGAAAGTCCAAACAGAAATGAAATAGGGAAAAGGAAATCTGACCTAGGTATTCACGACTCATTTCACAGCTCCACAAAGGAAAGTCATCATCTTTGAAGTCCACCCCTGCCCTCTCACCAATCTCCATACAACCTGAAGGCAGAGGAGATCTACATTAGAACTGTTTGGGAACATCTTCACAACTTGTGTTCTAGATTTAGCAACATAGAATATGTTTCAATAACAGATCCTGTTGCCTAAATCAGTGTTTCCAAGCTAATCTATCAGCAGAGCCATTTCCTTTTTGGGGGCCCTCTACCACTTTAAAAAAGTAACAAAAAAAGCAGCTTCTCAGCTGCCTTGCTTTGCAGAAGAGATAACAGAAATTGGCCAGAGTTATTTACTTGACTGCTCTATTTAAAGCAACTTGCTTGTGTATTTTTAAATCACAGTTACAATGGGCTATTGTTCCGTTGTATACTGTAGAAACATATATGTTGCAAACCACTCCCAAGGAATCCTTGATGGTTTAAAGATTTTTTTTCTAATATAACCTGAAAAAGAAGTAGGATATCCAAGGAACTGGTGACCATTTTAAGTTGCATTTTATAAACTGATAAAGCTCTTAAATATTGCATCTTTTTCTCTTCCCTTCTTTTGGCATATAACCTTGTGATAAGGAGGCTATTGTAGAAATTAAAATTTGTAGTTTTGAAGTGACTCCGTCTTCTGCTGCAGATTGTAGTTTCTTTCTGGGCTTGCCTGGAGGTCTTGTTTTTGCTTCTCTTGGTCCTATCGGTAGGCAACTAATGCCAAGCTTCACTTTTGCTTAGTGTACCTAGAAATATTAACAACTCAGAAACAAGATTAGCCATGAGTATGATCATAGTCCTTGTGTTTGAATATTCACTTAACAACTCTTATTCATGTACTTGATTGAGTGCATCCCGTGACCTGGTTCCGTTTCTTTGGACGTTATTTACTGATAAAAATAAATCTGCGCTAAAAGCAGTAGGAATCTCTCCGAAATGCAAGGAAGGTCCTGAGAGGAGAATTCATATGTTAATGAGCCCTTCCAAGTGAGAACTTGGTTAAACGTGCCATTTGCTGACATCATTGTTATGGGCAGAGAGGAGATGATTTCTCTAAGAGGTGTCCTTGCATATGCTCCCAGCGTCTTCTGGCCCGCGCGTGCACCTGCGGGAGGGGGAAGTTACATAAGCGTCCTGGGGTATTTGCATCTCGGCTTTAACACTCACTGGGGCTCCCGGGAATGGAGCGGGCGGACAGAGGTAGGTGCTCGAGCCACGAGGCTGGCCAAGTGGGTGGGTAACTCTTCGAGGAATAGTTCGTGCGCGGGACCTTGTGGAGACCTGCCAGGGGCACGGTCAGCAGTGACAGTTCCTGGAAAGCGGGTGGCAGCGGGATCTGGCCGGGTAGGCTCCTCCTGCGGACCGGAGCGGGGAGCGGAGTTGGGCGGGGATCGCCAGCCCGGCGGCCGGCCCGCAGCGCGGCAAGGAGGGTGGGACCGTCAGGAAGCGAAACGGTTACTTTTTTTTTTTTTTTTTAATGCGGGCTCTGGTTACTTTTGAAGATCGCGGGCCCAAGAGCAGAGGGAGACGGGTTTTTTCTTTCCGCGGTGGCGGATCCTGGAGAGACGCGGAGCTGGGGTGTGGGGGATGCGGTGGCCTGGGCGAGGCGACTCCAACCCTGGGGAGCAGAGTCGGCGACGCCGGCGGGGACGAAGGGTCTCTGGAAATCTGCGGGACCTCCTGCCGGCCCCCTCACGGCAGGTTAGACGGCGGCCGCGGCTGAGGACCGCCGCGCTGCACCGGGAGGGGACTCCCAGGGCCCGCCGGCGGACCGCGCGTCACGGCGGGGCGGGGGCGACCCCGCGCTGGCCGCGCGGGGCTGACACCGCGGCGACGGGGCCCCCACGCTCGCTGCCCTGCCCCCGGCCCGCGCCCTGCCGGGGTCTCCTCCGGAAAGGGGTGGGCGCGGGTGGCCCTAGGGACACCCAGCCCCGTTTTCCTGCGGGAGCACCCGCGCCGGGCCGCCAGCCTCGGCCGGTCGCAGAGCGGGGGACGGCGAGCGCGCGCCAAGGGCTTCTCGCAGGGGCTGCAGGCCGCGTTCGGCCCCGCGGCGGCAGGTGGGGAGCCGCCGTCTGGGTTCCGGGGCTCGATGGCGCTGGGCGGCGGGGGCTGAATGCTGAGGCTACGGGGAGGGTTTCGCGTCGGAGCTGGGGGTAGACGCGGGGAGCCGCGGTCGCTCGGTGCCGCCGTCCCGCGGTGGAGCGAGTGCGGTCCCGGGTGAGGAGGTCAGCTGCCCGAGGGCGGCGCGGGGGCGTCGAGGAGCTGCCCTCGCGGGGCTCTCGCCGGCGCCGAGAAGGGCTCGTCTCCTCGCCTCGGGAAGTGGAGCTGGGCGTCTAAGTGCGGGAGGCCGCGGAGGCGGAGGAGCCCGGCCCGAGTCGGGCCCGCGGCCCGGGCGCCCCCTGGCGGCCCGAGCAGCCGGCGCCGCGCGGAGGGTGGGCTTGCGGGCCGCGGGTTGCGGGCTCCGGCTGCGGGCGTGCCCGAGGCGGCCCCGCGGCCCGGCCCCGCGGCCCACCTCGAGTTGGCCCCCTGGGTTTCCCGAAGCACGGGGTGATATCCCCTCCTCGACTCCTCTCCCGCGGCCTTTCTAAAAACCTCGGGTTTTCGCATTAATCTGTCAGTATAAGCCAGGCTATGTGTGGAATTTGTTTTTACAACTCGAGTCTTGTGACTTCTCAAACACTTTCTTGAAGTGTTTTTTCTGGAAACTTGTTTCAAATGAGGGCTGTGAGTTTCACAAAGAGGAGTGTTGTTCGGGAGCCAACAGGTGACGGGCTGAAACCCGAGTCTGTGTGTACATTGGAGGCAAGTCTGGCTGCCGTTTCCTTGGGCCGCCGTTGAACATGGAAATTCAAAAAGTCAATAGGAGACTTGAATAAGATTTTGAGAAAATATCTGCGTCTCCCATTGTGGAAAATAATGAATTCATTAGACAGCGCCTCGCGCCGCCTGCCTCACACCGAAGCCCGCCCTTGGGATTTTGCCTTCCAGGCCGGCTTGCAGCCAAATAACCTGACCCCAAAGCGCCGCCCTGGCAAAGGACCGTGCTTTGTCATCCGGTTTCCTCCTTTTGTTAAGCAGTCTGTCTTACTGTCGTGGAATGTATTTGTGCATGAAATTAGCCTGCTTTGAAACCCTGCAGAGTTCCACATTTCCTCTTGGAAAAATAGTAGCTTCTTGGCACTGGTGTGGTGCCTGTCGGGCCACTCAGCTGTCGGAAAATGTACCAGTTGGATGGAGGTTTACCTGGAAAATACAGAAAAGGCCAAAGGGTACATGGCCTAATGTCACTAATTGCTAGTATGAAGTCCTTTTAGTCAAGGAATGTTTCATAAGCAATATCTTCGGATACCTTCATTGTTTTTATTTTACAGTTATTGTGATTCATTTCAGAATAAGTACAATTGGGTTGGGCTCTGTTGGCCAGGACGTTCTTATTGTCTTTAGCAGACAATAGGCTTGAGTGCTCTTTATGCGAAAATTTAAGAGATTACAGTTTAGTGATGTTTGCTATGAAATTCAAATCTTGATTGTAATAGTTTTGAGACCTATGGCTTTTGTAGATCTCTGAGTTTTGTTTTTTTTTTTAAGCTAAGGACACCATAAAACTGGGGTATATATAGCTCTGTGTGTGCGCACTCGCATGAGCCTGCTTGGATGTGTGTGTGTGTGTTGTAAAGAATGGAAGTGTTACAGGATTCCCTACTACCAAATGAGTGTGTAGTTAAATTTAACTCACCTGCATATTTAGCCTGGCTGAATTAGAGCAGATCTTGAGTGGGTGTGTGTGACCCGAATTTTCTATGTACAAAGGCCTTGTTAACAAGCAGTTTAACAAAGAAGTTGTTAAGCAGCTTGTGGCCCACAGGATGACACTTAACAGCAGGGGACACTTAGGGAATGTTAGCCCAAGTGACTTCACAAATCAGTATCTGTTCTGGTTTCTGGTGATCAAAGGACTTCTAACTTTCCTGGGCATGTCCACACCAGAAATAACTTTTTCCTAAGGATCCTGCAATGCGACGGGTAGTCTTCTCATAGGAACTAAAGTGGAATTTCATTAGGAAAAGTATTTGTAATTAAGGGTATGACCTCAGACTTCATTAGTCAATGGCCGGCACTGAAAATTATTCTGTTTTCTATTTGCATGATTTTGTTTTGATTCGGTGATTTGGTCCAAGAAAATGATGAAAATAGGAACCATACCAGCACTGATGTACAGTTATAACCTCAATGTGAATCTCATTGAACTCATTCATCTCAATGCTCTCAAATCCTCACTCCCTGCTGACTTGCCTAGACAGTATTTCCATGTTGATGCATTGTTCGTCAACCACCTAGGACTCAGAACCCTCTTTGACCCAGTTTTCCTCTTTCTTATTGGTTACTTTTACTTTCTCTTCGCAAGCCACTACCTTTAGGCTCTCTTGATGACAGTGGGCTATTAGGCCTCTCCCAGGTTCCTTTTCTCTTTTCTGACCATCACTGTCATATTAATTGTAAGACCAAGAAGGGAAATTTCCTATTTATCTGTCTTTTGTCCTTTTCCTTGTCTATAGGGTTCAGTCCAAAGTCTTCTGCTTCAGATGTGCAATTATTCAGTGGTACCACTGTCATCTAGGAAGAATGTGTCTTTCAGCAAAACATTGACCATTTACTGCCTCTAGACTTTCATATACTACGTTGATTTGTTAAGATTTTTAGGGAAAAATAGTAAAGGCTCACTTATGTATATGTCAAGGTCAATCAAAATAATAATCCTTAACTATCCTGGATGCAGCATACAGCTCAGTAGAAAATAAATAATCTCCAAGTGGCCAAAATAGCATAGCAAAATAATAAGGTGGTTTTTTAGTTTGAATAACACCTTCACATACTGTATGTTATCTTAAACAGTGATTGCTGTGCTTATGGGAGGAACGCTTGAGCCCTTGTCCATATAATAATGGACAGCATAATAACAATAATAATAATTGACAGCGTAATTATTCTACATACTTGTGGACAAACTTTTCAAACTGTGATTGCCTAATTTATAGAATATTGAAAGCAACAAATTAAAGTCATGTGTCTGGAACCATGCAATTCTGGACATCAGCTCTGCATTGTGAGATAGTCCTCAGCTCCTCGTTGAGGATGGTTCCCAGGCTGTTCCCAGCTGGATGGCTGACTTAGAGCTCCTTTTGTTTAAATTCCTAAAGCCAGTGTTCTTTAACTGTTCATCTTCTGCTCAAAATGAAAACAAATGATCAGCCAAAGGCTAAATCATGTATAGTTTATATACATCACCACTATTAAAGAAAGCAAGGAAATTTCTTACCACAGCAGGTACTTAAAAAAAAGTTCTAGCTTTTAATGGAATGAATGTCAGTTGCCTTGTTTTTTGATGTTTCTCGGAACGATTCAATAATGGTCCTTAAATATAAGGATGAATGAATGAGTGGAGTAAGTGAACCTGGAAAATAAATTTCATAAAGGACTCCTCTTTAAATGATTGAATTTGGGGAACAAGTGCCAGCTCACAGCCTCATAGCACCATTGGGGGCTCCCAATTTCTGCTCTGTGTAAGACACCTGGAAAGATCCCGCCATGCTCCATAGACCGTTTACACATGCAGTGTGTGTGTGTGTCTCTGTCTTAGTGTCTGTTTGCCAGAGATTTTATGTAGGGACTAGTTACTCCAACCTCACTCCAAGGGAGCTAGGAATGGTGGCCAATAATTTTATCAGTACTGCTTGCCCTTCAGGAGGCTGGAGTGTCCTGAACTCAAAGAGAAGATGAAACTCCCTTGTCAGCATTCAGTCTTTGTTACTAGCGCATTCTTATTTTGGATGTCACCGGTCAGCTTCCAGATGTATGTAATCAGAGTGAAAGTAACAGTACCAATTGGTACATGTCATTGATAACTTTAATTCTTTATGTTTATTTAATTATTTTATTCTTTAAAACTGTCACATCCTTAGGCCATCTTTGGAAGGAAAATAGTTGCTGTTTGAGAGAACCAGGCCCCACAATAGCCGGAGGACTTCAGAGTGGAGCTTACTGAATGCCCCGGGCAACAAGTTGCCTTCCCTCAGCTCTGCTCCTGTCCCTGGGGTCAGGTGTTCTTTTGACAAGTATATGATGATTGAGAAGTCATATATCTGTGAGCTGTTTGTCTCTGAATCTTTTTAAATGGTGAGAAGTAGCTATTTAACTTTCTTGAAGGAAGAAGGAAAAGAAAGGACAAAGCAGGGAAATGGGATTCTTCCACGTGAGAATCCTCATCTTTCTAGGAGTAAGCATCTCATCTCTTCTTACCCAGCCTCGGGCCTCTTTGACATGTTATTAGCTTTAAGATGTTGCTTCCCCTACACATTTCCTTCATGGTCAGACTCAAACTGTTTTACTTCTTTTCTCTGCCTTATCAGACTTATTTATATCCAGAATCATAAAGACATTGGAGAGGTAGGGCCATTACCGGTTTGTTTCTTTAACAGGGGCAAACCTTGTGCAGAATTGGTCAATGCATGATTTGCTGTTGACTTGTGATTGAGTTCATTCCATTTATTGCAGCATTTCAAGACCAGGACAAGAAACCTGTCTCAGAATAAGCACAGAATACTGATGATTTGAGCTATTCTGGCTTTTTATTTATCTCTGCCATCTAACATGGTATCTTGCACGTAGTTTTATTTTTTTTAATAAACGTTAAGATACATGTTTCACTGTGGTTAAGTAAGAGAATGTAAAAAATACTTTCAAATGGTTCCCACAAAAGCGTTGTGTATATGTGTGTGGAGGAGGAGGAGAAGGCAGATGAAGCATAATGTGAACAGTTGATGAGTCTGGGTAAAAGGCTGCCCAAGTTTGTTCCTTACTCTTCTTACAGCTTCTCTGAAGTTTGAAATTACATCAAAATAAAAATTTACAAAAGTAAATAATATACAAAATAAATATGAGACACAAGACAGGGCCAGCCTTGTCTGTGTAACTGTGGTTCTGCCAGACAAAGTTTCACTTCATATCAAACCCCAGAATTCAGTTTTTAAAAAATATTTATTTATTCATTTACTTGGCTGTGTCAAGTCTTAGTTGCCAGGTCCAGTGCAGCTCAGCATGTGGGATCTTTAGTTCCCCTACCAGGGATCGAACCTACATCCCCTTCATTGGAAGATGGGTTCTGAGCTACTTAACCACCAGGGAAGTCCTATTTCAATTATTGTTCAACTTACTTGCAGACTTAATTTGTTGATCCTGTTTCACATGATCAATCTTAGAGAAAATACCTGGAAATAGAATGAATAGGATTTTCCTATTAGATCTACTTCAGCGATGGTTTCATGTTTGGCCTAAAAGATATTTAATAGTATTTTGGCAAAAATTAAAGGCAGCCACATGAAGATGTCATTAGGAAGACCCTTTCTCATCACCCAGAGCATAAGCCATAGCCAGGCTTCCCTCTTTTCTCTGGTGCTACCATGTAGTAATGTAATGTAAATGTAGTAATGTAGTAATGTAAATGTCTACGTGAGGGATATTTATGAGATCACATTTCTGTGATTTTTGTTATTTTATGTATTCTTATATGTGTAAGAACCATCCTCAGCAGTCAGTTTCTTGCACATGATGTAGTGTGAGACAGTGATATACTTAACAGTACACTTTCTGGGTCTGCTGACAAGCACAGGTAATTTATAAAGGAAAAATCTGACTTAAAGTTGTTATGCTGTCAGGTAGAGATAAAGTAGCTATGGCAATACAGCATCTCTACCACTGCCTCGTGAGTACGAGGTCACCGTGACTAACTTGTACTTTTTTAATATTTGTTTTTGGACAGCTCTTAGAACTTACTAGTACATGTAATGTTTTGTCATTTTAAGTAATTATCCTCTGATATAAAGGAAAAAGACATTCTCCAAATTAAAAGCTCTGAAGCAACAGTTCATGAGGCCATTGAATTTTTGTGATCCTTTTGACTATATGAAAGTCTCCTTGAGATGCCCTCTCTGGGGAAGGTGGATGGGCCCAGTCTGGTGTGTCATCAGGCATGTCCGCACTCCAGCAGTCTGACTGTTTCACAAACGAAAAAGTTCCACCCGGGAGGAGCGTGGGGTTGCAGGGGTTTAAGGTCACATATGAACCATGCTCTAAGGCAGCTGCCCTTGGACAGGTGTCCCATGCCCGATCACTCTGAGACTCAGTTTGCTCCTCAGTTTTAAGCAGATAGGCCCTCGTGGGGTTGTTTGATGTGGTGATCGGATGTCACATCACTGATCATGCCAGGCTGGGCACAGAGGATGAGTTAGCTGTCAGAGTGCCAACAAAGGACGCTGAAAGCCGCACCCGTATCAGTTGTGTTTCTCCAGCTCGTCACTTTGCCCATGAGTGCTGAATGACAGTTTGCAGCACAGTTTGAGGCGAGGCTGGTATGGCTGTGGGAGTGGCCAGCTGGAGACGCAGCCGGCACACCCAGGTGATTGGGAGCACGGGGACCATGGCATCAAGTGCTGATTGCTTAGTATAGTCATTTATTGTACAGGTGCCACCAAAGGCTGATCCAGGAATGTAGCCATAATTCAGCTCTTCCTCAATCTGCATTTTTGTGCTAGCATGGAAAATTCTTTTGTCTTAATTTGTGGTGTTTTCTCTTGTTTTAAAATAGTGACATTTGATTTTTAGGTTCTGCCTAATATTTATGTTCTTGGTAAGTCTGTGCAGAGCAGGTACCTTCAAGTCTCACTTTTTAGCCATATTTGGCAAAGGACAGATGTGCATATTACATGATTTGGGTTCAATAGCATTGAAGGCACCCTTTCTCCTGGTGGGGGTGTTTTGAGTTATGAATTAAATTCTTAACCTCTTTTTCTCCCTTTGATATGCAGGTGTTATTTTTTTTTTTTTCAAAACAAAAGGGAAAGAGTAGATCCAAGAAGTGCTCTGACTTTCATTAACACATCCTTTTTTATTGAATGGTAAGAGGACTGTGTCGATGTTTAGAAAGTCTCCCCTCTGGCGGATTCATGTTGATGTATGGCAAAACCAATACAATATTGTAAAGTAAAAAATAAAATGTTGATAATTGATTAAAAAAAGAAAGCACGCCTCCCCTCAGATGAGACATGAATGAAGTGCACCTGTGTGAAATGATGTCTTGTGTAAAAGGTCAGTCCCCTCCAGTGGTGGGGCAGGAAATGAGGTCCGCTTTACTTTTTGTTCAGGGTGAATGAAAGTTAAGTTTATTAGTTGGAATACTATCTTCTGTGTGGCATTGCTCCTTTTTCTAATAAAGATTGTAGCTTTTGGATGTTTGGCCCCCTTTAAATTTTAAGGTTTTAGTGTCCTTTGATTCATCAAAGAAAAGTCATGAGTTTTCGTACTCATAGGATTTAATAGGTAATCTGTTCTAACACTTGTAACTATTTAGCGTTGCACTGAGAGCATCACTGACAAATGAATATCAGGCTGACAATGTTGATGTTCCACTGTCTTTCCTACCTGTTGAAGCAAATGAGAGGATTATTTAACGCAGAGGAATTTTCGGAAGTCTGATATGTTAGACATGCTGCAGTGTGACTAGACTCTGGCTTTTAGCTGTGTGACCTTGGGCAAGTCATTTCACTTCCCTGAGCCTTGTTTTCTTTAGAATTGGGTCAGACTAGACAGCATATTAAAAAGCAGAGATGATTACCTTGCCAACAAAGGTCCATCTAGTCAAAGCTATAGTTTTTCCAGTAGTCATGTATGGATGTGAGAGTTGGACTATAAAGAAAGCTGAGCACTGAAGAATTGATGCTTTTGAACTGTGGTGTTGGAGAAGACTCTTGAGAGTCACTTGGACTGCAAGGAGATCAAACCACTCCATCCTAAAGGAAATCAGTCCTAAATATTCATTGAAAAGACTGATGCTGAAGCTGAAACTCCAACACTTTGGCCACCTGATACAGAGAACTGACTCATTGGGAAAGACACTGATGCTGGGAAGGATTGAAGGCAGGAGGAGAAGGGGTCAACAGAGGTGGTTGGATGGCATCACTGACTCGATGGACATGAGTTTGAGCAAGCTCCGGGAGTTGGTGATGGAAAGGGAACCCTGGCATGCTGCAGTCCATGGGGTCTCAAAGAGTCAGACACAACTGAGCAACTGAACTGAATTATCTGTGAATTTCTTTCTTTTTTTTGTTGGTGGGAAGTATAAAAAGCTGCATCTGATCCTGAAAGTCTTCTTTTTTTTTTTTTGTCTTAGTGACTGGGAACGGGGGATGATTTTTAAGAACCAGAAGGAACTCAGAAGGAACATGCATGGTGATAACTAAGTTCTTAGGGTGTAGGTCAGGACTGTTGTTAAACACTTTTAGGCCTTCATCTGAGAAGACTTTTCAGAGCTGGGTTTATAGCTCATGTGTCCAGCAGCAGGTTGAGAGCATGTCACACACAGTAGGTGTGTGGTGGTGTGGTAGTTTACTTACTAAGTTATGTCCCACTCTTCTGCAGTTCCATGGACTGTAGCCCACCAGGTTCCTCTGTTCATTGAATTTTCCAGGTAAGAATACTGGAGTGGGCTGCCATTTCCTTCTCCAGGGGATCTTCCTGACCCAGGGACTGAGCCCGGGTCTCCTACATTGGCAGGCAGGTTCTTTACCGACTGAGCCACCAGGTACTGCAGAGCTTTTCACTGAAAGCCTGACATTACCACAGTTCAATGCTAATAGTCACCGCACTGGATTTTATTTTAACCTAGTGCTCAGATTCAGTGACTTTCTTATGAAGGAACTCATTAATGAATGTCTGGCTGACTGTAGCCCATGGATATAAAGGCTTGTGAATTTAATGTGCTGTGTAAGGATTTAACTGTGCTGTTTCTTCTCCCTGAGTAAACGAAGTTCAGTGCCTCTCAGACTTTATTGGAAACCTGAAACCTAAGCAGTGCGGCCCAGCCGACCCACTCTGTACTGGCAGGCAGCATGCCTCCGCTGGGAAGATGGGTCAGGAGCTGCTGGGAACCAACTAGGGTGACTGGAGCAATCCTTTCACAGCACATAGGAGTGGACGAGGCAGGGGCTCGAACCCAGCTTCTTCCTGTAACTCCTGGGGCTCCGCAGGGATTCATTTGTGGGAAGTTAGTTGAGAACTTGTTAAATGAACAGTGTGTAGAGAAGTACCTTTTAAAGGCATCTGGAGATAAACTAGTTTGGGTGGCATTTTCTCAAATGCTGAGCTGCTAACAGGCCTCTTTCCGCATCATGCAGCCCTAGTTTGTAAGATCTGGGGGTCTGGGGGCGCTGACACTGGTCATTCGGTCCCTTTCTCTGGACCCCGATGTGTGTACATACGTGTTCAATAAAGCTCTCGGAGGGTAAGACTCATACTTCGGGGGCATGTCTTTGGTTGTCTTATGTTCCCCACAGCAGCCACAGTCTGATGTCCTGTGACTGAGGAGCCAGCCATTGACTCTGTTATGATGCCTTTGGAGATGGAGCCCAAAATGAGCAAACTTGCCTTTGGATGCCAGCGGAGCTCCACGTCGGACGATGACTCGGGCTGCGCGCTGGAGGAGTACGCCTGGGTGCCCCCAGGTCTCAGACCCGAGCAGGTGGGAGCCGCAGTGTCCACTCTTCCTGTTTTCAGTGTGATTTGAGGTCTTCGGTGTTCTGTTTTTTAGTGATCAGGCATCACTGCCTCAGTGACATGCTGTGTCCTCGGGCCTTACTCTTTTTCTGATGGTTTTGCTTTTTTAAGTCACACTTAGTTTCCCAATGAAAGTCTCCAATCCCTTTCATACTCCTGGGTCCAGGAGGATGCTATTTTTGCCCTGGTGAGTGAAACCCAGAGTGCTGCCTTTGCCTTTGTTTTGTGGATTTCTGACTTAGGTGTCCCTTTAGAGAGAGTGGGAGGAACTTACTAACCTTTTGAAAAACTTCAAAACAACAAAAAGGTACTAAAAGGAAAGGGGAAAGTTTCTTTGGCAGTTCTCTGCAGTGCCTGGGCTTTGGAAGAAAGGAGACAGAGCTGTGAGACCATGTCAGCGTCCCTGCTTAAACAGACCTCTGATAACCTTGTACAGGAAAGATTCTGTCACCACACCTTGTGAATCGGAAAAAAAAAGTTAAAGAGCTAATTTTGTGCTTTGTTGTATTGTTATTTTAAGGAAGATGAGAACATTGTGTGTACCTGTTTTTATCTTCCCAATATCCCTATAATGATGAACTTGTTAAAAAATTGCTGTGACGGACACAAGGGCCAAGGTAGTTTGAAACAAGGGGAGGCAGTTGGGCTCCTGAGTTATGGTTGTATTTCCCATTTGGTGGGCACCCCCTTGAGAAGAGGGGTTTCTGATTCATCCTGGGCCTCTCACAGTGCCTGGAACACACAGAGCTGCTGTTTAGCGTTACGACCATACATGCTCCGGTGCCTGATACACTGGGATATGGGGGAGAGCTGGGGCTCCAGGTAGGAAGGCAGTGTTTCTACCGACCTTTAAGAGAGAACCCTTCCTGCAGCTTCGGTGAGCAGGTTTGTGAGATCTTGAAATATTGAAGCAGACAGGCCTCAGATTCCTTAGTCTTCTCGTTTCTTGAATCATTTTCATTCTTCCTCAGCCCTGCAGCGCCCTTTGCAGCATTCATTAAGGGGTTTCCTTTAGCTACAACAGAAAGAAAAAATTCAAACAAAAATTGAGCTCTCCTTTCAAAATGAACTAAGTACAGCTCATTAGAGCTTCCCTCCAGTTTTCTGGGGGAAACTGACTCCAAGTATTTAGAAAACAGCACCCCTGGAAGCAAAGAAAGCTGAAGCTCGAGAGAACCTGATAACTGAGAGTTTACAAAGTTTAACAGAGCAGCTTTTGTCTTTGCAACATGTGAAATTCTGAGAGCAAATCCAGTGTGTTTGTGGAGTGGCTGGACTGTGGACAGTGTCACACAACCTGTGTGGTCACTTGCAGTGTTCGCTCAGCATTCTCTTGGCTGCCCCTAGGGAGATCACTCGGGAATGGTAGCATTAAATGTGCATAGTTTATGGTGCGTAAGTTATAATGCCCCTGATTGTTACTACAAATTACATTCCTGAAGAGCCCTTTAGCAGCTGGGTGCTAGCTAACTGGGGGTTTGCACGTCTGCTGGCCTGGCTCAGCTGGTCTTCTCGTTAGCGGCCAGCAGCCACGTCCTGCCAGAGGCTGGAGCCCTACCTAAAGGGCAGGGTAACTTCTCGGGATGGACTGAGCTGAAGTGTTCGCTTCTTGTGTGCTGACGTCCTTCTCCCTCTCTCCCTCAGATCCAGCTCTATTTTGCTTGCTTACCAGAGGAAAAGGTTCCTTATGTTAACAGCCCTGGAGAGAAGCACCGAATTAAACAGCTTTTGTACCAGTTGCCACCACATGATAATGAGGTAAAATAACAGGAAGAAGGCTAATAGGAAAAAAAAAAATCTACCCTCAGCATTGTGATGCCTCCCATAAACTTCAGATTCTTTTGCCTTTCTTCAGATAAAATTGGGCTGGAGAATACAACTCTCCATTCTTTAAGAGAGAAAAGGGTGTCAGTGCAATAAACTTAACACAAGTTGGTTTTTTATAGTGTTTGCAGCCACCCACCAGTTATCAGGAACCTACAGATTCCTGCAATTTCTCCACCCCTTCACCCAGTCAGAGCTTTATGGGGCTTTGGGCCTGCAGTGGGCTTGAGTGCCTGTAGAATGTATAATGAAGGTGGCAGTTAACCAGTTTAAACCTTCTGAAGAAAGGTTGATGCCTTAGGTTTTTTTTTTTAGCATCTCTGCTGATAAAAGTTTAAATTAAATTCTTCATCCATTTTTTAAAAAAACAAATAAAGGACTTCTGCAGCAGTCCAGTGGTTAAGACCCATGCTTCCATTGCAAGGGGTGTGGGTTCAATCCCTGGTTGAGGAACTAAGATCCCACATGCTGCATGGTGTGGCTCCCCCCCCAAAAAAAGGAAGACTATTCCTTCAGATTGCATTTCACTTTTGCTAGAGAAGCTGCAAGATTTGGTGTTGTTTTAAAGGTATGGGGTCATTTTTAAACTAGGGATTCATGAGGGCAGACCAGCTACACTTGCTGTTTTATTTCCTGAAACTCAATTCTGGAAATAAAGAATTGGTGAGGGAGGCTGTGTACATCAGAGGGTGCTTCTGTTTCCTTCTGTGAAGGTGCGGTACTGCCAGACTTTGAGTGAGGAGGAGAAAAAAGAACTGCAAGTGTTCAGTGCTCAGCGGAAGAAAGAAGCACTAGGAAGAGGAACAATTAAACTTCTGTCCAGAGCAGTAATGCACGCCGTGTGTGAGCAGGTAGCGAGTTCTGGATGGGTGGGTGGTGATGTCTTGGATCAGCTGAGGGGGAGAGGTGGGAGGGAGCGGATGGCCAGGCCATCATCAAGGTGAGCCCTAAAAACCTCCAAAAACTATGAGAAAGAAAAGCACGTAGCTTTATATTAAATGGGGATTCATGTTCATAACTGGCCACACTGCTCTGTGTATGGGGGAAGCAGCCCCTTAAGTAAATATGGGGTGAAATCCTAAGGTCTTGGCATGGAGGGCGGGGCTGGGGTGTGCCTCATGTTCAGAAACACAGGGACATAATATAGACGTTCAGGGCCTTACTGGGCATTCTCAGAGCAAGAATATATGCAACAGGAGGCCACCCCTGGAAAACCACTGCAAGTGTTCTCAGTGAGCAGTCCAGCGTGGTAGGTAGTAAAGCCGAGGCGTGTTCACTCCAGTGGAGAATGACAGTTCCGTGGTGAAGAGCTGTTTAACCACTAGCAAGGGGGAACAGAAATTAAAGTTTCTGTGAGAGATTTGGGATTGAGTGTTAAGTGGAAAAGGCAGAGACTGCAGCATTGAAGAAGGGTCGTTTTAAATCGAGATCCTTTTGTTTTCAGTGTGGACTGAAGATAAACGGAGGTGAGGTTGCAGTGTTTGCCTCTCGAGCGGGCCCGGGAGTGTGCTGGCACCCATCCTGTTTTGTCTGCTTCACGTGCAGTGAGCTGCTGGTCGACCTCATCTATTTTTATCAGGATGGAAAAATTCACTGTGGCCGGCACCATGCTGAGCTGCTCAAACCCCGGTGTTCAGCATGTGACGAGGTAAAAAAGTTCATCCCTTAACACTGGGAAAAATAAGCTTCTAGTCAGCCAATATTCCACTGTTACACCTCAGCCAAATAGAAGTCTCTGCTGCGTGTGCTGTGTGTATATAGTTTTAAGATAACCCTGTACAGTGGTCTCATGGCATCATATGCGGCTGATGAAGAGAAGGCAGCAGGTGTCTTTGTCCACTGACGAGGATGTCCTTGATGGATTGTGAGGAAAAAGCAAGTTGCAAGAAGAGTGTGTAATGATTGATCTTATTTTTGTTAAAGGGGGGGAAGAACAAGACGGTATACAGATTTGTAAACACTCAGAAACACCGTGTAAAGACATACACTGAGTTCACAGTGGTAACCCTTGGAGCATGTGTGGGAAGGGCTGGTGGTGTAAATTGAAGTTTTTCTACCTTAGGATTTTTATTTTTAAGTACTTTTAGATTTATAGAAGGGTTGAAAAAATATCACAGAGAGTCCCTGTGTACCCTTCTCCTAGCTTGTTAATTATTGTATGTAATCATGGTATATGCATCAAAACTAAGAAATTAACTTGTATAATATTTTAACTAAATTGTAGACTTTATTTAGGTTTCCTCAGTTTTTCTACTCCTGTCTGTATCTTATTCTGACACCCCATCCAAGGAACCTCATTGCATTGATTTGTTATATCTCCCTAGTCTGCTTTAATCAGTAATAGTAAACTTCTCATTTTTACTTTTGTATATTTAAGTTTCTTCTATGATGTGCTATTTGAGAAGTTTTTGAAACCAAAAATATGGAAAAATCAAAAAGTCCTTAATCTGGAGATGGCCACCAGGTCCGAGGAAGCATTATCTGCATAAGTGCTGTTCACTTGTCCAGCACCCAGACTGTAACTGGTGGCTCACAGCCACTTGAGTGAGTTTTTATTTTTCTATTAAAAGGTGCACAGGACACTAAATTATCTCAGTGTTAATGTGTTCTTTGCCAGATTATGCCTGCAAAGTGTGATTGGGGAGCGAAAATATGACCAAGTGTATCACCTCCAATGTAGAATTCTGTTTTTTCTTTTAAAGTGTAAGCATGCCCTTAGTTTCTCTTTTTCAGAGTTTTCAATTTCTGTTGTTGTTTTGGGGGTGACATCAAGTTACATGTAAGCTTGAGGCTTTAAGAAACAAAAGATCCAGTGCCTGTCAGTTGCCCAGAAAACATGCAGTTAACTTGGCCTTTAGAATCATTCAAAACGAATTTCTTTCATCCTGTGGTTTCTTGTTTCTCTTTAAAGATAATTTTTGCTGATGAGTGCACAGAAGCTGAGGGTCGGCATTGGCACATGAAACACTTCTGCTGCCTGGAGTGCGAGACGGTCCTGGGGGGACAGAGGTACATCATGAAGGACGCCGCCCATTCTGCTGCGGCTGCTTCGAGTCCCTGTATGCAGAGTACTGCGAGACGTGCGGGGAGCATATTGGTGCGTCCGTGGCCCAGCCTGCGGCTGTGCCACTCATCCATCACTCTGTCTCTGATTAGCCAGTGTTGTTTTCTTTCTTTTTGTTTTTGATGGAGGTACAGTTTATGTACAGTGAAATCTGAAAGATTTAAGTGTTTCAGTTTGATGAATTTTGATAAATGGGTGTAGACTGGATTCTCGTCTCTCCTGGCAATTGTGATCTGCTAAGTCCCCATCAACATGATTATCCAATACCTAGCCACTGCTCCTGGAGATATAGTGAGTTAGTTCCTATGAGCCTCTGGTTTGAAACATTGTCACAAACCAGTCAAACAGGTAATCTTGTTTCCTGTGTATTTTGGTTTAAAGACACCTTATTTAACATATGTTGTTGATTCATTAGATTGAACTCACAGTCAACAGCCCTGTACCACCTGCTTAGACAAAGCTCATCTGACCTGTGGATTGCCTCTGCGAGGCACACCACAGCCTTCTGTGCTGAGCCACACTAGACAACACTTCAGCTCTGTGCTGGGGCCATTTTAAACAGGATCACTAAGAGAAAGTACGAACGTGGCAAAGAAGACGGGCCTGTGTGAGGTGTGAGCACTGACACGAGAGGCAGCGCCCTCTCCCCTCAGCTGGGAGGCAGCAGCATCACTTGACTCAAAGTTTTTGCCACTTTGCACATGTCTGCAAGTGACCTTGGAGACTCTGCAAGGATTTTGGAACTAAAAAGACGTTTAGCACACAGATTAGTTTATAAATGAGAATTAACTACACCTCTGTAAGTCCCAGCTCTGTCAAGATCCAGGACAGCCTCATCACCCTCAAAGGTTCCTTCATGCCCGCAGTCTGTCTTGTCTTCTTCCTCTGTGTCAGGGCGGAAGCGTAACTTGCGATTCTTTCCTTTCTCGAAACAGGTGTGGACCACGCGCAGATGACCTATGACGGGCAGCACTGGCACGCCAAGAGGCCTGCTTTTCCTGCGCCCAGTGCAGAACCTCTCTGTTGGGATGCCCTTTCCTCCCCAAACAAGGCCACATTTACTGCTCGAAGACGTGCAGCCTCGGTGAAGACGTGCATGCCTCCGATTCCTCCGACTCTGCATTCCAGTCAGCTCGATCAAGAGACTCCAGAAGAAGTGTCCGGATGGGCAAGAGCAGCCGGTCCGCAGATCAGTGTCGTCAGTCCCTCCTTTTGTCCCCTGCTCTGAACTATAAGTTTCCCGGCCTGTCGGGCAATGCTGACGACACCCTATCTCGGAAGCTGGATGATCTGAGCCTTTCCAGGCAAGGAGCAGGTTTTGTCAATGAAGAATTCTGGAAAGGCAGAGTAGAGCACGAAACCCCAGAAGACCCTGAAGAATGGGCCGAGCATGAAGATTACATGACACAGCTCCTCCTCAAGTTTGGTGACAAAAGTCTCTTTCAGCAGCAGCCCAGTGAGATGGACATTCGAGCCAGTGAGCACTGGATAGCTGATAACATGGTTAAAAATAAGACCGAGTTGAAGCAAAACAACCAGAGCCTTGCAAGTAAAAAATACCAATCTGATATGTACTGGGCGCAGTCACAAGATGGACTAGGAGATTCTGCTTATGGCAGCCACCCCGGCCCCGCAAGCAGTCGAAGACTCCAGGAATTGGATCTGGACCATGGCGCTTCAGGATACAACCACGATCAAACACAGTGGTATGAAGATTCCCTGGAGTGTTTGTCAGACCTGAAACCAGAGCAAAGTGTTCGGGATTCTATGGATTCTTTGGCTTTGTCTAATATCACAGGTATGTAATCTAGGGATTATGGGGTATTTGAAAAAGGAGCCACTAAAAAGTTTATGCCAAAAGTTACAGTTCAGCAACCAGTAGGGGCTATGTTTTTTAAAACTGTAGACCATGGGAAGGAAGGCATTTCAGTTAAATGCTAAACACTGTAGCAAAACAACAGTGTATTAAACAACAGAGACACTACTTTGCTTACAAAAGTCTGTAACTCAAATCTGCGGTTTTTCCAGTAGTCATGTATGGATGTGAGAGCTGGATCATAAAGAACGCTGAGCACCAAAGAACTGATGCTTTCAAATTGTGGTATTGGAAAAGACTCTTGAGAGTTCCTTGGACAGCAAGGAAATCAAACCAGTCAATCCTAACGGAAATCAATCCTGAATATTCATTGGCAGGATTAATGCTGAAGCTGAAGCTCCATACTTTGGTCATCTGATGCGAAGAGCTGACTGGTTGGAAAAGACCCTTATGCTGGGGAAGATTGAAGGCAGGAGGAGAAGGGGGCAGCAGAGGATGAGATGGTCAAATGGTATCATCAACTCAAAGGATATGAGTTTGAGCAAATTCCAGAAGACGGTGACAGGGAAGCCTGGCATGCTGCAGTCCTGTGGGGTCACAAAGAGTTGGACACAATTTAGCAACTGAACAGAACAGATAGCAAAGCAAACAGTCACATACATGTATGTGTACATATAAAATAAATTTTCAGTACAGTCTTTGGGGACAGGTACTGTTATCCCTGTTTTGAAGAGAAGAGATGAATTTATTGGGATGATGGAGCCTACATCTGTATTTGAAAGATATTGGACTCTTTGGATCATTCTGTGTGAATTAAAGATATTAAAATCAACATGCATACTCCATAAGCACAGAACATTTTTCAAAAAATTTCCTGAATTGCCCTGTGGCAATAGACAGCTCAAAATTAGCTGTTTTTTTTTTTTTAACCCAGATTATAAAATAATTTCACTTTAATGTTTTCAAAACACTTTTGTGTAAGCTATCTACATTTCATCCTTACAATGACCCTGAGAGAGTGGATATTATTGCATTTCACAAATGTGGAAAGTTGAATTACCAAGAGACTAGGGAATTCCCTGGTGTTCCAGTGGTTGGGGCTCAGTGTTTTCATTTCCATCACCTAGGTTCAATCCCTAGTTGAGGAAGTAAGATCCTGCAAGCCACGTGGCATGATCAAAAATACAAAAACAGAACACCAAAGAAACCAAAAGCTACATGCCCAAGTTTATATAAGTATTTAAAGATAAGGTTGATCCTAGAACCCAACCCTCCTGAATATTACATTTGCTGCAAGTTTTTGGGTACTGCTGCAAGTTTTTGTTGCTTGGTTAGTTTCATAGTTCAATGAAGGACACTAGTCCTTTCGTAAAGGTTATGTTACATTATAACATAGGCCGGGAGAGGTTTGAGCAGCTGCCAGGATGGCCCCAGGCCAGGTGCTGGGCACAGAGGGTTAAGACAACTACCCTCCTGACTTCAGTTGGGCTTGTCAACATTAAAGCCCATAATTAAGGGGACTCACTGCAGATAGTGAACTGCAGCCAGGAAATTAAAAGACACTTACTCCTTGGAAGGAAAGTTATGACCAACCTAGATAGCATATTCAAAAGCAGAGACATTACTTTGCCAACAAAGGTCCATCTAGTCAAGGCTATGGTTTTTCCTGTGGTCATGTATGGATGTGAGAGTTGGACTGTGAAGAAGGCTGAGACCCGAAGAATTGATGCTTTTGAACTGTGATGTTGGAGAAGACTCTTGAGAGTCCCTTGGACTGCAAGGAGATCCAACCAGTCCATTCTGAAGGAGATCAGCCCTGGGATTTCTTTGGAAGGAGTGATGCTAAAGCTGAAACTCTAGTACTTTGGCCACCTCATGGGAAGAGTTGACTCATTGGAAAAGACTCTGATGCTGGGAGGGATTGGGGGCAGGAGGAGAAGGGGACGACCGAGGATGAGATGGCTGGATGGCAACACGGACTCGATGGATGTGAGTCTGAGTGAACTCCGGGAGATGGTGATGGACAGGGAGGCCTGCCATGCTGCAATTCATGGGGTCGAAAAGAGTCGGACACGACTGAGCGACTGAACTGAAACTGAACTGAAGGAATGGTGGGTAAGACTAAATACTAAGCACCTCCTGTTTGCTAGGTCATATGATAGGTGTTTCAACATTTAAATTTCAAAAATAGACAACACTTGGTATACGTTGTTTTATTGCTGACTTTTCTTGAAATGATAGGCTCAAAAACAGGCTTTGTTTAGAAACTGGGAAGCTATGTAGCCGCCAGTTGACAACAGTTCACAGCATTCCCTGCTGTTGCTTACCATCAGCTAGGTTGTGTCCATTTTGCTTAACTTGCCTGAGCCCTGTGATAACAAGGAGCACAACATCATCAGTTTTGAGCAAAGTTTTAAAATGAAATTAACCTGGAAGTGGAATATTAGTTTATGGGTTGATGGAGCAGAAGATTGGATAAAGGCCTGGGTCAGGGGTTTGGCAAACTTTTTCCATAAAAGACTAGCTAGGACTTTAGGGACATTATAGTCTTTGTTGCAACTACTCAACTCTACATTGTGGAAAAAAAACATAGGCAGCAGAGAAGCAAACAGATATATCTGGCCCAGTGAAACTCTGTCCACACATAGGCTGTGAGCTGGATCTGGCCCTTGGGCTGTTCGACTACCAGTCCAGATTTAAGAGAAGACTAGTCTGGGCATAAGAAGAGGGCCATAATAGTGGCCATGTGCATGCAAAGGGAAGGACTGCTTTGAGAGAGATTCAGATAAACAGCGGCGTTAATAGGTTGAGAGACAGAAGCTTCTGTGTGTCATATTAATAAATTAATGACAGAACTGTTATGAAGAGATTTTAGTTTGGTTGCTCATCCCATGGGCTGTAACTCATGTTTGGCCTCCAAATGGCTGGGGCTTATAAGAGATGCTGGGCCACTTGTTTCAATGATAAAATTCATACCTCTTCTCGATTAAGAATATATGTCCATTGGTTTTGCCTAGTGATTGTTCATCAGGTATTGAAATTCAAGAGACTTTACTTCAAAATGCTTCTAAAGCTTGTTGGTAATAACTGTCAGAGTGTTAGGATTATTGACGGTCACGTCTTGTCTTGTGGCTTTTCTCTTAGGGGCTTCGGTGGATGGAGAAAGCAAGCCGAGGCCATCGCTGTATTCCCTGCAAAACTTTGAGGACATAGAGACAGAAGACTGTGAGAAAATGAGCAATATGGGGACTCTGACTCTTCCATGCTGCACAGGAGCACGGAGTCCCTGAAGAGTCTCAGTTCAGAGTTGTGTCCAGAAAAAGCCCTGCCCGAGGAGAAACCAGCTCACCTGCCGGTGCTCCGAAGGTCCAAGTCTCAGTCCAGGCCACAGCAGGTCAAGTTTTCAGATGATGTCATCGACAACGGAAGCTACGAGAACATCGAAATCCGGCAGCCGCCCATGAGTGAGAGAACTCGGAGACGGGTGTACCATTTTGAAGAGAGGGGACCCAGGTCACATCACCATCGCCGCAGGAGAAGTAGGAAGTCCCGCTCAGACAATGCCCTGAACCTTGTCACAGAAAGAAAGTACTCTCCCAAGGACAGGCTGCGGCTCTACACCCCCGATAACTATGAAAAGTTTATCCAGAATAAGAGTGCCCGGGAGATCCAGGCCTACATCCAGAATGCTGATCTCTATGGGCAGTACACCCACGCCACTTCTGACTACGCCCTGCAGAACTCGGGAGGGCCGCGATTTCTAGGCCTCTATGGGGAGGACGACGACTCCTGGTGCTCCTCCTCCACCTCCTCCTCCTCTGACTCAGAAGAAGAAGGATATTTTCTTGGACAACCAATTCCTCAGCCCCGGCCGCAGAGATACGCCTACTACACAGACAACCTTTCTAGTCCAACTTCTGCTCTCCCCACTCCTCAGTTTGGTCCGAGGACAACTAAATCCAAAAAGAAAAAGGGACACAAGGGCAAAAACTGTATTATTTCTTAATGTAGTAGCTGCGGAGATTGTATTTAAACTTAGCCATTAACCATCTTAAATCATATCTTTTTTCTTCCATAGGAAAGTTGCTAAAATAGATTCAAGTGCTTTGCCCATGTAAATGAGACCCCGACTGCTGTTTACAGTGTCAGATTAACCTTTGGAAGGTGTGATTTCTCCACTTACCCTCCTTGGATGGTGCCAGGTAGACATGACCTTTTGTGTCTCTTGGGTGCATCACAATTTGAAACAGCTGCTTTGGTCTCCAAACCTCAAGAAGTGTTGAGAGGTGATTGGATGGGGGTGTTGATTTTTTAGACAATGGAGAACTTGAGCCACCTTTGTCAAGCAATAGTGTTTGTTGTTTGTCTGCACCAGGTTGACCCAGGTCCTGACAGTCTGTCCAGTTGTGTGGCATGCACATAGTCATGTGACCCAGCCAACACTGTGCGTCCCATTGTGCAAGGCCACCTCATCCCCTTCCAGCCCTTATTAGCCAGGTAAACATTATATTAGCTCCAGCTACAGATCGAAAACAACATTGCTATTTATAATGTAGTATTTCATAGACTTAAGTGTATTCCTAATTTAACGGTGCAAATATTAATGTACATACTGTACAGTTCAGATTTTAAAGCTGATATTTTTATATCCCTGAAATGTAAGATGTTTGTTACACTGCAGTGCTAGATTTGTTAGGGAACCAGAAACAGCATTTATGGATGAAATGATTGCTTGTATCTTAGTCAGGGTTTATAAGTTTAGATGGTCAAATTTATATTGCCTAGTGATGAAAAGTTCATTTTTTTTTTTCAATTTTCCAATATTAAAAAGGCTCTGTATGCATGGTGGGGCTATGTAAATACTCTTTAAAACTATGGCCCTATTAATCTTACAAGTGTTATTTATGGGTCAAGCAATGTAAACTGTATAAATGTAAAAACAAACAAAAAAATCTCCCCACACATACCCCTGGAATATATGGTTAAAAACAAGGAGAAGCTGTTTGGGTGAATATTTTTTTCCCCTTGGGGATGACAGGGGGTGCCTTTCCTGTTTTTAGCAAGGTAGTGATTATCTCAAGGAAAGAGACCAAAAAACTACAAGAATCTGCTCTCTGTGGCAGAGTGCTTTGTAGGTTGATTCCTTTTCACCCCTCCCTTCCAGCTAATTTGTTGGCCTTTAACAGCAGTTTTGAAAACCAGGCCTTCTGGTTATGTTTTTCTTTTAAAATCTTTAAATTAGAGGATTCTGTGCTGCTGGCTACTTAAAGTTAATCTGGGGTTGTTTTAAGGGGGAATTCATTGGATTTGAACTGACAAGCTAGTACTTCAATGTGGGTCATTCTTGCACATGTTTCAGTCCTAACTTAGTGTCCTAGTGGTATTCAGACCTTTAGGAAGGTATTTAATAAATGCTTAATCAGTAACAAATGACCTTTCTGAACAAGATCTCTTCGAACACATCCAGATCATGGTCATTTTGCTCCTTTGACTAGCCTTGCTGTTCACCAGTAACAGACCAACATTTGACTCCTGCATGTCCACTTGCCCTGCTAGCTTGTGCAAATAGTACTTGAGGCATGAGGCAGAGCTGCCCACAGGTACTGGTGTGGGAAAAGCTGCTGGGCCTTGGGGGGCGCAGACCTGAATCCAGTAGGAAAACCAGCGGTCAACAGCACCCCCTGTACTCACCCCTGCATAGGACAAGGCTTGGTATCCAGGCTAGAGCGAGCCCTTCAGAAACACACCAATGGGGGAGAGCTCTTTGTTCAATAACTTCATTATCATCTCCCTGTTCTGATCATTTTTAAAATAGCATTGCAAAGAAAACACATGTACATGGTTTAAAAAAAAGCGAAAGACATGAAGTATCTCCTTTCCACTCTGCTTCCCTTGGTTCCCCTCCCTAGAAGTAACCACTGTTACCCATTAGTTGTGTATCCTTCAGCTGTTCAAAGCGTATTTACATTAATGTAGTTTTTTAAAATGGCAGGAAACTAGACCAGCTGACTTGCTTTTCTCGCTTTACACGTGGATGGATAATTCCCCCTTAGTGTGTATAGGTCTACCTCACTCTGTTCTTGAAATGACTTCATAACAGTCTACTTTTGGATATACTGTAATTTATTTCACCAGTCCCTTGGTGGTGGGCTTCAGTTTTCTCATAGACACTTTATCCTTCATTGGCACATATGCACATAAATTCTGAGTAGCATGGTTACTGGGAGAGAAGTTATACGTTTATAATTTTGATGGCCGTTACCAGTTTTCCTCAATAAGACAATCTCCTGATCCTCATTTACAATGCAAGTGCTTGTTCCCCACGATCTCACATGACAGAGGAGCAGGTTTCCAGATTTTGAAGATCTTTTCAGAACCTTTGCTGCAAACAGTGGGCCTCCTTTTAGAAAAGACCTTTGCCTTGAAAGGATGGATAATGAAATACTCAGCCTTACTTGGCCGGGAGAAAGGCAGATATAAACTGAAGTCACTGTCAATAGTTTTCAAGTCCTAGTTGCTTTTGCTTCTCGTAGTAATCACCCCATTCGTTTCTTCATTTCCTTACATAAGGACTGCCAAAGATTTAAGGAAATGCAGAAATATTTATTCACAATAATAATGTAAGCTTTAAAGCTTTTAAATCTTGGTTGATAGCAATAACAAAGAAGACTGTCTACAAAGGAAGAAAGAGAGGCAGCTGCCCTGCAGTCCTGTAAATTAGGCTAGAAAACCAGGCCTACATTTGCTAAAAGGTGTTCATAGATTTCATTAACAAAATGTTTGGTCCATCACAAAACTCTTAAAATTTAGCCCCAAGATAAGTATCAAATACTAAAACACTGCCTCTATTCTCTACATGGGTGAAACAGAACCCCAATGATTGCATTTTCCCTCACTTCAGACCAGACTGGAGCACACACAGCTCGTGGAGGGATGCTGATGAGTCAATGGGAACTGCTTTCCGTGCTCACCAAGAGAGAAGCACTCACCTGGTGTACGTGCTTGATATTCTGGACACTCAGCTTTCTAGTTCCTGAAGTAAATAAGTATCAGAAGTGCAAGGAGAGATTTTCTGTCTGGTGGTGCTAGTGGTAAAGGAGCCACCTGCCAGTGCAGGAGATGTGGGTTTGATCCCCGGGTCAGGAAGATCCCCTGGAGGGGGAAATGGCTACCCACTCTAGTATTCCTGCCTGGAGAATCCCATGGACAGAGGAACTTGGTGGGCCCCAGTCCATAGGGTCTCAAAGAGTTGTGCACAACTGAGCAGAGCACTCACTTTAGACACACAGCACAAGCCATTGCAAGACAGAAGTAAAATTGGAATGCGCACCAAGGACTGCTAGTGTCCATGTGTGGCGCGTGGCCCTGCCCTCTGTGGTCCTCGGGTGGCGGGCCAGGCAGGTAAGAACAGGCGTGGAGGTGCCGTGGGAGTGCCGAGGGCCCAGTGCACGGACTGTCGACACGGTGTGGGCAGGCTCCCTCCTGTGGCACACTCGACTGCTGCCGTGGACAAGAGGAGCAGTGCTAGAATGTCAGTCTTTCTAAAAGCAACCAGGAACTTGAACTTGGGTAAAACGTCCCCCACCTTCTCAATGCTAGCAACTAATTCAAACGTTTCTGAAGCCCTCTGAACAAAATGAACCTGCCATCAGCACATGGGTTATAAATTTAAGCACTTGAAGTAATCTCTTAGAGCTGTCTAGAGGAGGCACAACTAATTACTATTTACAGAAAGATGTGACTTTATGTTCAAGGAAGAAAAATTACTGGGATTTAAAAAAATTCCACTAAAAGCCTTATTATCAAATTTAATGTTAGCAACACAATTATTAAAAGGCATTTTTAATTTGTCAAATGAGAAAATTGCCTAGTTAGATTCTGTAGCTGTGGTTTGGAACTTTCTTAACAAAGGCATGCTTCTGAACAGTTGCATGGATTTTCTGCTCGCTCTCAAAGCACACGAGGAAGGCTTCCAGGCTCACTGGAGAAATAAGCAGGAGCAATTGAATTTTGCATCTCTGAGCTCTGGCATCTCTATGCCAAAATCATAGCAGTGACTTTACTAGGGGAAGAAAGGTGAAGGGTGCCTTTCACAGCTTACAAAGGAAGTGTAGAGGAAAGGTAAGACATGGGGTATGTGTATAGAGACTTGCTTGCAGGATTACAGCCAGTCTTCTTGTTTGAACAGACCAAGCTAGCTGGTCAGATTCCCATTTGAGAGATCAATTTTAATCTCAACTCTTCTTTTTACAAAAGAAATTTCACATCCCTGCTGCCATCTGTGCACAGGTGCTATTAGCGCAACTTGAGAAGGAACTTGCAGAGCATTCTCCAGAAGCACTTGATTCCAGACAACATAAACAGCCCATCAAGAATATGAAATTACTTCTCCTAAGTGCTAATACTTGCTATAGCATTTTTAGGTCAACAACCTAAAAGCAACTGATGTTGGAAAAAATGATTACTAGTCTAAACCTGCCACGAAGTTGATGATGGAGAGATGCAAAGCACACTGGACTCTAGAATTCAGGGGATGTGGGTTAGGAGACTCCTCTCTCTCATTATCTCAGGCAGGTTGAGTGCTGTGGCCGAGTTTCCGTTTCTGTAAAATGAGAGGTGCTCAACCGTCTCAAAGGCTTCCTTCCAGCTTTGGTATTCTGTGAAGACCAAACTGAATTTATTGGGTCAGCCAGCAGACAAGTCACCCCACTCAGCATAAAGTGTCATTTCCCTCTTCTGACTCTTCATTTACCAACATACTTAGCAAAGATTGCAAAGATTGCTGAAAGGACGATCCTTCCAGAGACCATGGCTCATGGGAGTTGGTAGCTTTAAAAGACGGTTGGTGCTTTTTTATGTTAATGCTTGGGACTCTTGAGTGGGCATGAAGTTTGGCAGTGGTTACCTCCCTCTAGGTGCATATGCTTCACGTTGGCTTTTTCCTTCAACTAGGCAATTTGGAAATGGCATAAAGAAATGGAAAACAAGACATTTTCCTCCCTCGTGTTGTATTTCCCCCCCCAATTACCAAGATAAAAGATTTTTTTTCTACAGTGTGGTTAGTGGCAGTCTGGAATCTCTAAACATGTTGTAAGCAAAGCTGAAAAAGTGTTAACTATGTTTAACTAATGTTGGCTCCCAGTATAGGAGAGTTGAATTACCAGGTTTATTCCACTTAAACGGCTCTTCTCAAATCACTGTGGGTCCAGGTACCACCCCAAAGAGCTGAACTCCAGGCTATGTGGTAACTGTGGGGGCTGTAACCCTACCTGCCCCTTAACAACCATGTCTTATGAACCTGTAAGATGTTTTCTAAATTAACTCCAAAGCAGAAGTCATAGAAACCAACATAGACGGTAGTAGTGACTGAGTATAGGTGAAAATCTATGAGCAAGGATTTTATCAAAAGTTTTTTATAAGTTATTTTTATATATTGCCCATCACAAACATATTACACTGTAAGTGTACATACTAACAGCTAGTGTGTCCTGGAGTCAGCCCTGGAACCTAGCTCTGAATGACCACTAAACTTCACTTCTTTCAAGAACACTAAAAGTTGAAAGATATGGGTAAAACACTGACTCTGCCCCTTCCAGCTATATGACCTTAGGCAAGCCCTTAATTGTAAAGTGAGAAAAAAATACTCTCTGGCTTACAACCTGTGAAAGTGTTTTGTGAATCTAAAAACACTAGAATGGTCCTTCTAATGTGGTTCAGATAGTGAAATAAATGAAAAACACAGCGCTTCTCTGAATCCTATATTTAATATATTAAACCTGGAATATACTTTAAGCCACATCTGATGTTACATTTGATTCTACTCTACAGAAGTAACAGAATACAAAGTTTTTAAAATGTGAAGTTCCTACAAGGTGGGGACCAATTCCATGCCCCTACCCACACTTGCAGGGCGTCACCCCTTCACTCAACATTCACACCTCAGGATGGGGGCAGGCCCTGTAGGCTTTGCAGAGGTCAAGCTGCCCCAGGGAATGAGATGTTGGCCCCTGGGGTGGACCAGGTTGCTCCTGTGTTGGAAAGGAAAGGTGACTTTCACACATGACCCCCCTCTCAGTTGAGGAAGCCCTGCAGTGTTGAGGAGCCACACCCATCCCCACCCTCTGTGGTGGGGGAAGGCCACCCTGGTTGAGCCCACATCACAGCTAAGGTTCAGTCCTGGCCCGTGAAGGAAAGGGAAATTGAACACTTGACCACAAAACACGCCTTGGCCTGCTGAGCTGTGGTTCTGGTGGACTGTCACCTCTTTCCCCCCACCGCAGCCCGCCACACTCTCTCACACATACAAACGTTCCCACATAGCCCCAGCCTCTGGGGCTGACCCCAGGCTGGCCTCAGCAGCCTCAGGCAAGCAGAGGGTGTGGTCATGCCAGGCAATGGCGCCGGGTCTGTTGAGGGCACTGAAGCCATCTGGCCAGTGTGTCTTCCTGAGAGCTTGGTCATGAAGGGTGGCCTCTTCCCATCAGACAGATGCAGGGACAGCACACTATTTCTGGCTGCTGGATCCTCACCCTCTCAGCGAACCCTCACTGCCCTCAAGGACAACAGCAGGGCTTCAGCCAGAAAGCCTGAGAGGAGGCACCAGCAGGAGCCCCAGGAACAGAGCCCTGGGGCGGGGGCAGGCTTCCCAGAGAGTGAGGTCCTGAAGGTCACATGCCAGCTGGCCAGGATCACTCTGTCCTTTCCTCCTCCCCGTCTCACACCTGTTCTAACCAGAAAAAAACGACCATACAGGAGCAGCCTAGGCAGTGGAGAAAGACCTCAGGTGTCCTCCTCTAGCAAGCGTCTATAAGCGTGGTTATTTTCTATTTCGTGCTGTGTTAAGTCACTCAGTCATGTCTAATTCTTCACGACCTCAAGGACTGTAGCCCACCAGGCTCCTCTGTCCATGGAATTCTCCAGGCAAGAATACTGGAGTGGCCATGTTCTCCTCCAGGGGATCTTCCTGACCCAGGTCTCTCACATTGTAGGTACATTCTTTACTAGCTGAGCTACCAGGGCAGGCCACTGTATTACTGTGCCAAGGTCCTACCTCAGCAGAGTCCAGGGATATCCTCAGGATGGACGATGTCAGCGAATGAAGAAAGATAGAGAAAGAGATAAGGAATGACACGGGGTGACCAAGCTTCAGTGAGCGAGGCCCGTCTATTTTCAGAGAGGGCTTTTATACCCTGAATTGTACATACAGCAAGGTAAAAATGCAGAGTCAACTCAATATTCCATCAGTATTAACTCAAAGTCTAATGTTGCTAATGCTAAAGCTGCTGCTTGTTATTTCTATATCTTAACTATATGTACTCCCAGGAACACAATGGATAAGGGATGTGAGAACTTGGCAGCAAGCACTGGCTCAACAATGTTGCAGGAGTCTGGATAAACCTGCCAAGTAAGCTAGAATGCTAACGGGGGGGTTGAAACACTTCGTTCATGCCCAGAAGATTTATCAACTAGAGCCCTAAGTTAACTCTTTCCAGAGAAAGGTGGTCAGGGACAGGCCCCTGTTAATGTCAGAAGAGTTGGTGAAAGGCATAAAATAGTAAGACAGACAGATTCTGGTTTTGGGGTAGATGCTCGAGCAGGTCCAGGGGGTCTGTCGAGCCCTGAGGCCTTGCTTATCAGGACTCCTCTGTATGACCTTGTCAAGGGTGCGATCTCTTGTGCTGGCTCCCGGCATTACTGTATGGTTCAGTTCAGTTCAGTTGCTCAGTCGTGTCTGATTCTTTGCGACCCCAGCAATTGCAGCATGCCAGGCCTCCCTGTCCATCACCAACTCCCAGACTTCACTCAGACTCACATCCATCGAGTAGGTGATGCCATCCATCCATCTCATCCTCTGTCGTCCCCTTCTCCCGCTGCTCCCAATCCCTCCCAGCATCAGAGTCTTTTCCAATGAGTCAACTCTTCGCATGAGGAGGTCAAAGTACTGGAGTTTCAGCTTTAGCATCATTCCTTCCAAAGAAATCCCAGGGCTGATCTCCTTCAGAATGGACTGGTTGGATCTCCTTGCAGTCCAAGGGACTCTCAAGTCTTCTCCAACACCACAGTTCAAAAGCATCAATTCGTCAGTACTCAGCTTTCTTCACAGTCCAACTCTCACATCCATATGTGACTACTGGAAAAATCATAGCCTTGAGTAGATGGACCTTTGTTGGCACAGTAATGTCTCTGCTTTTGAATATGCTATCTAGGTTGGTCATAACTTTTCTTCCAAGGAGTAAGCGACTTTTAATTTCATGGCTGCAATCACCATCTGCAGTGATTTTGGAGCCCCCCAAAATAAAGTCTGACACTGTTTCCCCATCTATTTCCCATGAAGTGATGGGACCAGATGCCATGATCTTTGTTTTCTGAATGTTGAGCTTTAAGCCAACTTTTTCACTCTCCTCTTTCACTTTCATCAAGAGGTTCTTTAGTTCTTCTTCCCTTTCTGCCATAAGGGTGGTGTCATCTGCATATCTGAGGTTATTGATATTTCTCCTGGCTATCTTGGTTCCAGCTTGTGCTTCTTCCAGCCCAGCGTTTCTCATGATGTACTCTGCATAGAAGTTAAATAAGCAGGATGACAATATACAGCCTTGACGTACTCCTTTTCCTGGAGTTTGGAACCAGTCTGTTGTTCCATGTCCAGTTCTAACTGTTGCCTCCTGACCTGCATAGAGGTTTCTCAATGATAATGGATGGAAACTAAAGTTTTGGTGGTGGGCACACTGTAGAGTACACAGAAGTAGGGATAGAAGGTTGCACACATGAAACATATGCTATACATCAGTTATCTCTGAAAAGATAACTTAAAAAACATCCCCCCCAAAAGTGAAAACTTCAGTGACAATGGCCTAACATTAGAACATCATTCATCTATGGGGGCAGAGCTCAAAAAACAACATGCCAGAAAAAGCAGGGTGTCCCTGCTGCTATACAAATGTGCATGCAGCCTTAGCAATATGTCACCAAGTGACATTTTAAATACAGCCTGAAGTAAACTCAGTCCCCATTACTCCATGATTAATTATTACTGTAGGGTGGAAACACAGGACCGGTACAGTCTACTGAAGGCGAACTTCAGCAAAGCTACCCTCAAATATCATTTCTATTAGTTTGAGCAAAAGGTGACTGCTAACCCAAAACCAATAATGTGGCTTAAACAATAGACATTAACTCCTTTTTTACATGACAGTCCAGTACTCCATGTGGTCACCCAGGGATCCAGGCATCTCCTGACTTGTGGCTCTGCAACAAATTAAGGCTGGGCTACTATTCCTGTTACTTTAGGGAGGGGATAAGAGAAAATATGAAGGAGTTACATCCACTGTCCTAACAGTCCCAGCCCAGGAGAGAAGTCACTTGATTACACCTGTGACAAGAGGGACACAGAAAACAACAGTTCTAATTAGGCAGTCATCTGATTTAATCTCAATTCCATTACCATGGAAAAGGGAAGAACAGATTCTGCTAACTATACCTTAGTTACCAGCCGCTCCTGCCCCACCCTTTTTCTTTCTCTCTGAATTGGGTGACATCAGTGCTCTTGAGAGAACTGGCAGGAAGGAAACGCTAACCCACAAACCGTAGTCTGACAAGAAGAGCGTGGCCATCACTCACTGGAGTTCCAGATGCCAGCCTGGAACGCGACAGATGTAATGCCACGGGGGTGGCTGGCTGCACACTGCCCACCATGAATACTTCAGGAACGACCAGATCAGCATCTTCAAAGTTGTTGCCAGAAAACCGTCAGAGCTTTCCTTTGACTTTAGGATCCCTTTAGAAGGTGTGAAGTGAAGCTGAAACTACTACAGAATATTTAGGCAGTATAGCATGAGTCCTATCTTCAGGGGATCTGGCCTGCCCTTGAGGGGATGCGGTTATGGGTCTATAAACTGGCTCAGGGCTGGCAAGTGGCAGAGGGGCTATGAGAAATCAATGGTTATGGCAAGAATAAATATTGATACAAAGGTAATTATTTAAAAATCTTAAGTAGGAGAGAAAGGATTCAAAGCCCTTCATATTCCTGCTCTCAATCTACCATTTCTTACATTCATCCCCTACTGTCTTCCCCAACCTAAACTTCCAATACTTTCCCTTCTCTCCCTGAATAAGACCCAGAGATCAAATGTCACTTCCTTCGTGAAGCATAGAAAATAGGAGGACCTACAACTTTCCAAGCTATGCTAGGAACCAGGGTCACAAAGACAACACGTTTCCTGTACTCCAGAGGTTACTGTAAAGCTGTAGGATTTTAATCCTGTACTTCTCTGAAACTCAGATTCATAATTACACAATTATTGAGCACTAGTGTATGCTCAATGGGTTTCCCAGGTGGCACAGTGGTAAAGAACCCACTTGCCAATGCAGGAGATGGAAGAGACGCAGATTTGATCCCTATGAAAATCCTATGGACAGAGGAGCCTGATTGATGGGTTACAGTCCTTAGGGCTGCACAGTCAGACATGGTGAAGCGACTCAGCACACAGGCACGTGACTCAGTGCTCAATCTTACCTCACTTAACTGCTTTCTCAGACACGGAGATTCCCCTCACCAAAGTTAATATTATAGTTCCTCAACCCTCTAACATCCTCCATCCTGCTGCTGAGTAGATGAACTGAATACTCAGAGGCAATCTTGCAGTAGAGAGCAATAAAAATCTACATCTAAGCAAAACACTTTAAGCCAGTTTTTTTTTTTTTAAAAAAAGAAACGATCTAATTATTTAAAACTGGTTGCTTTATTTTGCACTTTTAAAGTTCACAAAAATTTCACAATAGCTGATTTCTCCCTGTTGATCAAGGCTTTATGGTAAGACAAAACTTTATCACATCAATTGGGCATATTCAAAACCAATGGATAATTTACAAACAAATTTCTTTAATCAAGAACATTTTGCAACATACATACCCTCGCATGTATCTGAATTCATCTATCCTAAAATAAAACTTTAAAAAGCTTTAAAAATAAAACAAACAGATTTAACACTGACAAGCCCACGAGAATAATGCTGCTGGCAAGTTATAAACAGCTTGAAATGTTGAATATAATTTGGGGAAAAGGGGAAAGAAACTATCCACTGAATCTATATTTAAATAGATCTGTGACTAAAATTTCTCTAGTTTAACGAATTTCAACAAAGTGAACAACTCCTTTGTCTCAAGGTAGTTGAATCTCAAGTTTTATTTTTAACTTGTGACATCTTGACTTGAGGAAATGCATCCTGGAATTAGAATATTTAAGAAGAAAAAATGGGCGTTAGAAACAAATCAGTACTTTCTTAGTCTTTCAAATGTGGATAACAGATAAAACTACTTTTCACATGAGGGAAGAATACCAAAGATGATACATAGGGTTTAGTTTTAGCTTATGTACAATATCTAAATTCAAAGTGAACTCACATAGGAAACTTAGTAAATTGTTGCCTTCAATTAGTTTTTTAATTTGTGAAATGGCATAATGCATATTTTGAGGCACACATTACAGGATCCCTAAAATTATTTATACTGCTATTTCTACTTTTAATAGAATTTTTATCTACTCTGGTATAGCTCTTTAGACATAGTCAATAGAGGCCACTAAAAATAATGCCAAAATTCAACTGAGAAGAGAGTGGAATGGAAAAAGAATGGAAGGATAATGAAATTGGGTAGTAATAACAAATATTTTTTAAAGTTTCCAAACACATGCCACGAAATTACATATCTTGGCTAAATGCCACCGGGCAGCTGGAAGTGATCAGGAAATGAGCGGAATGCCCTAACTGTCCCAGTTAGATTCTTAGCTAACCCGTGATTTGGATGGCTCACTCATGAAGGATTGTTTACACAGGCTGCTTGGTGAAGGGTAGATGTGCTAGGCTTACTGCCTGCTCTTTGTTTCATTCAAAAACACTTGCAGAGGGCTATGAACCCCGAAAAGGGACAGCAGAACCAGAGTTTGTTGGATTACAAACAGAGATTAACAAAAGCACAATGTGTTTAATTTTGGATACGTTACCAATCACATTCTTTCTTGAGACAGGGACTATGGGGCTACAGATAAAATGAACTCCACTACTTCCCCATATTCTAAATTTTTCTCTTTTGGTTAGAAATTTTTAAAGAAATCTCAATTTTAAAATAGGCCTCATTTTCATCTCCAGTTTCCCCTTCTGTTAGTCTTCTGTGTGATAATTTAAGAGTCACACATCAGTGAGACTAGTCAGGCATTTCAGGATTACTTTAACAGAAGACATTGAGTCAAAACAGGATTTTATTGAGGTGTCTTTTAGAGGTTTAAATGCTCTGTTTTATCACAATGAGAATTATCCTTAAAGCAAATATTCCCCAAGATACCAAAGTATTAGTTTATTTGAATATACTTAAACATATCCAAAGTTACAAAGCCTAAGGTAAGCAAGCAACAAGTCAATAAAACACAACTCAGAACTGTAACATTTTCACATGGCATCACTGACTATGAAATGCAAAAAGTCTACAAATGTTTAAGTGGAATGTACTCTAACCTATAATTACACTAGTGTGACCAAATAAATGATCACATAACAATGGAAGACTATAGGACACGTCCTGTAAGTACAGAAATCTTGGACTGCATTTTCAAGAAAGCTTGAAAAATTAATTGACTCATCATTTTAGGATAGGGGAAAAAAAAGAGCAGTATGGATTAGAAGGCTCTACATGTAGATAAAAAAATTCTAATTAAAATATCTTAAACAGACTATTTTAGATGTTTATTTGATATTGGAAATATGGTCAACTATCATAAAGTATTTCTCTTCACAAAAATTCCATATATTAAGGATTTACACAATCCAGGGGGAAAAAAAATCTAGAAATGTTTTTTCGCCTGAGAAAGCAATCTAAAACAGCTCTCCAAAATCTTGACTAGAAGTGTCATACTCTGCAATAAAATGCTTGAGTTCTTCAACACACCGCTCACCGATTTCATGTAAATTCTGTCTCAATGCAAACTGTATAGACTTTTCTAGTGAAGGATCTTTTTCAATCAGCATTTTCACAACCATCCCAAAAGTTTCACAGTCTTGTCGGTAAACCTAGAAAGATAAATACACTGTGGTTACTAAGAGTAATTAGCCAAACATTGAGCTGATTCAGTCGACAGAATTATGATACTGAAACGTAAAAGGAAGACACAAAACCTCTCCTGCTCTGAGTAAACACTACTGCCAAAGGCCATTTAAACCACGATCTCTGAGATTTGCTGGCAAGTTGAACGAGTAGAAAAGCACTAATATACCACATCACTGACTATAGCAGTTAGGCATAGCATTTGTTGGGCATAATGCAGTCTACCAATAGGACATAAGACTAGAAATGAGAAGAACTAAGAACAAACGCCAGCTAGGGAAGACATGCTGATAGCTTTATTCATTTACTTGTTTGGAAGAAATAGGATTACAAGCCCCTAACTTCTGATTATTTGTTTGAATCATGACCGGATGATAGATTCAAAATTCTGTTTAGTATACAAAAAACAACTATAAGAAGGCTGAAAGTATTTATCTGAAAAAGCTTTTCAAGTTATAAATGTTTGACCATAATTAAAATCACCAAGCCAGAGTTCAGATCAAAACAGCATGTTATACACACATGTTAATGTATACACATGTGTACACACAGATGTATATATAGTATATGCATGTATACATGTCTCTATATTTTCTACTTTAATGTATATATTTTAATATTTTATTTCAACATGTATATATAATTTTTACCAATGGCAATCAGCAATCAAATATTATTTCCTGTCTAAAACTGCTAAATTTTCTCCACACTAAAAGTTACTTCCTTAGTTTGCAGTCACAAAATGCATTTTAGATTTCTATGCTATTTTTCATACTCTGTAAATTCATATATTTAAAGAAAAATTAGTTGTCTCCATGAAAATTATATACAAATTATCTGATTTAAAAGTACTGTTTTAATTTTAATTTTTCCAAATTTAACAAAAAAAATCAACATGTTCATTCTCTGAAAAAGAATTTTATTCACTTTTTAAAACCTTAAAAGTGACTTGAGACATTGCTTCATTCATGACAGTTCTCAATCCTCAAATGATCACTGCTAGTCATGGTGACTGCTGCTGTATTTTTAAATGTCTGCAATATATTTTTATCCCTTAAAATAGCTATTTAAAGAAGAATATTTGTTTTTGACTCTCAGTAGTAGGTTGCAAAATTATACTAAATTCACTTCCATGCTCTTGAAAATAATTCATAAGCCCCAAAGAATAAGTTATTCAAATGACCCAGAAATTAAAATATATAAAATCCTTAGTTTGCCTTCTCCATCTCAACACTAAAACACACACGCAGTTTTTCTGAACAGTGAATGAAGTTTACCCCATTAATAGGCATTAAATTTAATTTGACTATTTAAACCAAATGTTTATTCCGATTTATCTCAAGGTTTACATGACCCAGAATTAATATTACTGACTACTCTAATAAACCAACTTAGGAAACAGTATACCATCCGTATAATATTACATAGGATGTCAAGGCAATGGAGCACAGTATCTGGTCTAACAACACAGAGTATCTAGCCTAAGTCAAGCCAATGCTCCCCATGGGGGAAGTCAGAACCATGATGTTTTTTACAGTCTTAGTGGAGGTAAATTCCTTACCAACCAGTCAACCCACATAATAACAGCATTCTGACACCAACCATTGGCCTCAGCAGACCACTTTGTGGGTGGCCTAAATTTTATAGGCTTCTTTATAGCAGATGTACTAGACGAGGATAAGGTTACACTGTGAATTAACCTGGAAATTCTTTAATGTAAATCTGCTGTTTTACCTGTAACTGTAACTTTTCATTTAGCATATTTACAGAACATAAATGTAGTACAGATTTGCATATCAAAAGTAAAACCGTATTTAAAATGTGTTCATGCATTTATTTAAACTGCAAACTATTCTCACTCTGGAGACAATAAAAGCATTTAAAGGCCACGTTTTACTTTTTAATTGTAAGTCCTTTTTGAATTATTTATTGAAAAGACAAATTTTTGTACATCAGCTGACAAGAACAATCAGAACTTCCCAAAGCAATGTAATTCTGTACCACAGGGTAAACTTTCTAAAAAGACTGCTTAAAATGCACTGGTTAGGCATTAGACAGGAAATCATTAGTTTTTTGTTAAAGGAAAGACCTCACCCTCCAAAGTTTTATAAATAAAATTCACAACGGTCAGAAACATATTTCCGAAATCTGTTCCACAGTAAACTCAATCCCAAACAGGAAGGGTGTAGTTATCTGTGGAAGAGTTTGTTTGCTTATGGTCCCAAGCTGGAAATGTATTAATAATCTTTAGACTTGATATCTACAGGCCACACAGGAAGACTTTTTGTTGTTGCTTTTTCTCTTGATTGGACCTCATCAAAATGGAAACAGGTTAAAGTTTGGGTGGGGCTCACATACACTGCACAGAAATATAGTTAAATTTGCCAGCATAATGAAAACACTATCTAAATGTGGTTTCACACAGTATCTGACTACAGTTGTGTTAATAGCTGAAGGCTCATAAAGTGCTTCTAGCAATAAAAGGAATGATAAACTACCAAAATATTTTACTATTAATTATGCTGTCCAGTGACTGAAGCAAGACTATTTGGCATAACAAACTATGATATAAAACTCCTCTAAAATGTACAGCATTCTAGTCCTTACCTCTGTTCCCACAAAAAGAGAATCCAAAACTTAAGGTAAAATGAGTTGTTAGAATTTTCATTTCAGACAAACATCTTTAGCATATATATTATAGTTCCGTAATAGTAGTTTGGTGGAATCATAGCAATTACACAGCCATTAACCATAGGAAACTACTTGAATTTCAGTAAATATGCGTATACTTAACACTTAATTTATAATTTATATTAATATTACGAGGTAAATGAATAAACTGCAAAAGTCAGACACACACACAGCCTTAAAAGACTGAGGCATCAAAAACAATTCTTTTCTCTGTTGTTGATACCTCAAGATTCCACATAATTTCCTTGATCTGAATTCATTTGGTTTAAAAGGATGTGTTCTGTTTCAGGAGAGACATCCTGATGGTAAACACAGACAAGTAAAATACACCATAAAGGAGCTATTTAGATGTGGAAGGTGACAGGTAAGCCAGAAAGAGCACAGAAGTGGCTCCAAGAGCAGGTATATCGAGTTCAAATCCTGACTCTACGACAGTGGTAAACTGAAGAACATCCTCCAACCCCACAGCCAAGATGTTCACATCCTAATTCCTGGAACCATGGATATGTTACCTCACATGGTACAAGAGACCTTGAAGGCGTGTTTATATTAAGGATTTTGAGAAGGAGAGATTACCCTGGATTATCCAGGTAAATGTAATCACATACCTTCTTAAAAACAAAATGCAGAAAAAGAGGAAATGTGATCACAGAAACAGAAGTTGAGTGATAACTTCTAAAGATAGTCGTAGGGTAGGAGGAGGGAGCTACCTTACCAGCCAAGAGTACAGGTAGCCTCCAGAAACTGGAAAAGGCCAAGAAAGAGATTCCCCCTTGGAGTGTCCACAGTAAGTCCAGCCCTTGAAGAAATCTTAATTGGATCTGGTGAAACTTGTTTTGGACTTAACACATTCTTCTCAAGCTCACATGGAGCATGCATCAAGATAGACCACATTTCAGGCCATAAAACATGCCTTAGCAAATTTAAAAGAAATATGCTCTCAGTCCACAGTGGAATTAAGTTAAAATTCCAAAGAAAGACAGCTAGAAAAATCCCCAAATATTTGGAGATTAAACAACATATGTGCGTGCGTGTTAAGACGCTTCAGTTGTGTCCAACTCTTTGCAATTCTATGGACTGTAGCCTGTCAGGCTCCTCTGTCCATGGGATTCTCCAGGCAAGACACTGGAGTGGGCTGCCATGCCCTTCTCCAGGGGATCTTCCCCACCCAGGGACTGAACTCACATCTCTTATATCTCTTGTGTTGGTAAGCAGGTTCTTTACCACTAGCACTACCTGGGAAGCTCCATTAAACAACATACTGCTATTGATAAATAACACCCAAATCAAAGAAGTTGTCTCAACAGATATTTTAAAATATGTTGAAAATATAACATCAAAATTTGTGAGATGCAGCAAAAACAGTGCTCAGAGAAAATTTATAGCATTAAATGAATGTTAGAAAAGAAGATATAGAATAAATAATGTAATAAGCTAGAACACTAGAAAAAGAAGAGCAAATTAAATGTAGAGTAAGTAGAAGAAAATAATAAAAATTATAGCAGACATCAATGAAATTAAGAAAAGAAAATTAGAAAATCAACAATACCAAAAACTGGTTCTTTGAAAAGATTAATAGAATTGATAAACTTCTAGCCAGGCTAACCAAGAAAAAAAAAGCAGAGACAAATTATTAATATCAAATTGAAATGGGGTCACCTTTCAAGCATTTATAATAAAGGAATATTATGATAACTCTATGCCCACTAATTTGATAAATCAGATGAAATGAAACAATTCCTTGAAAAATAGTCTAGCAAAACTCAAACAAGAAAAAATGCAGAATCTAAATAGGCTTTTACTATGAAAGAAATTCAATTAACGATTAATAACTTCCAAACAGAAAGCACTAAGCCCAAGTGGTTTTTCTGATAAATTGCCAAACATTAGCATAGCCTACACCAAAACCAAAGACATCACCAGGAAGAAGTTACAAGCCTGTATCCTTCATAAACACAGACGCCAAAAAATTCCCAAACCCAAAATACAATGAAAAGAATTATACATAACAACTGAGGCTTCCCTCATAGCTCAGTTGGTAAAGAATCGTCCTGCAAAGCAGTAGGCCCGGGTTCAATTCCTGGGTTGGGAAGATACCCTAAAGAGGAAAATGGCAACCCACTCCAGTATTCTTGCCTGGAGAGTCCCCTGGGCAGAGAAGCCTGTCAAGATACAGTCCATGGGGTCACAGGAGTCAGACATGACTTAGCAATTAAACCACCACCACCACCATACATTTTACTCCAGTTATGCAAGGTTGTTTCAACATCTGAAAATCAATCAATGCAATCCATCCCATCAATGTGCTAGAAAAGAAAAAACACATGATAGATGCAGAAAAGCATTTGAAAAAAATCCAACATTCATAACAAAACTCTCTGTCCAACTAGGGATAAAGAACTTCCTTAACTTGATTAAAAAAAAATATCTACAATAACCTTACTGCTAAATCATGGTAAGAAAATATGTGTCCCTTCTCCCAAGACAGGAAATGAGGGTATCCCCTCTAAAACCTATTCAACATTGTGCTGAACACAGCTAATGCAATAAGACAAGAAAAGGTGTACCAATTAGGAATGGAGAAATAAAACTCCTTGTTTGCAGGTGACACTGCTGTGTAGAAAATCCAAAACTGACCAAAAAATCAGTGGAACTAATAAGTGATTAGAGCAAAATTGTAGGACATAAGGTTAATACACAAATGTCAATTGCTGTCCTATATACTAGAAATGAACGACTGTAATTTGAAATTAAAAACAACACAGCACTGAAAAAATTAGTATAAATCTAACAAAACAGATACATGATCTTTTTTATGAGAAAAACTATAAAGCATTAATGATATAAATCAAAGAAGATATAATTTCAGCATACACCATTTTATTGCACTTTGCTTTATTGTGCTTTGCAGTGTGTGTTTGCAGTGTTTTTTTATAAACTGAATGTTTATGGCAACCTTGCACCAAGCAGGGCTACTGGCACCTCTTTCCAAGAGCATTTGCTAACTGTGTCACATTTTAGTAATTCATACAATATTTCAAGCCCTTCACCAACAAAAAGATTTAGGCTCACCAAAGGCTAGCATTTTTTAGCAATAAAGTATTTTTAATAAGCTAGGCACACTGTTTTTTATAGATATACAGCCACTGCATGCTTAACAGACTATAGTATAGCATAAACATAACTTTTATATGCACTGGGAAACCAAAAAATTCATGTGACTTGCTTTATTATGATATCTGCTTTATTACAGTGGTTTGGAACTGAACCTGCGATATTTCCTATGTAAATGTTTGTAAATGGAGATATAGTCTACATTCATGGATAAGAAAACTCACTATTGTTATTGTTAAGGCATCGGTTCTTCCCAACTTGATCTATAAATTCAACAGTCACTACACCAAAACTGCAACAAGTAATCTTGTGGATCATTGACAACCTGCTTCTAAAGTTTATATGGAAAGGCAAAAGACCCAGAATGGTCAACACAGTATTAAGGAAAAAACAAAGTCACAGAACTGATGCTCAACTTACTATAAAGCCACAGTAATCAAGACTGTACAGTATTATAAAGAACAAAGAGATCAGTTGTACAGAATAAAGAGGCCAGAAATAGATTCATACAAATTGCAACTGATCTTTGATAAGGGAGCAAAGGCAATTCAAAAAGAAAGACTAGTCAACTAATGGTGCTGGAGGAACTGATCATTTACGTGCAAAATCTAGACAGAGATTAACTCACAATGGATTATAGACCTAAATGTAAAATACAGAACTATAATTCTTCTAGAAGATAAACAGAAGAAAAATTCTGGGTGATAACACCAAAAGTATATTCCAAGAAAGAAAAAATGGATTTCATTAAAATTAAAAATATCTCTGGATAGACAATGTTAAATGAACAAACAGACAAGTTAAACACTGGGAGCAAAATCACTGTAAAGCATATATCCGACAAAATACTAGTATCCAAAATATACCAAAAAATTATTAAAACTCAGTAATAAAAAAAAGCTCAATTTTAAAAATGGGCAGAAAAGCCAAACCTCACCAAAGACATTTAGATAGCAAATAAGCAAATGAAAAGATGTTCAAACATCATATGTCATTAAGGGTACTGAAAATTAAAATAATGATGAAATGAGATACCACTACACACCTATTAGAATTGTTAAAAATTCCAAAAAATGACAAGCCCAGTTTCTGGTGAGAATGCAGAGCAGTGGGATCTCTCATTCATTGCTGGTGGGACTGCAAAATGATACAAGCCACTTTGATAGACTACTGAGAAGAATCACACAACTGAAAAATAAGCAAGGGAAAGTTACGTACCTTCCGTGCCACAGTTTCAGTACATACAGACCTAACTATGCTGTTGTAAGGACTGAGATAATAAAGAGCACTCAGTATAGTGCCTGCTCTACAGGAAACATTTAATGTATGTTAAATAGTGATGCTGATGATGGAAAAAGAAAAAACATTCTAGTTTTGTCCAGAGAAGGGAGTATTAGAAAATGGTATTATAACTTCTTTAATGACTAACATCCAATTATATTTCTAACATTGATGATTATATTTAAAATTATATCATTAATGCTTTTATTTTGGTTTTAGTTTTATCTCGAGTCATCCTTCACTTTCTACTGACATTAACTATGTACACACTGAAAAAAAATCAATATGAAGACCACATTTACCATCTCAAGAACCAATTCTTTAAACATGAGGAGTTCGTGTTAGCAAAATACGGAGCAGGAAAATGAAACAGCATTTTGGAGAAATTCAACTGGCTTGGCATAGCTTAAAGCACGCTCACTCTCAAAGTAGGCCATGAAAAGCTTTCTTTTAAGGAGCTTAGGTCTCAACCTGTAAACAATTAGCAAACAGTTAAAAATCTACAAGCAGAAAAAGTGAGAAGAAAGTGAAAGTTGCTCAGTCATATCCGACTCTTTGCGACCCCATGGACTATAAAATCCACAAATTCTCTAGGCCAGAATACTGGAGTGGGTAGCCTTTCCCTTCTTCAGTGAATCTTCCCAACCCAGGGATGGAACCCAAGTCTCCCACATTGCAGGTGGATTCTTTACCAGCTGAGCCACAAGGGAAGCCCAAGAATACTGGAGTGGGTAGCCTATCCCTTCTCCAGTGGATCTTCCCCATCCAGGAATCAAACTGGGGTCTCCTGCATTGCAGGCGGAGTCTTTGTCAACTGAACTGTGAGGGAAGCTGGAAGTGGATCCTTTTGATACATCAGGGAAAGAATGGTTAGGAATCAATGCTATGGGGTTCCTGAGAACTGAAACTATGAATGTCACATGATGTGTTAAAGATGAGATTAGAGGCTTAATTCAGAGTAATTAAGAAGCAATATGGATATAAGGTTTTATTTCAACAGGGAGGGAACTGGGAATGGGAGATAACGTCAGTACCTAATATGTAATTCAAGTGAAGTTAAAGTGAAACTCACTTATTCGCCTACGACAACTCTTTGTGACCCCATGGACTATAGAGTCCATTGAATCCTCCAGGCCAGAATACTAGATTGGCTAGCCCTTCCCTTCTCCAGGGGATCTCCTGCATTGCAGGTGGATTCTTTACCAACTGAGCTCTCAGGGAAGCCCAATATGTAATTTGAGGCACCTGTCAAAAGGAAGTGGAGTACTGAGTCTAGCCCTTAGGAGAAGGAAACAGGAGGAAGAGAGATCTTATCTTCAGCACTAAAGCGAGCTGAGGCCAGGGGGGTTCCCAGAAGAAAGGGTAAGTTCTTTACCACTCCAGTATCTGATAGAGTAGATATTCAGTAAATGTAGAATGAATAAAGTCAATTCTGAGAGACTGACTTTATAATGCAAGAATGAAAAGACAGTTCAAAGCAGACATCTAAAAACATCAATATCAGTCATAAAGTGACAATAAGGAAGACTATGATCAGGAGAGAATGAAGGAAAAGGTTTGTAAAATAAGGACAATCAATCAAATGTCAGAGAAAGATTAAAGAGGCTAACAGACAAAACATATTGATGGGATTTGGAAACGTGTGGAACTGGATAACTGCAAGAACAGTTTACTGGGATGGTAGAGATTCTAGAGCTGTACTGGCTGATACAGTAGCCTCTAGCCATATGTGACTATTTAAATTTTAATTAAGTTAAAAATTCAGTTCCTCAGTTGCATTTTAATGGCTTTCATATCAGATAGTGCAAATATAAAACATTCCCATCATCACAGAAAATTCTATTAAGGATGTTATTACAGAGGATTGGGAAGTGAAAAAAGGGTAAGGTGACAAGTGTGGACCTGGTAAATTATTTAGTATATATTTGCAACTATTTTATCATTAAGGTGGAAAAAAAAGTTTACCACTTTTAAAGAAAAACTGTGAAATAGAATTAGTACCTGTGAAATGTTGCATATTTTTTACAAAATTCATATAAAAATGTAAATTAAAAAAATAAACTCCAATTGAGGCTTAATATACAAGGAAACATTCATAATGTCTAATGTGTTGGTGAGATTGGGAAAAAAATGTTGACAGCATAATGATGTTACTGGAGCAAATGTAAACCCTTTAATTTGAGTCTGTAGTAATGCAGAAAGTGTCAACACTATTGCAATCTGTTACTTCTTGTGCTATATTAATAGAAAAAGATATCTTTAAACATCCTCCTCAATGCTGCACTGGCTCTTAAAAACATAGCTCCAAAAAGAACACTGATGGTTGCCAAGAAATGCATTATGAATACATGGATTAGATCTCAACCACCTACATTCAATATGTGGGTACAATTATTACAGCCAGATAAAAAGTCAGTCCAAAATTAATGATAAAGTGGTTAAATGCTAAAAAAACCTCAGCAATTAATGTTTGTTAATTCTCATCCATACATACAGATCCATTTATAAATTTATAGGGTTCAATCAAAGATTAATGCTTAAGTGATTTTTGTTTACCCTTTCCAACTTATTGGTTCTTCTGATCATAATATACTCAAGAGACAAAAATAAACAAAACCATTCCAGAGTCTACATCTTTTACTGATGCCAAATGCCAAAACCAGATACCACTACCACTGAGAGTAAATACGGGAACTGGATAAATCTCAAATCAATATTGAGTAAAAAAAAAAGTTGCAAAGGAAATTAGTTAAGTCGCTCAGTCGTGTCCGACTCTTTGTGACCCCTTGGACTGTAGCCCACTGGGCTCCTCTGTCCGTGGGATTCTCCAGGCAAGAATACTGGAGTGGGTTGCCATTTCCTTCTCCAGGGCATCTTCCCGACCCAGGGATTGAACCCAGGTCTCCTGCATTAGAAGCAGACGCTTTAACCTCTGAGGAAATTAGAGATACCATTTATGTATGTTTTAAAAGCTTATTTAGTTTAGGAATATAAACAAATATACTAGAAATACATAACAATGAACTCTGAGAAAGGAGGGAGACAGCAGGGATTTGAGAGGGGCTGTATCTACATCTGTAATATTTTATTTTTTTAAAAAACTGCAGGTGGGTCAGAAACATTAAACTCAAGTTAATGGCATACATGATGAAATAAAGTGTCCTGAGTATACTTTTTGAGTAAAGTGTACTGAGATTTGCAATCTACCTTGCCATCCATCAAAAAGTAAGATGAATTAACGGATGAACAGAAGCATGGATAGAAATGTCAAAGCAAATAAAACAAAATACTAATTAAAGAATCTAGGTGATTGGTATATGGGTTTCCACTGTATAATTACTAATGTTTGAAAATTTTTATAATAAAATACTGAAGGGAAAAAGAGATCTAAAGCAAAATAAGGTCTAATGATAGTATATGGATCTGATCATCTCAGCTTACAAATGAAGATGGGTCTCTGTTTTGCTTGGACCCTGGGGGATGAACTTTGCATCTTATCAATGTAGGTTGAGAATTACAGATATTAATAAGTCTGTAAATTCAGATACAAATTTGAATGACAAATAGCTGTGCCTGCAGACAACTAGAACTCACCTACTATGTGCAAGGCACTGATTTGGTCAGTAATATAGCAGACCCTGCTGAAGGAAATTAGATTCCAATTAAAAAAAAAATACAGTAATATGTTTAAGACAACCATAAGGCAAGGCAAAATACAGGCATACCTCAGAGATACTGAGAGGTCAGTTTCAGACCATCATAATAAAACAAATAACACATGAATTTTCTGGTTTGCTTGTGCATATAAAAGTTATGTCAGATAACCTATAGACTAGGAGAAACTATTTGCAAACAATGTGACCAACAAGCGATTAATTTTCAAAATATACAAACAGTTCATTCAAATCAATGACAGTAAAAGTCGCTCAGTCGTGTTTGACTCTTTGTAACCCCATGGAATTCTCCATTTAACAGTCCATGGAATAATCCAGGTCACAATACTGGAGTGGATAGCCTTTCCCTTCTCAGGGGATCTTCACAACCCAGGGATCGAACTCAGGTCTCCCACATTGCAGGCAAATTCTTCAGAAGCTGAGCCATAGGGGAAACCCAAGAATACTGGAGTGGGCAGCCTTTTCCTTCTCCAGGGGATATTCCCAACCCAGTTATTGAACCCAGGTCTCCTGCATTGCAGGCAGATTCTTTGCCAACTGAGTTCAATATCAAAACCCAAAAAAGCCCAATTAAGAAATGGACAGAAGACCTACATACACACTTCTCCAAAGAAAACATACAGATGGCCAACAGGCACACGAAAAGATGCTCAACATCGCTAATTATTAGCAAAATGCAAATTGAAACTACAACAAAAAATCAGCTCATAGCAGTGAGAATGGCCATCATCAAAAAGTGCAAATAATAAACACTGAAGAAAGTGCAGAGAAAAGGGAATCCTCTTACACTGCTGCTGGGAATGTAAACTGGTATAGCCACTGGTGGAAAACAGTGTGGCAGTTCCTTAAAAAACTAAAAATGGAGCCACCATACGATCCAGTAATCCCACTCTTGGCCATATACCTGGAAAAGATGAAAACTCTATTCAAATAGACACATGCACTCCAATGTTGATCAGTTGAGTTCAGTTCAGTCGCTAAGTTGTGTTTGACTCTGCGACCCCATAACTGCAGCACGCCAGGCCTCCTGGTCCATCACCAACTCCCGGAGTTCATTCAGACTCACATCCGTCGAGTCAGTGATGCCATCCAGCCATCTCATCCTCTGTCGTCCCCTTCTCCTCCTGCCCCCAATCCCTCCCAGCATCAGAGTCTTTTCCAATGAGTCAACTCTTCGCATGAGGTGGCCAAAGTACAGGAGTTTCAGCTTCAGCATCATTCCTTCCAAAGAAATCCCAGGACTGATCTCCTTCAGAATGGACTGGTTGGATCTCCGTGCAGTCCAAGGGACTCTCAAGAGTCTTCTCCAACACCACAGTTCAAAAGCATCAACTCTTCGGCACTCAGCCTTCTTCACAGTCCAACTCTTACATCCATACATGACTACTGGAAAAAATATAGCCTTGACTAGATGGAACTTTGTTGGCAAAGTAATGTCTCTGCTTTCGAATATGCTATCTAGGTTGGTCATAACTTTTCTTCCAAGGAGTAAGTGTCTTTTAATTTCATGGCTGGAGCCCCAAAAAATAAAGTCTGACACTGTTTCCACTGTTTCCCCATCTATTTCCCATGAAGTGATGGGACCAGATGCCATGATCTTCGTTTTCTGAATGTTGAGCTTGAAGCCAACTTTTTCACTCTCCTCATTCACTTTCATCAAGAGGCTTTTGAGTTCCTCTTCATTTTCTGCCATAAGGATGGTGTCATCTGCATATCTGAGGTTATTGATATTTCTCCCAGCAATCTTAATTCCAGCTTGTGTTTCTTCTAGTCCAGCATTTCTCATTATGTACTCTGCATAGAAGTTAAATAAGCAGGGTGACAATATACAGCCCTGACGTACTCCTTTTCCTGGAGTTTGGAACCCGTCTGTTGTTCCATGTCCAGTTGTAACTGTTGCTTCCTGACCTGCATATAGGTTTCTCAAGAGGCAGGTCAGGTGGTCTGGTATTCCCATCTCTTTCAGAATTTTCCACAGTTTATTGTAATTCACACAGTCAAAGGCTTTGGCATAGTCAATAAAGCAGAAATAGATGTTTTTCTGGAACTTCTTCCTTTTTCCATGATCCAGCGGATGTTGGCAATTTGATCTCTGGTTCCTCTGCCTTTTCTAAAACCTGCTTGAACATCTGAAAGTTCATGGTTCACGTATTGCTGAAGCCTGGCTTGGAGAATTTTAAGCATTACTTTACTAGCACGTGAGATGAGTGCAACTGTGTGGTAGTTTGAGCATTCTTTGGCATTGCCTTTCTTTGGAATTGGAATGAAAACTGACCTTTTCCAGTCCTGTGGCCACTGCTGAGCTTTCCAGATTTGCTGGCATATTGAGTGCAGCACTTTCACAGCATCATCTTTCAGGATTTGAAACAGCTCAACTGGAATTCCATCACCTCCACTAGCTTTGTTCATAGTGATGCTTTCTAAGGCCCACTTGACTTCTTATTCCAGGATGTCTGGCTTGATTATCTGGGTGATGAAGATCATTTTTATATAGTTCTTCTGGGTATTCTTGCCACCTCTTCTTCATATCTTCTGCTTCTGTTAGGTCCAGACCATTTCTGTCCTTTATCGAGCCCATCTTTGCATGAAATGTTCCCTTGGTTTCTCTAATTTTCTTGAAGAGATCTCTAGTCTTTCCCATTCTGTTCTTTTCCTCTATTTCTTTGCATTGATCGCTNACCATGGTTATCTGGGTCATGAAGATCTTTTTTGTACAGTTCTTCCGTGTATTCTTGCCACTTCTTCTTAATATCTTCTGCTTCTGTTAGGTCCAGACCATTGCTGTCCTTTATCGAGCCCATCTTTGCATGAAATGTTCCCTTGGTATCTCTAATTTTCTTGAAGAGATCTCTAGTCTTTCCCATTCTGTTCTTTTCCTCTATTTCTTTGCCTTGATCGCTGAGGAAGGCTTTCTTATCTCTCCTTGCTATTCTTTGGAACTCTGCATTCAGATGCTTATATCTTTCCTTTTCTCCTTTGCTTTTCACCTCTCTTCTTTTCACAGCTATTTGTAAGGCCTCCCCAGACAGCCATTTTGCTTTTTTGCATTTCTTTGCCATGGGGATGGTCTTGATCCCTGTCTCCTGTACAGTGTCACAAACCTCATTCCATAGTTCATCAGGCACTCTATCAGATCTAGCCCCTTAAATCTATTTCTCACTTCCACTGTATCATCATAAGGGTTTCGATTTAGGTCATACCTGAATGGTCTAGTGGTATTGCCCACTTTCTTCAATTTAAGTCTGAATTTGGCAATAAGGAGCTCATGATCTGAGCCACAGTCAGTTTCCGGTCTATCCTGTAGACACGTAATTACCAAGTACTTAACAATAGTGTGAGATGTGGAAGGCCATACATGTTCTATACTCAGGATGTAAACTGAGGACAGAGGAAGCTCCATGCAGTCCAGCTCTGGAGGGGAGGAGATTTTCCGCAGAGGGAGGGATGACTAATGTTTTTAGAGCCTTGTTGTCAGCATGGGTTTTGAGCAGCCTCAGCATGACCTGAGATCTTGATAAAAATGCAGAACTTCAGGCCCCATCCTGTTTGCTGTAGAACTTTGCTGCAGAAGACCTGCAGGAAATCTTATTTTAACAAGGTCCCCAGGAGATTCATAAGGGCACAATGGCCCGAGAAGCACCATGTTGGAGGATGAAATACCAGCTCTCCGGGCTGGAGGCTGGAGCATGAGCATCCTGTGAGAGTACCACCACCCAGAGCTTCACCCGCCTGTGAAAGGGCATGGGCTGTCTCAGTTCGGGCGACGGTGAACGAGGAGCAAGTGCTGGCATCCGGAGAGGCAGGCCTGAGCCTGGTCACGAAGGGGCTTGTGGAGTTTTCTCAGGAATTTGGGTTTCATCCTGCAGGTGGTGAGAGGCTAATTAAAGCCAATTAAGGCTTTTCAGCAGGAGAGTGGCACAGTGAAATTTTTGGTTTAGGAATACACCACTGGCAGGAGTGGGGAGGATGGAAGGAAGATCAGGGCAGGAGCTCAGGGGTCCCGGGTTTGGGAGGCTATTACCATCACAGAGAAGTGGTGAGACCTGAACCCAGGCAGCCCCAGGGGGAAAAGTTGGAGGTGGGGACAGGGGTTATCTGAGAGGCCTGAGCAACAGGACTTATCACCACTGGCAACTCCCTTTTCCTTGAAAAACCTTTTAGAAATATGTTGTATATCACTGGAAGAAGAAAAACCAATACATAAACAAACCTCAGATCAAAATTTTCAAATACCTGATCCTAAATCAAAAATTCAAGAAAACAGGATTAGGAGGAAAACACAGGTATCCACGATGAATCGTAGAAGCAGGTAAGACCGGATAAAAGTGTCTCTTGTCCCATTTTTCTTGTGCTGCCTCAAACTGTGTTACATGGACACTTTTGATGACTGATACTTGATGCACACTTTATAATTTAATTGTAATTTAAAAATGCATTGCTGTCGTACAGTTTCGCAGGAAACAAAGCACAGAAAATAGGTACACATACAGCTCTCCAGATTTTTGTTGTATTTCTGTTGTTTGTGACTGCAAAGTATGGTTTCCTTACTGGCCACAAAAGAGCTGTTCTTTTCACATTTCATTGAAGGTGTAGTTGTTTTCTAGAGCATATCATACCTTTTCTACCTCTGGGTATCAGTAGCACACTGGCAAAAGAATTTGTTAGTCCCAAGCTTATAAGAGCAGAAATAAATTTCCAGTTGTCTGTTATTTGAAATATTAATGAGGCTGATTGTTTTTTATTCATTCTCTTAACAAAAAAAAATTGAATTCAGTCTTTTTACTCCATTTTCACCTTTTAGTCAATAACACTAATGGTATATGAGAAGGCTTAGTTTATTATTAACTGCATTTAAAAAAAGATACTTGACAAAACATGAGACTAAATTGCCAATGCTGTAATTTTTTACACCTTTGAAAATGTGATTATCTGTTATTTTATCACAAAAGCATGAATGTAAAACCTCAAATGTGTTAGGGGAAGCACACTGATTGAACCCGCCCACCCTGGCCAGGCACCATGGTAACCATTTGCATGAGTTGTTTTATGACAGGAGGTCCTGATAAGGAATACGGAACTAATAAGCCACCACCAATCGGAGGAGTTCGGGAAAGGTCTAAAGGAGACACCGCGTGTCCGTCCACTTCCCAGAATCCCTCTCACTAGCATCCATCTTGGCTGAGCAATGCGTGCGCCACCAGGAAAGACTGTGAATTAGACTGATTGGCCAAAGACCACCCGGGAACTAATCCCATCACCATAAAACCCAAGACTGCGAGCCACGCGGCAGAGCAGCTCTTCTGGGTTCCCTTACCCTACTGCTCTCCACCCAATGAAGTCCTTTCCCAATGAAGTCTCTTCCTTTGTCAGCACATGTGTCTCCTCGGACAATTCATTTCCGAGTGTTAGACAAGAGCCCAGTTTCGGGCCCTGGAACGGGTCCCTCTTCCTGCAACAAATCTACTTAGAAGAGGATTCATAAATATAAACATCAAATGGTAACGACAGTGACTGTATATGTTTCTGAGCAGTATTGGGTTGGCCAAAAAGTTCTTTTTGAGTTTTTCTGTATGATGATATGGGAAAACGCAAACAAACTTTTTGGCCAACCCAGTATTTGAACATGAGAGGAAAAAAGCAAAGGAGTTGAACATTTTTCTTTGCCCTCAGCCTTGCTGCTGTCTCTTCTTTCAGGCAAATATCTACCAAACCTTTTCTTTCAAGAGACCAGAGTGGTCACGGGACCACTTGTTCAGTTTCCTGACCTTCCTCTGCTTTGTTTCTTTCTGTCTTTCTGACAACAGCACTCAGACTTAACCTTCACAATTCCCTCCTTCTCATTAGTTTACTTTCTCAACAGAATATTCCCTAGGTTTGGAATGAAAATCCTTTAATATCTATTTACACTCCAGAAAACTAAAACACAAATGATTTGTAGTGTCAATGGCCCTTCCATTCCAGTGTAGCTGTACTACTTATGCAAACTGCCTGGAGACCTTAAAAGTTCAGAGAAAGCTGAATCTGCATGCCTGGCTGGGATCCTGATTGCAAATAGGCTGAGGCTTGCAGAACGAGTTCTATGGTAGCATAGCTCAGCACTTTCTACAAAGAAATCCTAAAATGTCCAGATTGTCTCTTCCATTGACTGTTAACTGGAACATCTGGGGAGGGCAGTTTGGCAACATTTATCAGCATTTCAAATGCACGTTCCCTTCCACTCAGGGATTCTGCTTGGAAGTTTTTAGGCTGTAAATTCTCTTGCCTAAGTATCAAACATAGCTATATATACTCAGTCGTGTCCGACTCTTTGCAATCCCAGGGATTGTAGCCTTCCCGACTCCTCTGTTCATGGGATTATCCCAGCAAGAATATTGGAACAGTTTCAGTACTTTGCCATTTCCTCCTCCAGGGAATCTTCCCGACCCAGGGATCGAACCTACACCTCCTGCACTGGCAGTTGGGTTCTTTACCACTGTACCACCTGGGAAGCCCAAGTATTCAAAGGTACATGTAAAAGAAGATTCAAAATAATATTGTTTGTGAAGGCAAAAGCACTCATACAATCTCTATGTATCTACTACTAGAGAATGATGTAAAAATTACTGCCCATTCACACACGAAAATGGTAGGCAATTGCTCTGTGCTCATGTGGACAAGCCTCAGTGGTAAAGCCAAGGAATTTCTTGAAGGGGCTTTACTGTTCCCTACTTCACAGCACTCCCCTGGTAGCTCAGAGGTTAAAGCATCTCCTGCAATGCGGGAGACCTGGGTTCAATCCCTGGGTCAGGAAGATCCCCTGGAGAAGGAAATGGCTACCCACTCCAGTACTTTGCCTGGAGAATCCCATGGAGAGAGGAGCCTGGTAGGCTACTAGTCCATGGGGTCCCAAAGAGTCGGACACGACTGAGTGACTTCACAGCACTCCCCTTTCTTAGATATGGGCCCTTGATGTTCCATTTTATCTAAAGTGGATTACAACAGAGCTTCCAGATCTTCTGTCAGCCAGATAGCCTTTGTCAAGCTCCTTCTAAATCTACTTTATAGAGATATAACTATAAACATAATACATTTTAAAAAGTAAAAAACGTATGTTGATATTCATACATAATATAGAATCTATGCATATATGCACATGGAAAATTTCTGGAAGGATTTACCTGAAACAGTGGTTATCTCTGGTTAGAAGGGTTGGCTATGGGGTTGGAGAGGGACTTTACACTTCTGGTCTGTTTTTACTGTTTTTTATCATGAACACATTACTTTTATAAATTAAAAAATGAATTTAAACAAACAATTCTATATAGACAAGTACATAAGATGAAAACTGGGGAAAGGCCGGGGGAAAAGGGCAGTTATCTAAGTCCTTTGTGAGCAGACACCCTCACCAGATGCCACAGATAAACATTTCCCTGTGTTTCCTGTGGTGGGCGAGACATCAGAGATGCGTCCATATTGCCCATCACTGTATCCCTACTGAAGACATGGTTCCCCTACAGTCCAACTGCCACTTGATTCTTTAGGACCCAGAAGGTTTTGCGTTAAGGCTGGCAGGGGTAGCGAACATCACGTCTTGCGAGAAGTCTCCTGTGATTCTTGTAGCCCTCACTGGCTCCTGTCTTCTTTTCACTCCTATTACAAATAATTCATTGCTTTAGGGTTGGTGCCTATCTGCCCTTTATTTATACTGACAGCATTGCTTTTCTTTCCAGGCCACTGATGGTAGGAAGAGGTCTTCAGCGTAATTACAGCTGCTGCCATCATAGTGTGCCCTGTTGCCCTGCAGACTGACTGATAGCGAATGAAGGCTTTACTTCTGTGCCAGTTTTGCAGGTAGGGCTTCTTTGTGTGGCAAGGGAGAAGATCACACAGCATGTGCCAAACTGCATATAATGGGACATTCCTGCACAGCAGACACGGCTATCCTGGGAGAGTCTTGATTCAGGACACAGTCTTGACCTCTTAGCATGAAGTATGTGTTCTTAGCCTGTCAACAAACATGCATGAGTGTGCGCGCGTGTGCGTGTGTGCATGCACGTGCACACACACACACACTCGGAATCCTCATCTGCAGCCACTTCCTGCTACATACGCATATTCCAGCTTCACCAAATTATTTGTCTTCCTGGAATGCACAATGTGATTTTATATTATGATAATAATTTATCCCAACTGTGGTTCAATGGCATCCAGAATGCAATTAACCCATATTCATTTTCTCCTTCCTTTGCATTTTGCTTAATGATGCTTAACTCTAAATAGCTTCTTCCATAGAAGGAGAGAAAAGACTCCAGTGAGACAGTTGGGAGGATGGGCAACCGCCACCGTGTCTTATAGTCTGGTGGGTTTGCAGTATTCCATGTTATTGCCTGCTAAATTTTCATGGGGGTGTGCTCTGTATGAGTCACTATACAATATCTAGTCTAAACTGTGAACAAAAGCGAGTATTCGTCTTCCTTACATGTATGGAAGAGGATTGTTAGGCTCACAGAGAAAAAGAGATAGTTGTGGTTCAGTGTTTAATTTTTGGCTCTGCTGGTTGAAGATGAAGTTTATTTTTATTCCTCCTAGTTTTAGTTGCACCTTAATATTCAGGCATGTGATTGTCTGAAGTTTTGTCCTTATGATCTAACTGGGAATTCTCCTATGGTGTTCAAGCGACCTCTTATATTAACTCTTGATGTACTAACTGGCTTCTAGACACAAAGAGAGGATTAAAAAGCTGCAGAGATAAACTGTTCCAGAATAATGGATATGACACACAAGCAAGAAAGTACCTCAGTCCCATTCACAGAGAGTTTGTGTCTAAGATATGTGAAGTTCTCTCCTTAGCAAACATCAGGAAATGATCTGGCTGCTTATATCACCCTGGCTTTGAGGTAGTGAAATGCCGCACGCCATCAGATACTTAAAGCCATAAAGTCGCTGCCAGCTCAGTTACAAATTTAGATAGGGAAGTATTTGGCGTGAAAATAATTAGCAGATAGATCTTTGGTTCACTGACTACTTAATTAAATTGGAGATCCTCTGAATATTTTTACTTGCCTCTCCACTGAGACAAGAGCTTGACAGTCAACTCAAGGGAATGCCTCGGCTAGGAGAAAACTCACAAGTTACATGGGAAGGATTGTCTACCAAGATCAAGGCAAAATGAACCAGATCAGGGTGGCTTCTTTCTTAAACAACGGGAAAACAAACTGAGGGACCTTACTTGAAGTGGTCAGGTGGCATCTTCATTGAGTGCCACTGAAGTGGAAGGAAATCTGTTCTCTAATGTTGCCGTTCATAAGCATACATGACTCATCAATGGCTAGGGTCTTGCTCCTTTCAGACCAAAGTTAGTATTTCCAAACTTGAGTTCACGAACCTCTTTCTCTCATGTCCTATCTTTTCACAGTAATAAAGAAGGCTACATCCAAGGCAAGGGGAAATGTTCCAATACAATGGTAATCCAAATAAAAGAAATCCAAATAAAAATGAGACTCCTAAGTTGGTTCTATCAGATTGGCAAAGACTTAAAAAAATTATATAATGTTCATTGTTGGTCAAAATGTACAGTCATCTACTAGGATGGGAGGGTAATAAGAATGTAAAATGTTAATACTCTTTCTGCCAAAGCCTCAAGATATGCATATCTTTGATTGATAAATACACCTTCTAAGGTATATTTTGGATGTAATTGAGGATATGAGAAAAGATGTAGTAACAAAGATAATAATTGTGGTGGTTTAGTCACTAAGTTGCGTCTGATTCTTGTGACCCCCATGGACTATATAGCCCGCCAGGCTCCTCTGTCCATGGGATTTCCCAGGCAAGGATACCGGAGTGGGTTGTCATTTCCTTCTCCAGGGGATCTTCCCAACCCAGGAGTCGAACTTGGGTCTCTTGCACTGCAGGGAATTCTTTACCAACTGAACTATGACGGAAGTCCTATTAATTGCAGTGTGGCTTATAATACAGCAAAATTTGAAATGACTAAAGAATTTAACAGTTGGATGTTGGTTAAATAAACTATGGTAAAAATCACATAAAGAAATAATCTATAGTCATTTAAAACAACATTGAAAAATTACTGATGCAGAATAATGTTCGCAACATCATGTTGTTAACAAAAGTAGATTAAAAATTAGCATGTTTTGCATATTCCAACTTTATAATGGAAAGTATATAGGTATACAGATCTGCATAAAGATAGGCCTAGAATTATGTGCTAAAAAAATTAACCCCATCATTTCTGAGTGGTGAAATTCAAGGTAGTTTAAGTTTTTTCTAATTATCTGCATTTTCAAAAATTTCATAATTTATATTTACATTAGTGAAAAACAAAACCTACTTCTAATTAAATTAATCAATATGAGTGTTCACGGAGAAGCTAAGTCTCCTATGTCTGTGACAATGATAGCAAGTCAAGGAGCCTGGGAATCTATGATGGATACTGGGTGTTGCCTACGCCAGCATCCACTTCACCCCACGTCCTTAGTTTTAGCGCCCCAAACTTTAGGTGGGCACACTGCCAGAATGAAAAACTACTTTTCCCAGCTTCCGTGGCAGGTAAGGTGCTCAAGACTGGATTCAGATCATTGAGACGTCAGTGGAAATACCATTCGGGTCTTGAAGAATTTTCAATGAAGGGCCTGGGTTTACTTTATTTCCCCCCTTTTCCTTCTCACGTGGATGTAGCCGCGGCCACGGGGGTCCATGACATGGAAGCCACATGCAGAGGATGGTAGAGGAGAAAGACAGCTGTGGGTTCCTTGCGACACATGGAGACATCATGTCAACTCTGGACTGACGGCTTTCGTTCTGTTTCATAGTATAGAATCATACATTTCTACTTCCTTTAAAGCTCTGCTATTCGGAGGTTTCAGTTATTTGTTGCCATGCCCGGGCCTAACTGATATATAGACTAATTGTGTTTGGGTTGTTGCTAACTGATCAGAACCCTTTATGGAAGCGCTAAAAAAAAAAAAAAGAAAAAATATGGAACATCATTAAAACCATACTTTTGGTGTAATTTCTTGAATTTCTAGATGACTCTCTCATTAGTTGATTTTTTTTTTGATGCAGCAGATAAGCCTATCTAGACATGATCTCAAAGGTTGATATAGCCAATTATAATAGCAATAGCTGCCAAATATAATTCTTAATTATATGAGTTAAACATTAAATGGATGTTAATGATGATGAGAATACTGACATTTTCACACCAGAGCAAACGTGGCATTTTAAAGTACACAAGCTTTTAATAAATGCATTTAGGAAAAAGAGCCAATTACTAAAGGAAAGTTTATCATCTGGGATGTATTGTTAAAGGAATTTTTGCCAAATGAATATTTCTGTGAGCCAACTTATGAGTTTGAGAGAAAAACTGTATTGACCTCTGAAACAATACATGGATTCTTTAGCATCAAGTCTTATTGCTACAAAAATTAAGAGGAACAGTATAATTTCTACCATCAATGGATGTCATCTATTATTCTCTTTTGGGGATTTGTAACTTATTTTCCCAGATTTCGTCATTATGTGGCCAATTTAGAGAACAGTGTGATTGGGTGCTTCAAGGATTTAAACCTTGATGATGTTGAAAAGTTTCTTTTGTCAGTTCTGCTTCTATAAAAAACACTCAGGCATTTCGAAATGATTTTTGAAATGGTCTGACAATATAGGCAATTAAAAACACAGTTAATTCTTTCCATCCTCCAACTATAAGACATTATTAGAAATGAGAGTGGCCTGAGTAGAAAAGAAGGAAAAAAATTTTTTAGAGAGACACCCTCTTTTTCTTTCTTTTATTTTTCTCCTTATCAATGCAAATGTTCATGTTTTCATCTCTGTAGGAATTTTTCCTCACTGCATTCCACAAGCCCAGAGAAACTCGCTGGAACTCATACAAAACCCTCTCCTGCTGCCATATTAGGAATCAAAATGTGTAGCAGAACCCACTGCCAAGTCGAGATAATCAACAGGGAATGTCTGTGCCTTCAAGCCAAATGAGTGCAGAGAAATGATCAAGGCAGCAAAATGAATAATAGAGCTGAGCACTGGCTTTAGATTGTGGTCTTGTTATATCCCACTCACTAATAAAGCAGTGCTGGAAATTTCTGTACCTCTTGGCTAATCAAGTACCAGAGTCTCGTTCTAATTTTACTGTGGATATAACACACTCTAGGTCACAAGTGTAGCAAAATGAAATAATATATCTCTGTCTTGTTAACTGCATCAAAAATTGTTGTGGTTTGCACACCTCGCCTGTCAGTATGTGGAAGTTACCAGAAAACTATCTGGCTATTGCTTTCCCTTTAGTTGAAATTGGTTGTGAGATAAGTAGTATCTTCCTAACTTACACCCAGCACTTGGTCTATCACATACTTGACTGGAAATAAAATTTTAATTAATCCATGTAACAAATTAAGAGCTTCAAATCACAACACAGTGGTTCTGGAATCCTAGCGAGGGACAGGATGGGGATTATACAGTGAGGGCTGAGCAATTATCTAGTGAATTAAACAGACTATTGTGGAACGAACTGCCTGCTTTATGAAGACAGTAATGATTACACCTGATACTGTAATGCTAGTACGATGAGAAATTTGACCTTGTGGCCACATTTCAGAAGTTTTAAAGGAGGCAGGTGAAGGAAGTGAGGGGATCAGAGAACAGAAGCTTTCATAAATCAAGACAATAGATAATAGGAGTCTGGGTGAGAGCAAAATTGTAGACTCAGGATGAAGCAAAGAATTCAGAGCTATTACAATGTAATTTGTGTGCTGTAACTCCCTGGGAAATTATAATTATCAGAAAAATAATAGACCCATGGTCAAATTGCCTCTGGTCATAATACCTGGATGAGAAAAAGAAAATAACAAAGGGGGGAAAAAAGTGGTCTAGAACATTTGAAGGTACAGGGACAAACCAACAGAAATGCTTTCCTTGTTTGATTATAGCATGCCATAGTTTACAGGATTCCCTGGATCTTGTCTCATTTGACACTTTGTGAAGTCTGCAAGGAGGACCTCCTTACTCCCTTAAGCCAAGTGAGGGCACAAGTTGAATCAATTCCGCTAAATAACTTGCCCCAATTCTCTGCAAGACTGTGCACTAGATCTCAAGTCCTTTTTCAAATTCCCACTAATGCCAACCTAAGAGGTTGTTGGTGCCTTCTGGGGGTTCCTCCTTTCCTTTGCGATGAGACTTAGTAACAGCTCCCCAGTTTGTTCGTTTGGTTATCCAGCCTTCCATTTGAGCAATCTGTAATAGTCGCGGGAGCCCACAACTTGGCTTTGGGGAGGTAAAGCTCTGCCCTGAATGGACAGAGAGATGGGGGTGGAATGCCTTTTGTCAGGAGGACTGGGAAAGGATGCCCAGATACCCTGGCTGCTGCTGCCATCTCCTGTTCAGCGTGCTCACCCAGACCTGCCCTAACACGCGTTTCAGAAAAGGCAATGGCAGCCCACTCCAGTGTTCTTGCCTGGAGAATCCCAGGGATGGGGGAGCCTGGTGGGCTGCCATCTATGGGGTTGCACAGAGTCAAACACGACTGAAGTGACTTAGCCGCAGCAGCAGCAACATAGGTTTGCTGTAAATCTGAGTGCCATACCCAGGTCCATCTGATTCCAGGTGAGGCTCGGGAATGTTCTTCCCTGCCTTTGAGGGTCCCTATTCAACCTGTTCTGGAGGCCGTGACTTCTGGTGGCCAGCATTAGAAGGTGGTGAGAATAGAATGAAGGGAGTGAAGGCTATTGTTTGCAGGAAGAGGGATCCGGGAAGAAGAGGTCTGTGAGGTGGAGACGAGGTCAAAGATGGAGGCAAGGAAGACGGCGAGGTGCCTCTACTCTGAGTGTCTTGGGTGAACCATCCTCTGTGCCGGAAACCTCTGTGCCGGCCACGTGCAAGAGAGGTGAGGGAGCACAGAAATCGGGTCCACTCCTGATTTCAGGAGCAGTCATCAAAGGAGCCTCAGATGAAGCTGACTTGTCCAGATAAATGGTTATCTGAATTCTGGTTATATATCTCACCATCCACCGAGGCTTGGAGATAACTCACAGACGAATTCAGCCTTTTTGCTCCTGATGCTGCAGCGTAGATTCTTAAGGGGTCTGGTGAGACGCATGGCCAGAGTGTCTGCAGAGGCTAATGCTATGAGGGTATAGAGTATGTTTGGGGGCCAAGGGTGGCATAATATGGGCTTCCCTGGTGTCTCAGCAATAAAGAATCTGCCTGCAATGAAGAAGCCACAGGAGACATGGGTTTGATCCCTGGGTCAGGAAGATCTCCTGGAGAGGGGAATGGCTTACTCACTGCAGTATTCTCGCCTGGAGAATCCCATGGACAGAAGAGCCTGGTGGGCTACAGTCCACCAGGTTGTCAAAGAGTCGGACATGACTGAGGCAACTTAGCACGTTTGCGTGTAGCATAGTATAAATTTGATTCTTGCTCAGAAGAGACCACTTAACAGTACTATATCTGGGGTTTCATTTTTTAAGGAGAGTAGAATGAATTTTATGAAGATCAACCATTATAATTTAGCCTGCCATTCATGGGAATTTCATGGGCAATGGAGGCCTCCAACCAGACAGATGGCGATTAGACTGCTCCTGTATTTGATGAATTAGCTTTATTGGGACCCATAGTTTTGCTTTTACCATGTGAGATCTGTACTCAGAGGCGAAGTCCCTTTGCAGTATTGTTATTTTGCTTATCCCTGGAGGTCTGGCTTAGTTCCAATTTTCAGAGTAAACTGTATTCTGAGGCCCATTTATAAAATATGACTCAGCTTCATATATTTAAAGAAAACACATGGATTAAACAACATTTTCAGCCACAATGGTTGGAAAATTTCTCAGGTGGCATCGTTCCTGTAATCAAGAAACTTCTACAATTGTTATTCTCAAACGGCAGCCTTTCTGGTGGGCTTACTAAAAGCAAATTGCTGAGCCCCACTCACAGATGCAGTAGATACCAGGTGGGATCTGAGAATTTGCCTTTCTAACAACTTCTAGCTGTTGTTATGTTGCTGGACCTGGGACCACACTTTGAGACTCACACATGTCTTTTTACCAACCTCTTCCCACCTCTTTCTTCATCTCTAGATTATAACGATGCTCATTCGGGCCTGTTATGGCTGAATTTGGTTCCCCCAGTTCATATTGTTGAGGACTTAACCCCTAGTAGTACCCCAGAATGGGACTGTATTTGGTGATAAGGTTTTTAAATAGGGAACTAAGATTAAAACAAGGGTGGGCCTCATCTAATCGAAGGCCATCATAGAGAAACGCTGACCTGTGCTGAGCGCCTGTGTTGTGTTCAGTTCATGTCTGACTCTTTGCAAGCCCACGGACTATAGCCCGCCGGTTCCTCTGTCCGTGGTCTTTCTCAGGCAAGGATACTGGAGGGGGTTGCCTTTTCCTCCTGCAGGGGGTCTTCTAGGCCCGGAGACTGGCCCGTGCCTCCTGTGTCTCTTGCGCTGCCCGGCGGGCTCTTCACCACGGAGCCGCTGGGCGGCCCTGGCCTTCCCCGGGGAGGAGGGCGCTCTGCCCGCAGGTGCCTGGCCTTCCCCAGGGAGGAGGGCGCTCTGCCCGCAGGCTGCCTGCGGGGTTTTAAGCTGCAGCATCACCTCTGCCCTGGTTCTCCAGCCTCCTGCCTACCCTGACAACCCTGAAAATTTCATGTGAGTCAGTTACTTAAATTTTCTTTCTCTTTATACACCCATATCCATCCTATTGGTTTTGCTCATCTGGAGCAGAGGTCTGCAAGCCTTGGTACCAGCCTGTTAGGAACCAGGCCACATAGCAAGAGGTAAGCAGCAGGCAAGCAAGTAGGCGAGCAAGCTAAGCTCTCCATCACTCACATTACTGCCTGAACCACCCGCTCCCCTCCCCTCCCACCCACCGCCCTTAGAAAAATTGCCTTCCACGAAACTGGTCCCTGGTGCCAAAAAGGTTGGGGACTGCTGTTCTGGAGTACCTTCATACAAGGTTTCATTCCCATTCAAGTTCTGGTTGAAGTCTGAGGGTGAATCTTTTCTTGGGATATTTTTCGGGATACATAAATCAAGCACTGGGGAAATGGAGCTTGCTGGCTTTCCCTGTGTCTACCTATCCCCTATTGCTTTTTAAGATCGTCTGTTCAGATATGTTGAAGATTTATGATGTATGGGGATTTCTGTGTGCTTAAGAAGAGAACTTAATGGGCGCTCCCTCATGGGGACCATACTTTGCATTGCTTTTTTAATAGTCTTGTTTGTGTTCAGTGTTATAAAAAACTCTCTCCCAAGTCTGACTGCTCGTTGGGACTGTGGTTTAACTGCAAGGGCTAATTCAGGCCCTTAATATGCAGGGGAGTCGCGTGGAATTTCCTCGGAGTATTCAGAATGCTTTACAAATGTGCCAGCATGAGTGGCTATGGTGTCTTATTACCTTTATTTTGACTTTTCCCTAAGTCCTGCCTCACACACTGAGGATTTAATGAGCTTTCACAGAGATGTCTACATGAAAACAGCCCTCGTGGAGCCATAAGCTTTACTCGCTTGCTTGTCTCATCTTCTATTGTGGTTTTTTCCCTGCCTCCGGCATCCATGTGATTGAACTTAGGGGGCTATTTAAGTTTGCAGCACAGAGGAGACACCTGTGAAAATCTGCCTTTTGAGGCTGCCCATCCTAGAGGGGTGTTTCTTGGGCTGCCTTGTTTTTAAGTTTGCCTCGTGAACAGAAATTAGAGCTTTCAGAATGGCTTAGTCCTAATCACGGCAGTGAGAAAGCCTTCTACCAAACTTGAAACCTAGGCTTTATCTCCCAAAGCTGGAAACCCTGAGCTGGTGCTGAGGCTGGAAGGAAAGCTCACACTGTGTTGAGATGGCGGCACCTACTGGTCGAGTGTGGTACGGCAGCTTGCGGGAGGCGAGGTCTTGAGGCTTGCCCTGGTCCCCGGGGGGCTGTGTGTAGCGGCTGTGGACGCTTTCCACGGGAGGAATGCTTACTCTCTGAGCTCGCGAGGGCTGAAACGACCCAAGCTGGAGGGTCGGTCAGTGTCAGAAGGCTCTCTGAAGGGCGTGGGCTTCTGACAGTGCCACAGCACTCGTCTGCAAACACTGCTGTGTGTACTGGTCCACCTTTTTCTTTCTTCCTAAAAAGCTTGCGACTTCATTATTATTTTTATTTTTTTGCGATGTAATTATTTTTAAGGTCTAGCTTCCATGAGGTAATCTCCTCCTGAGGAGCAAAATACAACTGAAGAGTAAAATGCTTCTCACAGGACTCTCCTAGACGACAAAGGCACTTGGAAAAGACAGGCATTCTGGAGCGGAAGAACGGGCCAGTCTGGGTTTTTCCCCCCACAGGCTTTATCATCAGGAGACTGATATTACCAGCTTCATGAATGCCAACTGAAAGTGTTATGGGAATACTGTAGCAATTCTTGATATGTGGTCTATATGGAAACTGATAATTGACTGCTAGTTAACGGGGTTCTTTCAAGCTAACCACCAGTGTTACATTTGCTTATGTTTGACTTCTTAAAGCATTTTGATACAGTATGATAACAATAAAAAGCAGATGAGCCAAGCGGCATTAGAGCCATTTTCTAGACGTGGTAACAGACGCAAGAAACTGGAGGTTTCCTGAAGGTCGCATTGTTAGGGCTGGCACCCGGGTGACATGTCCCTAACTGCTACCGTGGCGCTTCTCAGACGTGCTGGGGTGGTGCCATGCATCCCTAGATTATTATAATATTGTCTAAAGGGCTGGATGGACATATAAGGAAGTCCTACTTTTGGCTTAGAGGTTCTTCTAGGTTAGCGCATGGGCTTCGCAAAAACCAAATACACTGGGGTGTTCTACAGAAACACGACAGTGACAGAGACAACCGTGAGTTAGGAAAGGTGAATAAAGTGGCGCCTGCCTTTCCACACTGCGCCTTTGGTCTCAGACTCGGTCTCAAGCATTAGATGGTCACCTGTCAGATGGCCTGGTTGCCTGTGGATGAGCTGTACAGTGGTGACGAAAATGCCCTTAAAAGTTCCAGAGCCCTGACTTCTGGCCCTCGACCTTCCTGCAAGCAGCCACCTACCTACCCTCTTGTGTTTCTTTGCTTTGTGAAAAATTGAAAACCCTGCCTCCCATCTGCACTCTTGTACTTTTTTGTACAGATGGGAAGGGGATTAATGTGATGACGTGGATGGCCCAGAAGTTCTAGAAGGAGGGAAAGGAAACTTGTTTTGCAGGCAGCAGGAGAGAACCTCCTGTGTGCTGGGCATCATCCTTGCTTCTGTACATGCATCATTTCATTGAGATCATCGAAAATAGCCAGGAGGTGTAGCTGTTTGTTGCGATGGGGAAATCATGGCTCAGCTGGGTTCTTTGCCTCAGGTCCCCAGGCCTGCTTCTCTCTCCGATGTCACACTGTGTCTGGAAACCTTAAGGAAGATCAGGTCTAGGGGAAGGAGGTTAGACTGGGGAAGGTCTCACTAGTGTATTTGAAGTGAGGCTCAAGAATAGGAGAGAAGGTGGGAGACTAGGTATGTTCCACTCATCTTGGCTTTAGAGAGAAGGGTACTCGAACTCTTTGCTTTCATTTGAGTCATTGTGGTTTGTCCAGCTTTATTTAAGTGTGGCGAAAGGTAAGCCTTCTCTTAAGACATTGTTCTTTTGGATATAATAATTAGCTTAAAATGTATTCCTCAAGAAAAGCAGAGGGAGGGCAAACATCCTTTATTTCATTGGTTCTCATTATTGTCAACACCAGCATCTGCTGGGAGACTTGTGTGAAATGCAAATTCTTAGGCTCCACTCCAGAGCTCTGTGGTTGGGTGGATGGGACCAGCAATCTGTATTTTAACCAGATCACCAGATGATTCTGAATTACGCCCAAGTTTGAGAACCACTTCTCTATTCTGTAATATCTACTACCTGAGAATTTTAGTCTTTCCTTATCTATATGTGAAAAGGTGCCTTTAAAAACAAATCATCAGCAATCATCAAATGTAGTTGGTAAGACTTAATTTATTTCTCTCCTGGTGTGTAATGGAAGATAAGTGCAATATTAGAAACTGTCTGGTTATTAGAAATAAAGCCAGTGAAGGTTTTTCCCTTCCTGGCAATAATTTGAACACTTTAATTCTAAAGAAAATATACCTTCTAAATAGAATGTTACATCTGAATTTTTACTTTATTTTTTATCTTATTTTCTTTGAAATTATCTCCTGAAGACAATAATTGAAATTTTAAAAGGCCAAAAATTATTCAGATAACCACAGATCACTTGTTTCAATGTCCTATGACAAAATTCATTTAAAAGATAACAATATCAAAAATACTTCTAAAACTTAAAGAGCAAAGAAAGGATCAATATTTCTTCTTTTGCTGTCCTATCCTAATCCCCTAAGACAAGAAATATCTTTGAAATTATAAGATTCTGGGTTTGCAAGATTTCAAAGGAGACCAATCTTGGTGGTACTGGACTGTGTACTGATGTTGCCAGCACTGCCTAGGTAGGCAGAAATACAGCGTACAGTGCCTGAAGCTGCATGGCTTAACCTCCATGATGACATGGACGGTGGTTTGTAGTAAAGGTTTGGAGAGAGACCAGCTAAAAGGGCTGTGAAAGAAATACGAAGGGAATCACTGTGAAACATAAAAAATTGTCTTTCTGACTCTTCCAGTATCAAGTTATCCCTTCTATTCAAACTCCACTGTCTATAAAACATGCCCATCCTGTATACTTATACCTTTTTTTTTGGGAAATATTAATTTAGATAAGTTCTCCCAGGAAACTTTTCTTATCCATAAATCCTATTTGTGTTTTGATAAATTTGTTATTGATGAAACTTTACACATGTTGATTTATGACATACATTAACACTGATCCAATCATGTTTTCAAATCTGTTTTATTCTTGGCTTCTGGACTGGAGGGACCACATTTCATTAAATGTTTTGTTCAGTGGATATTTACTGACCCCTATCACGTTGCACCATAAATAAGGCATTAAGACATATGTGCTATATGATTTGATCCCTGTCACAAGGAAAATTGTTAAGCTGTCTGACAATACAAAGCCAGGATGAATTAAGAGGTAAGTTAAGAATTGAACACAGTAACAACACAAATGGTTTTTTTTTAGACGTACTTGCTGAAAAGCCACATCAATTATTGAATACAAGATAATGATTGCTGTGAACTTGGAGCGTAGTTCTTAGCATTCTATCCACCTAAAGTGTGAAATTCCTTCAGTAACGTTTGAACAGATTTCCCCTGCTAGTTCAGAGGAGCTCAGCCTCTGTTGTAGCAAGGGCCCTGCTATTCCCCGGTTCTCCTGTTCTGTGGGTCAGACTGACCTTGCATACTGATTGCTTTCTGAGGCATAATAAATGACAAATAGAATACAATTGATAGTAACAGGAAAAATACTTTGTATTTAGAAATCAATTAGGTCAACTTTCAACTTTAAACAGCAACTCAGCATCTAATGTTTGCAGTATTAATGTAACCTGACCTCATCCAGTTATAAGGTTAAAAAATTCACCGTGATTTTCTGAGACCCCCAAACTTGAGAGATTTCCATTCTACATAGTCATACAGAATTTACAGTTGCTAATGGAAAATACTGTGTAAGCTTTTCCTAGATTGGAAACTGTTGGGATTATAACATCACATAGATATATAAAAAGATCCTAATATAACATATAAACCATCTGATATATTTCTCTATGAATCATATCCCCCACCCTACCTCATGCTGAAGATTTAAGACAATGGTGTATTTGATCTAAAATAATGATGAAGAAAAACCATCACTTGAGACATTTGGAGGACCCTCTGGAACCTCCCCAGTACCAGGCCATCATCCTCTTACTGCAGGGAGGAAGGAAGGACGCAGGCCCTGGTTTTGGTCCTTTCTGCAGACCCTTTCCTCAGTAGCAAGCAGAGTAGTGTTCAACATTGCAGGCAGGTCTCCCCACTGTCATCTTTTCCTCGAGAACCCTTTTATAGCCAGCTCCCCAGGGCCACTGGATGCAAGCAAATACTGTCCCAAAGTTTCATAGCTTCTGCAAGAACCAGCTCCTGCCTGCCTCTCAGACTTAATTCCTTTCATGCTCTCAATGGGGTACCAAAGCCAGCCACACCTGCCTTCCAGATAGTCCTCAATATGCAGCATTTCTTCCCATCTCCGAAACTTGGCACTTTCCTTGTTGCTTGAAAAACTTTCTTCCAGAGTTTCAAACGTCTCTGTTTGCCAGAGTGGTCAGCCCTCTGCAGTCACCTTCTAAATTATTCTGTAGGTTGTTTCCTTAGCATTTAATGGTATCACAAATTATCTTACTTTTCTTTGGTTTTGTTTGATTCTTATTATCTCTCCCTACTAGAATATAAGTCCTTATGGGTGAATGATCATGTTAACTTGTCTGTTCCCTGTATCTATATGATAGTGCCCGCCACTAAATAAATGCTCAGTAAGTATTTGACACAGACTGTCTGAAAAATACTAGTTTTTGATCAAGCCACACAAAGTATTTGAGCTACAATTTTCTCCATTCGATCAGTGATTATATCTCTTAGCCTGGCTATATATGAATTTATAAAATTTCTATTCTCTGAGCTCTATCTCATTCTCAATCAGAAAAAGAATTTAATTTCATTGTGTATAAGATTAGTATCAACTGGGGAAATTAAAGTCACTGCTTCCCATGACCTTTAGCCAGTGAGACTGGGCATTTGTATTTTAAAAATCTACGGTGGCTATGTGCTGAAAGGATGGAGAAAGACTGGAATAATAGCTTAATATTTAGATATTTAATCTTTACTTTAAAATGCTATAAAATGATCAAATATTTCCTCCTAGCATGTATTTAAGTAAAAAAAAAAACAACAAGTATCAATTTAGGGCAGAAATCACATCAATCAACCTTCCTCTAGTAGGGTAACCTAGCCATCATTAAAAAGATTCCTTACTGTTCCCTGGAAATCCTTAGCTCCTATAAAGTGTTAGACATAATAAATACCTCACTTTCTAAAGTATGAAAAGATTTGGTATAGAAATGATTATAAATTATATTCCTATATATAGTAATCAATTTAGTGTATGAAGTATTGAGTATTTTGCAGCCATACTATAACAAAGATTATCAATGGTTGACTGGGTAGCTTATAAAAGTCTCCCTGAATTTAGACTAAGGATTAGTTTAGGAAAACCTGGATACTTGCTTTTTTTACTAAGTGTGGTATCAGTTCAGTTCAGTTCAGTCGCTCAGTCATGTCCGACTCTTTGCAACCCCATGAATCGCAGCACGCCAGGCCTCCCTGTCCATCACCAACTCCCGGAGTTCACTCAGACTCACGTCCATTGAGTCTGTGATGCCATCCAGCCATCTCATCCTCGGTCGTCCCCTTCTCCTCCTGCCCCCAATCCCTCTCAGCATCAGGGTCTTTTCCAATGAGTCAACTCTTCGCATGAGGTGGCCAAAGTACTGGAGCTTCAGCTTTAGCATCATTCCTTCCAAAGAAATCCCAGGGTTGATCTCCTTCAGAATGGACTGGTTGGATCTCCTTGCAGTCCAGGGGACTCTCAAGAGTCTTCTCCAACACCACAGTTCAAAAGCATCAATTCTTTGGCGCCCAGCCTTCTTCACAGTCCAACTCTCACATCCATACATGACCACAGAAAAAACCATAGCCTTGACTAGACAGACCTTAGTCGGCAAAGTAATGTCTCTGCTTTTGAATATACTATCTAGGTTGGTCATAACTTATTCAGCTTTAGCATCATTCCTTCCAAAGAAATCCCAGGGTTGATCTCCTTCAGAATGGACTGGTTGGATCTCCTTGCAGTCCAAGGGACTCTCAAGAGTCTTCTCCAACACCACAGTTCAAAAGCATCAATTCTTTGGTGCTCAGCCTTCTTCACAGTCCAACTCTCACATCCATACATGACCACAGGAAAAACCATAGCCTTGACTAGACAGACCTTAGTTGGCAATGTCTCTGCTTTTGAATATACTATCTAGGTTGGTCATAACTTTTTTTCCAAGGAGTAAGCGTCTTTTAATTTCATGGCTGCAATCACCATCTGCAGTGATTTTGGAGCCCCCCAGAATAAAGTCTGACACTGTTTCCACTGTTTCCCCATCTATTTCCCATGAAGTGATGGGACCAGATGCCGTGATCTTCGTTTTCTGAATGTTGAGCTTTAAGCCAACTTTTTCACTCTCCTCTTTGACTTTCATCAAGAGGCTTTTTAGCTTCTCTTCTTAGACAGAACTAAATAGGTAAGGAAAAGTTTATTCAAGACATTGAAATAAAGATCAAGAGTATTTCAAGAAGAACGGTTGAACTCAACTCCCCTGAACAAGTGACTTTGGGGGTTTGTAAACACTGAGTGAGCTAATGAGAAGACACTACAGGGCCTCAGCCTTGAGGCTGCCCATCTGTGCTTACTCATTGACACTTAATGGAAGTGAGGCTGCCAACTTTTTCACTCTCCTCTTTGACTTTCATCAAGAGGCTTTTTAGCTTCTCTTCTTAGACAGAACTAAATAGGTAAGGAAAAGTTTATTCAAGACATTGAAATAAAGATCAAGAGTATTTCAAGAAGAACGGTTGAACTCAACTCCCCTGAACAAGTGACTTTGGGGGTTTGTAAACACTGAGTGAGCTAATGAGAAGACACTACAGGGCCTCAGCCTTGAGGCTGCCCATCTGTGCTTACTCATTGACACTTAATGGAAGTGAGGCTCCCCCTTTTCCACAGAGACTTGGGTAAAGGGACTCTTCCATTTTTAAACACTTTTATTTTATGTTTAATTGAAGGATAATTACTATATAATACTGTGTTGGTTTCTGCCACACATCAACATGAATCAACCATATGTCCCCTCCCTCTTGAACCTCCCTCCTACCTCCCTTACTATCTTCCCCTCTAAGTTGTCACAGAGCACTAGCTTTAGGTTGCCTGCAACAACAGCAAATTCCCACTGGCTATATCTATTTTACACATGCTAATGTATATGTTTCAATACTACTCCATCAAGTCATCTCTCCTTCTCCTCCTCCACTGTGCCCAAAAGTTTGTTCTTTTTGTCTCTATCTTTCTTGATTATTACTTTTAGGAAGGAAAACTCCCAGGTTCCTGAGAAAGACACTCCAGGGTGTAAAACATTCACATATTGATGGAGGGCTTTGTGTGTGTGCTAAATTGCTTTAGTTGTGTACAACTCTGCGACCCCATGGACCATAGTCTGCCAGGCTCCTCTGTCCATGGAATTCTCCAGGCAAGAATACTAGAGTGGATATTTCTCTAGGGGATCTTCCCAACCCATGGATGAAACCCATGTCTCTTACATCTCTTGCACTGCCAGGCAGATTCTTTACCACTAGCTCCACCTGGGAGGAAGGAATTTACATTTTCTAAAATACATGATTGAAGAGTCAGGATATCAGGGAAAAAAATATTTGGGGTAAATTGGGAGACTGGGATTGACATATATATAATATATATATACTATCATATATAAAATAAATAACCAATAAGGACCCAGTGTATAACACAGGGAACTCTATTCAATACTACATAATGAACTTTATGGGATATAATCTAAACAAGAGTGTATATATGTAACCTGATTCACTTAGATATACAGTAGAAACTAATACAACATTGTAAATTAACTATTGTTCAGTTGCCCGGTCATGTCTGACTCTTTGTGACCCCATGGACTTCAGCATGCCAGGCTGCATGCTGCAATTATACTCCAGTACAAGTTAATTTTTTAAAATGTCTGAAGTTTAGTCAAGTTGTGGGGACTGTTAAGGCCTTTTTGGTAAATATTTTGTATAAATACTTGAGAGAAAGGCAAAAATAAAAGAAAACCTTGAGCTGAAAAGAGATGCACTGCTTATCTTTTTGTTTTGTGGATTATTTATGAGGAACCTCTGAATTAATGAAGTAGCAAAATTAATCCATAAACATTCTCCATGATACCTTCCTGTTAAAATATAATTAACAATTCTATATTTTTATGAGGGGCAAGTAGAATAATGACTGCAAAGCATGGCTTCAAGATGCTTTTCATATGATAATTATAGTAATTATTATAATGACTGCTCTTGCGATGTGCAGCACTGTGAAGGGTTGAAAATTACTTTTAGGCATGCCAGACTTCCTCCAGTGTTCTAAAATTCCACCTAGTCATCCAGATCCACAAACAAAAATAGTTGGTTGTTTATTCTATACATATATATACATGCACATTTATATATTCATACATCTATACATGTACATAGCTATCTATAAATGGATTTTAGTTTTTTCTTTTGTTTTAGTTGATTATTATTTCATATTATTATATCTGACTTGAATTCTACTTCCATTTTATTTATTTTGTGACAGTTTTTATGTTTCTTGTTTTTCTTTCTGTTATGTTACTTTTGTAAACAGTCATTTGAAAGCATGCTTAGAAGACTAGTTTTTAAGAGAGCTGATGTCACACAAAAAAGGAAGCTTTGAACCTCAACTATAATTCTCTATACTCACTCTTTGACACTTTACAATTTCCCTTGTGATGGTTCTCAGAAGGCTTTTGTTTGTCATATGCAAATAGCCCAGTGATGTGCCAGCTGAAAATCTCAACTTGCCAAGTGCACATTTAACTGTTTCATCAAGATCAATGCTTATGAAAAAATTGTAGTTTACAGAATAAATCATTATTTGACATGTTAAAGATTTTGTTAATGTGCTTCTGTATATTTTCAAGAACTAAGTTTTTCCTATAAAACAAAAATAATTGACAATAGTAAGTATGCAGATAGAGATATATTTTCTTATGTATTTCAGTAATACATACATGAAACTATGATACTGATATCATTTCAGAAACATCACTGTCTCATATTCAGAATTTCAAAACTGTGTAATTCTCTATGGAAACCTCAGATATGCAGATGACACCACCCTTATGGCAGAAAGGGAAGAGAAACTAAAAAGCCTCTTGATGAAAGTCAAAGAGGAGAGTAAAAAAGTTGGCTTAAAGCTCAACATTCAGAAAACCAAGATCATGGCATCCAGTCCCATCACTTCATGGGAAATAGATGGGGAAACAGTGTCAGACTATTTTTTCAGGCTCCAAAATCACTGCATATGGTAATTGCAGCCATGAAATTAAAAGACGCTTACTCCTTGGAAGAAAAGTTGTCACCAACCTAGATAGTATATTCAAAAGCAGAGACATTACTTTGCCGACTAAGGTCCGTCTAGTCAAGGCTATAGTTTTTCCAGTAGTAATGTTTGGATGAGAGTTGGACTGTGAAGAAGGCTGAGTGCTGAAGAATTGATGCTTTTGAACTGTGGTGGTGGAGAAGACTCTTGAGAGTCCCTTGGACTACAAGGAGATCCAACCAGTCCATTCTGAAGGAGATCAGCCCTGGGTGTTCTTTGGAAGGAAAGATGCTAAAGCTGAAGCTCCAGTACTTTGGCCACCTCATGAGAAGAGTTGACTCATTGGAAAAAACTCTGATGCTGGGAGGGATTGGAGGCAGGAGGAGAAGAAGGGGTCGACTGAGGATGAGATGGCTGGATGGCATCACGGACTCAATGGACGTGAGTCTGAGTGAACTCCGGGAGTTGGTGATGGACAGGGAGGCCTGGCGTGCTGCGATTCACGGGGTCACAAAGAGTTGGACACAACTGAGCGACTGAACTGAACTGAACTGAAGTCACTTCAGTCGTGTCTGACTCTGTGCGACCCCATAGACGGCAGCCCACCAGACTCTCCCGTCCCTGGGATTCTCCAGGCAAGAACACTGGAGTGGGTTGCCATTTCCTTCTCCAATGCA